>JAKWBJ010000530.1:1200000-1718078 GCA_023159175.1 Wohlfahrtia magnifica
AAATAGAAACCAGCAAATAATTTACCAGTTTCTCTATTTATTCATAAGGTTGCATGTAATAGAAATAAAATAGGCCCTTTTAATGAAAATAGTAGGGTGAATACTTAGTTCAATCCATTATGCCAACAAACAACCCACTATTAGAGCATAATTTTTCAGGTTTTACCTGTCTCTTGCTGCTTAACTCTTAAAGAATTCAAAAAGCTTTAATTTTTTATATTTATGGCAACCCCAAGCATTTAGAATATCTTAAAGCATATCAACCACATCTTTTTCGAATTTACTACGTCAAAACATCTGTGCTTAAGATATTTTTAAAATAATTAACGATTTTCTTTTTTTTGCAAATTTATTAAGCCACAACTACTAAAGGGTCCGCCATCTAACGTTTTTTTCAACTAGTGCTTATTTCGTGAATGGTAACACTTAGCTCATGTCTGATTTGACAGATAATTAGTTTTATCCTTCCGCTGAAGGAATATGGTTGTGTATACGCTTGAACAACGCTGGGAAATATTGCGACATTACTTTGAAAGTTTTGCCAAAAACTTCATCTTTTCAGATGAAGCTCATTTTGATCTTGGCGGGTATGTAAACAAGCAAAATTGTCGCATTTGTGGCACAGAAAATCCGCAGGCATACATTGAAAAGCCGATACACCCAAGACGAGTCACTGTTTTGTGCGGATTGTAGTCCAGAGGCATAATTTGGCCATTTTTCTTCTAAAATGAGCAAGGAGTGGCCGTTACAGTCAATGGCGATGGTTATCGGGTCATGTTGAACGAATTTTTTCACAAAAATTGAAGAGGAGGATACTAGCAACATTTGATTTCAACAGGGTGGCACTACGTACCACACAGCTGAAGCTACACTCGATGTGTTGCGTCCTGTTTTTGAAGATCGCATTATCAGCCGCAGAGCCGATGTCATTTGGCTATCTCGGAGCTGCGATTTGACACCGTTTGACTATTATTTGTGCCGTCAAAGGTAAGTGTTACGCCAACAAGCCAGAGACAATTGACGCTTTAAAGAACAATATTCGTGAAGCCATTGGTGCAATACAGCTGCACACAATCGATAATGTGCTTAAAAATCGGACCAATCGTGTAGGCTACTGCATGGCCAGCCGAGGCAGCCATTTGAATGAAATTATTTTCCGTTATTAACCCGAAGGATTGTACTTTCAAATAAAAAAAGATATTTGAGAAAATATTCAGTAGTTCTTTTTATAGCATTTTCAAAAAAAACAAAAATTGTATTTGGCGGACCCTTTATTTAGTGGCGCCATCAATGGTACACACTGTGCTATTCGCGTATGGCAAAAAAATTAATAAAATAAATAAAAGGACATAAAGAAAACAACAACCAAAAGCGCATTGCAACAGAAAACAAGATGTTGTTTTTGTTTTTTTCCAAATTTTTTCCTTTATAAATTGTAATTTCATTTACATTCCATATCTTTAATGCCTGTATGTACATATATATGCAACACTATCATAAATATACCAAACGATGCATAACTTTTCATATGCGTCTGTGTATGTGTGAATTACAATGCAGATGTCCTGCTGGTTTTAAAATCTCTGGTAGCACATGTGTCAATGACAACGAGTGTCTTATATTTCCATGCCGTAATGGTGGTCGTTGCCGTGACTATCATCCGCCCAAAAAATATGAATGCCAATGCCCGATGGGTTTTACCGGTATGCACTGTGAATTGGAATTATTGGCATCGGGTGTATTGACGCCGTCACGTGATTTTATTATTGCTTTAGTCTTATGTTCGAGTACATTGATACGTAAGTAAAAAACACAAAAAAAAAAAAAAATAAATAAATAAATAAAAATAACAATTTAAATAATAACAGGTAAGTTAAAAAAATTTTATTTACAAAACAAGCCTTAAAGTGGGCAATGTTTTTAATAATTTTATATAATAAAATATTATTATTAAATTTAAATTATGTTATAAGCCACGTACTTACATTTTCTGAGATAAGTTGTTGAAAAACTATGCAAGGTGTAGTGACTAATGTTAGCTTTACAAGCTGTTGTTAGTGCCCCAATGTAGGCAATGCTCTTCTAAGTGTAAGCAAATATTACCCACATCTCTGCACTTTCTACCGTGGTAATAATATTTTTACGCTTGCATCCATAAACAATAAACTCCATTCCAATAGACAAATACCATGTTATGAAATACAAAGATGGCGACAAAAGGTGAGTCATTTGGTGGCAATAGCCACTTCTCTTTATTTATGTTGTATTTTCGCAGAATTTGCATTACAACTCCAAATTCCAGATGATGACAATATAAAAACCGAACTTTTTAAATACTAGACTAAACCAGCGTAAAGTGAACGACTAACGGTTACATCTATAGGGTTAGTAGCTTGCACGAGCGTTGCTAATTACTTATCAATTATGTGTAATGCAATTGCGAAAACACATTATAAGACTAAATCGGATTTGTAATTGCAAAATTCAACTACAAATTACACATAATTATTACTTGTAATTATCAATTAATATTACTTCTAATTATCAATTAATAATTATATGTAATAATGCAATTACATGTAATAGAGCATATAATGATATATGCAATTATATACACTAATTATCATATGATGTATCTTTATCCATTAATTGTTATTTTTTATTTACCCATTACAGGTACTCATAGTATAATTGATTAAGATTTTTTTTATAATTATTGCTAATTTTTATAGGTATTTCCTAGTAATTATAAATCAATTACCAATTATTGAATTAAAATCAGTTACATCTAATTAGGAATTGTCAATTAGCCATTATAAGTTAATTTTAATTGGCAATTAAAAATTATATAATAGGTATTTGACCAATTACCAGTTAAAGGTTATTTTTAATTAGCAATTTAAAATTGTAGAATTAATAATTGTGCAGTTATATATTGTGCGTGTTTTTTAATTGTCAATTCAAAATTGCATAATAATTATTAATTGATCACTGATCTATTACATGTAAATTTTATTTGGCAAATAAATGTTTTATAATTAGTAATTGGCCATTTACCTCTTGTATGTTTTTTTAATTGGCAAGTAAAAATTTTACAATTAGTAATTGACAATCATATATTACTAATCATTTAAAACTGGTAATGGCCAATCACTAACTATGTGTAATTGGTTAATTTGTATTAATTTTTTCAAACTGCGAAAAGCCCATCTTTACATACCATAGAAGGAAAGGCTTTAATAAAATAATAATTTCTTAATTTCTTATTTTTTATTTATTCGATAGTTTCTTATTTTTTTCGTAATACATGTCTCTTCATACTTAATTAAGCAGTGAATATTGTTAAGTTTTTACTTTTTAAAAACTCTTATTAAATAAGTTCGTAGATTGAGGCTAAAAGAAGTCTTATATAGTCTTAATTAAAATACTTCTTTGAACACAGCAATAACACTTCAATAACAAATTCAACTCTTAATTACTCTCACTCTCTCTGTTTACAACTATGTAGAGGACAAGAATTACCCGACGGATCTTTTTACCTAAAAATCTTCCAACACGATCGTTGTTACAGCTTACGTTCGATTACAATCTTTTCAACCAGTCTTATCCACACTAAACTCTCTTTACGCTGACTTAATTCCAACTAAACTAGTCTTATTAATCTGGGTACGACTCACATCACAAGTTTACTCTCTTCACACTGATTTCAAACCAATAAACTCTACCCTTTGAGTTGATTTCACTTAAACTAGAGTCAGACAGTATAAAAAATGCATTTTACAATTGTGGTAGTAATTTGACAGTCTCTCGCTCAGGCCACGTTGCACTATATTTTACTTTTTGCTTTTTCCTTACGACTAATTGTTAATTTTTTGTCACCTGACGGTGTATAGCTGAGTAAACAAAACTTTAAAAGCCCTTGCACCTCTCGACGTTTTTTTCTTTTTAGTTCTTGTAAAGCAGTTTAATGGTAACCAACTTGTTTGTTGTTGCTGTGTTCGTTATCTAACGACTGATTTTCGTAACAAGATTTAAAATTTTTGATTGTTAATCGAATTATTGCAAAAGTCTCTGATTATTCGCAACATACCTTGCATGAAATCAGTTTGTAGATTAGCCAGTTTTCGTCTGAGAATTTGATTAAGCTGAACTTGATTAAGATCGGACTACGTTTTGTTTGAGTTAAGTTTCCTTACTTGCTGATATAGTTAAAAGTTATAAAATCGTTTTGAAAACTAAAACAAAAAAAAATAAAATAAAAAATATTTTAAAGAATTGTAACAATTGTAACAGTCATTAACAGATTCAATTTGTAGGCAATTCACTTTAAATACGAATTCTTTACATTTAAACAAAATATTTCAATTTCATTTAATGATCATGTTCTTGTTACAAAGTAATTATTTACGATTTCTCATTGTCTTTTTAATAAGTATGCGGAAATAAAAAATAAAAATCGAAATAATCAAGACGACTCCTTGAAGTTCATTGCAATTATGCCTCAATACATTTGACATTTGCAACATGTACATATTTGCCGCGTCTACAGTAGAGCTGTTTGGTGCATTCACATACAAGTTGCCAGATATGCCAGCAAAGTACACGTATTCCATAAGCATTGTTGTCCTTTAACTCTCATTAATTGAAATTATGCTGAAGTGGACTGCCATATACAACGCTCTGCCACTTTAACACTTTGTTCAACATTTTTCTTTACTCGCATAATAATGGAAATAATTTAAGAAAATCCCATTCAAATTTTCGTTAATTAATTTTCAACTGTTTTTAAGCTTTAACGATATTAAAAATTGAAATAAAAACATCATGAAACTGAAAAAAAAAAGAAAATAAACTTTAACGCTGGCTGTGAAGTGAAAATTATTTACATTTTCTTCATATGCATAATGAGGCAGAAATAATGCAATATAAAAAAGAAATTATAAAAATAATAGTTATCATAATGGTGCATTGTAGGCATGCGAAAAACAAAAATAAAGTTCGGAATGTATTAATGAAAATATTCATCAATCCACGGACTTTTTAAAGAATGAAAAATACTTAAGCTTACCTATCATGGGAAAATAGTTGTAACAGCGTTGCGAAGCGGCCACATTCATTTTGCTTTAAGGCTGCGATCATGAACAAATAAATGGTGAAAAGTTAAAAATTGATCAGAGTCATTCTTTTGTTTTAAATTATATAACAAAATAGGATTTAAAGAGTATGAATTAAGGGAAAAAAACAGATAAATATGTTTTTAAACGAAAAAAGTACTAAAAGAAAAATAATATTTAAGAAATAAATTATACATATATTGGGTGTTCGAGATAGTTCGCTTACAAATTTGACCAAAATTGAAACACTTTTTCTTTTGTTTTAAACGAGCCTTACTAAACCAAATATGTTCCGTTTTGATCGATATCCTTTTGCTATTTTTGAGGTTAAGTCATTCCATTACTTCTGGACCTTCCAAGCGAAAAACTAATCATTTTGAAGGCCTTTACCGAATTTAGGTATGCAGCATTAAGAGTGTTATGCAGGTACAGAATTGATAATCGGAAGTTGCAAGATCCAAGCTATACGGTGGATGCCTCAAAACTTTGCAGTGAGACCTTCGCAGATTCTGCCGGGTTATCAAAAAATATTTCGCTGTTGTTTTTTTTTTTAGTTACAGCACGGACGCCGTAAACTTCACAAATTTTTTCATATTTTTTGGACGCATTTTGAATTTTTCTAAAATATTACGGCAAAATTCCGAATTTTCAGTCTGTTTTAAGCGTAGATAATTTTTCACAGGATAATGCGATTTTAATAATATCATCTTCTAATAACGATCTTCTGGTTGGTAGGTAGTGTCTTACCTACCATACCACAGCGGCACACCACACACTGGCATAGCTTCATACATTTTCCTAGATCATTGAAAGTTGGCACTGCGCATTAATTAACTTAATTAAGAAAATAGTGGAATTTCATGAAAATTGGCCACGTCCACTGCACCATAGTGCACTGTGCAGTACTAATATTTTGGTGGCACAAAATGCCATTTTTAAAAATTTATTAATAAAAATATAATAACTCTGTTCCATAGAATAGGGTTTCACTGACGAAAATTTTCACGCAGCTCAGTAACATGTACGTGTCAGATATATATATTGCCAACATTTGAATGCAGTTTTTAATTTGAAGAAAATGTTATTAAGATTGGTTACGTAGTTTAGTAGATATGAGCAAATTAAAAAGGCCTTAAGAAATTTAGCATTTGCAGTTTTCATTAGAAAAAAGTAGGTAGCTCGGTCTAACTCCGCCATCTTACTAAAACCGAATGAACCGGAGAGTCAATTCTTTGAACATATCCAAAAAAATCCACCGTTTTTCACCGCTCCCTGAACAAACTTATGAATTTTCTGAAAATTATCGGGAAAACTGCAGTACATATGTGTAAAATTATGAAGTTTACTTCTCTATAAAACAGCATCAATAGATTTTAAAAAGGCGCTTGTCAAAAAATTTATTTCTTATCAACAAATTTCCATTTTGCGCCATTCTGCTTTGATCCATCGATTAACAAGACTGGCTTGCGATATTTTACCAGAAAAAAATGTTTAACCTTAAATTTCGTTTGGTTATAAAGACACTAAATTTCTTGTGTAACATCAAAGTGGTCGATCATCAAAGCAAACAAAATATTAATGAGTTGAAACAAAGTTTTCTTCAATCCGGAACTAAAGCCCGCAACAACAAAACCCAAAAGAGAAAAATAAATTTCACCACAAGTTGCTGATGTTTATTTCACTTATTCTTAAAAATAAAATCTGAAAACGTAGCATAATCATTATAAGGACAACGCTTACCCCAGTTCAAAAGAAATATGAACTTATGATAGCGCATAAGCTCGTCGAGAAAGAACTGATTTAAAAAAATAAAATAAATTTTTGTACAATTTTATAGACTATCTGGAGCTTAATATTGCAACTGATGATTTACTAAAACTTACTGAGAGAAACGTAACAAATAAAAATTTAGAGTTTGTTTTATATTAGTTATCGCTATAAAAGATTGAATAAGTAAATAATGGGTCATATTTAATTTAGTTTTGGAAAGTAATTCTTAACTGATTAGTACTAGTATACGCTCTCTTCCTCTATATTATTTTTAAAATATGAATGTGTTTCTTACAATAACGAAACTTAACAAATTTTCATTCCAAGGGATAAGTCAACAACTTAAAATATGTTTTGTTTAAACCATTTATAAAGTGATAAATATGTTTTAAAAACCTTTAACGTACAATATACTCGTACATGGCAATAATGTTATTTCTCTTTCTGAAAGTAGGCTACAAATTATTTGCAAATTTAAAACATCATAAACTAGCCGGTTAATAATGTTCACTTAAACTTTTTGAAAATTAAATTAAATTTGCTTGTAATTAATTATTATATAGCTTATGAGCCTTTTTGCGTTTATAATGATATATGTGATATTTAGTACGTATTTATATACAGAAAGAATATTTTAAATATAACCCTTTAAATATGCAATAAAATAATTAAACATTAATTCAATTTATTGTTTGTCGGAAAGGCAAAAACTACAAAATCGTGTTAAACAAGTTGAGAAGTTCTCTGTCTGTCCGTCTGACTGTTTGTGGAATTTGTTTTTATTTTTTTTAATTGGGAAGAAATATTTTAACGTGGTTGGAAAGTTTGTCATTTTACTAGCGCAGCACTTAAAAAATAAAAATTCAATTAAGTGTTATTGGAATGGAAACATAAAAGATAAAAAACGTAAAACATATTATTAAATATTTAAAATTTTATTTTTGTATTTAGTGATTGATGTTTTCATAAAATATTTAATAAAAGTGAAACAAAGTGAAAAAATTTAGATCAGAACTGCTTAGGAGCCATTCCTTCCAGCTTGAAAGTAGGAAATTAATTTTAAGCTGGGCTTGAGGGAATGGACAAGTAGCACTTCAGCTTCCAAATGGCAAACTCTGACATAAACACTTATATTTTATGCCTTGATTGATAGATCGGATCCAAAAACAGGGCGCAAAACATCGAGTGTAGCTTCGGCTGTGTGGCGCCATCCTATTGAAATGTTGCTAATATCCTCCCTTTAAATTTTTGTGAACAAAAATTCGTTCAACATGGCCCGATAACGATCGCCATTGACTGTAACGGCCACTCCTTGCTCATTTTCGAAGTAAAATGGCCCAATTATGCCTCTGGACCAAAATCCGCACCAAACAGTGACTCGTCTTGAGTGTATCGGCTTTCAAGGTATACGTGCGGGTTTTCTGTGCCCCAAAAGCGACAACTTTGCTTGTTTACATACTCGCCAAGATCAAAATGAGTTTCACCTGAAGAGATAATTTTATTGGCAAAATCAGCATCTTCTGTAAGTCGATCGCAGGCCCACTTAGCGAAGCGAAAACGCATTGGATGGTCAGTTGGCTTCATCTCCTGAACCAATTGGACTTTGTATGGCGTCATACCAAGGTCTTTATGCAAAATTCGTCTCAATGAAGTCTCCGAAATGTTCGATTGTTGAGAACGACGGTGAATTGATGTTGATGGCGCTTCACGCACACTCTCTACAACACCTGCAATATTCTCGGATGTACGCACTGTTTTTGGCTTTTCATGCTTTGGTCCATCGATGAGGGTGCCAGTTTCTTTCACTTTTTTCACAAGATAACGAACATACGGAGCTGACGGTGCTTCTCTTCTTCCAAAATCCGTACGCAATTTTCGCACACATTCTGCAACATTACCAATATTTTCAAAGTAATGTCGCAATATTTCCCAGCGTTTTTCAAGCGTATACACAACCATTTCGTTCAGCGGAAGGATAAAACTAATTATCTGTCAAATCAGACATGAGCTAAGTGTTACCATTCACGAAATAAGCACTAGTTGAAAAAAAAGAGTTAGATGGCGGACCAATACTTACATACGTAATAAAAACTATATTATTACGAAAATGAAAATACTGAAGAAAAAACTCACCACATCAAGGAGTTATTGTGGAATTTTTAGCTATGGACTTTATTGGTTTGTGTCGGGGCTTGCCATTGTTGCCATAATTACCTTTACTAATTTAAAAGTACTGCCGCCTGCATGCGTAACGGTGTTGCCAGTGCAATTCTTTTTGGAGTATTTTGGTTTTACACCATTTGAATTTAACGTACATAAATCGAAATTTGTAGCAACTACAAGAACATTCGATTAATAATGAAATACTATAAAAAGACGGTTAGTTATTTTTTTTTTTGGCTGTCACAAAGTAAAGTCTGTTTGGGCGTAAATAAAAAGTATTGTAAAAGCGAATTTCCTGTTTTAAGATAAAGTGCAGAAAAGTTATAGTGCAGTAAATAAAAACAGGGACAAACTGTAAAACAACAACAAAGTAGTGTTTTGTTTTATTTTAGCGCAATATAACAAACGCATACGTTTTAGAAGGGTTGAAACATAACAATATTTGTTTCTAAAACAACTGAGCAGCAAAAAAGATTTTAGCCTTATTTAAAGGTAATTTTATTGCGTAGTTTCGGTTTTTTAGTTTATTCTATAAACCAAACCGTTTTTGAGTTACGCGCGTAAATATTGTGCAACCGCAACCATTTTGAAATAACGGTATATCTTAAAAATAAGAGCTAACCTACGGTTAGTACCACTGAATTCAGCGTACTCGAATTAGGTTTATAGGTCGGATGCACCGCTTATCGGAAAAAAGTGATGTTAATCCTTTTGTAAACAAATTTTCTGTGTATATTATCAACGAACTTCGCCAAAAGTATTTGGAGTTTTCTATACTCCTTTTTAAGTACGATGTTTAAAAGCCGCAAGTCCCCAGCTTTTTATAATTGCAGTTTTGCTTGATACTCATCTCATGAGCTATGATTTTCTTACTGTGTTCGACTTGTACGTGACTTACTGTGTTCGACTTGTATGTAAGAGGCCCTAGTGCTGGCGGGCTTTTGTACCTCCTCTCTTTTATACCACCTCTATTTTATGAACCTGTAAAAGAACAGTCGTCTAATTTCGAGCAGACGATTCAAAGTATATGACTATACAGGCGAAACCATAGCTCCGTATTCCTAAGAATAAAAAAAAAAATTCTTTTGCTTTCAGAATTTGAGAACAACAATTCATTGCTTTCGCATCACGATAGTTCATTAACACCACACAATAATACCTTTTTTCTCCGTCAATCTTTTAGAGATGCTGGCTTTCCACAAAGTATCCATTACTTTGGTTCAGTTTTAGTAATTAAGTTGATTTTCGAGCTTAGTAGATGATGTACTGTAGCTCGCCTCAACATGATTGTGTGTAGTGGTGAAGATTGTTGCTGAGTGGTGGTGGTGGTGATTCTTACTTAGCATTGTAACTTACTTTTTCCCAGTAAGTGGCGTATTCTCCTGATCATTTGTCTGAGTCATGGAAGCTTTTTTAGATGGATTTTATTACATTATAAATTGAAATTTATTAAGCACTCGAAGCCACAATTTTGTTCCTCATGTCCTCTGCTGGAACTCAAAATCAAATTCCTTTGTATTGTATGCTTACGCTCTAAGCACTGCACCACGCCACCTCCACAATAATGTCTTAACTACCTTATTCACTAGATTTAGCCCCTTCAAAGGACCATAATATTCGGCTTGGTAACCGAAGTCTCTAGTGGGAATTGAACCCACTTTTCGAGAGCTGGCAGACTAGCTTATCGGGTACCAAATTCTTTAGGTAATTTTTCGTCAATTAAATTAATGAGAAACTTACTACATGAGAATTTTATTTTATGTCAAGACTTTCAAACTATATATTTTGTCACATAAGATAGATTTCTCCTGAATATATGCCATATTTTAGTTTAAAAATATCTCACTAACAAATATTGATTATAAAAAATAAATGTATGAAAAATTTTGCATTTCTTAAATGTTTTAATCTATGGGCTTGTACAGCATACTTATACGCTTTATTAATATATACAAAACATTGCCTACTTTTTTGGTTAAGACAATTTATTTTATATATATGTATATATTAATACTTATTAATGCATGTTTATTAAATCAATTTTAATAATATTATAGAAAATTATTATAATACATTTATAAAACAAACTTTCAACCATAACTTTATTTACCATTAAGTCCTTGATAGTACGGCTAAGGCGCAAATTGTTCTTTCTCTTTCGTCATATATATTTTTATATAAATATATATAAATAAATTAAATATGTATGATAGTTTTAGTACATCAGAATACATAAGTATATATAAAAAAATTTTGCTCTAAAAAATTTACATAAAATAATATTTATTCATATTCTTTTTTTAATTTTTTTCCAACTTTTAATAAAAAAAACTTCTTCCATATATCTACCACTCGACTCACGTACGTGATTGTTGTGGCAATTGCGAAAAATAAATGATTTTTCTATATAAAATGAAAATGTTATAAAAATTTTCTGCGTATAAATGAATGGTTGGTTGGTTGGTTGACCAATGCAAATATTATGTAGTTTTGGTGTTGGTATTTGTTGTGTATAATCGTCGTCGTGAGGCGCATATTAAATATCCTGGACCAGATGATGACGTCCGCGAGAATATCATTAACTATGATGATGAGGGTGGCGGTGAAGATGATATGACCGCATTCGATATAACACCCTTACAAATACCAATTGGTGGTCCTATGCCACCCGAACTGGCAACCATGAAAATGCCCATTATGTGTAAGTATTAAAATAATATTTCATATATACATCCAAACAGTATTAAGGTCAATACGTTGCTTGTTTTATCCTATAATTATAATTCATTTATTTATTTAAATTATTTTGTTTCACTTTTTTCATTTTTACTAAATCTAGATCCTGTTATGACTTTAATGCCTGGCCAAGAGCCCAATGTGGGTATGTTTATTGAAGAACATAAAAAACGTGCTGATGGTGATCCCAATGCCCCACCATTTGATGATTTACGCAATTATGCCTATGAGGGTGGTGGTAGTACTGCTGGTTCATTAAGTTCGTTGGCATCAGGTAAGTGTTGCTGTTTAGATTTTATTCTTAAAAAAAAAATAAAATAAAATAAAAAAATTAGTTTTAGTTAATATTATGCTTCCAACAAATCAACTATATTGCACTCAATATTCGTAATTATTAGAACCAGTTGTAGTTTTCAGTTTAGCTATCAGCCTTATAATCCTGGCTTAGAAATTCATAGAAAACATAAAATAAAAAACAATTTTTAAAGCAAGACCAAAAGCTGTAAATATGTAAATAAATAGAAGTTGAAAATATTTAAAATTTCTGTTTAATTTACTAAATAAAAATTATTCAGACATAAATTTGCTTTTTCAACTACACATTTCAGATCCATATTACTTATTAAAAACTTGTCAGCTATTAAAACATATATCACGTCATACACACCATCACTGCTAAAAAAAATTTAAATAATTTTGTATATGATAGAATCCTTAAACATCATAAATTTTAAAACGCTTTTAATTAAAAAAAAAAAAAAAAATATGTACCAACCAAACTAAGGATTAAGAAAAATGAAAGGTTACACGGTTTTCCAATAAAAGGTTTCATTTGGATATGTAAGAAAAACAGAGTATTTTTAGGTGAATTCATCGTATTTTTACTCAGTTGTAAAGAGTAGGAAAGTCATATGAGGATTGCCTAGATTATATTGAGAGGTATGGCAAGGCAAAAACCGAGGACATCGAAATGGCATAGTCGAAATACCCTTCGACTATGTACACATACGCAGAATGCTCAGCAAGGATCAAGGGAAAGATGGAGCAGTTAAAGCCGAAGGTGCAACCAATTGTTGAGACGAGGCTACAGGTGAACGAGAATTATTTCCATAACTTGCCGTTGCCCCCCTGTGACACGGGTGTTTTTGATGGTGACTATTTATCGTGGCCTACATTTAGGGACTTGTTTACCGCATTGTATGTGAATAATAGTCGTCTTAATAATGTTGAACGGTTGTGTTACTTTGTGAAGAAGACTGGTAAGGAGGCTAGAGAGATAGTTTCAAAACTCCCTTTAACCAACGATAGTTTTGATATCATTTGGAATCTTTTAAGGGATACTTACGAGAACCCACGAATGCTGGTTAACAACCAACTTAAGAATTTATTTGGGTTAGCTACGCTAACTAAGGAGACTAGCGTGGGTCTAAAGATTTTACAACGTGGGATCAATGGATTTTTGGCCGCGATGTCTATTTATAAGATCTCAACATCGAATTGGGATCCTATTATTGTTTCTATTTGTATCCAGCGCTTACCAGAGTAGACGGTGTCTATCTGGGAGCAAGGCTTTAGGGATTAATCATCATTGCCCCTACGAAAAGATTTGGATTGCTTTCTCACGGAAAGGATTTAAACTTTGGATTGTATACGCTATATCAAGGGGTCAAATATTGGAAAAAAATAGCTCGACATGTTTCGAATACTTCGTCGGCATCTACGTGCATTTTGTGTCCGGGCCAAAGTCATCAATTGAGATTTTGCCATCGTTTTCGGAAGATGTCTATTTCTGAAAGATTTTCAGCAATTAAAAAACATCATTGCTGCGTTAATTGTCTTTCGAGGCAACACGAAGTTAAGGATTGTTGTAGCAGTCATAGTTGTTCAATGTGCAATAAGAGACATCATACCTTGCTTCATCGGGAGGTCTCTGCTAACAACTCTGCTAGTACGACCATTCAGGACAGGAATATGTCAATGAATCAAGTAGCTCATCCTGTGAATATCGATAATTCAGGACCTTCTACATCTAGGGCTTCTAATTTGAATACTAATCGTCAAGTTTTTCAATGGCAGTCACGGCTATGTTTCCAGAATCATACTCTTCATGCAATTTTTCATTACGAATACACGCATTGGCGGTTATATATCCTTCGAATATTCTACGTAAAGTATCGATTGTGGGCCATTGGAAAAGTATTTGTCTCTCATATGCCCCAAAAAACAGTCTAAAATTGTTTAATCATTAGTTGTTGGTAACGATGATATCCTTACTTGTATGACACGTGGTCCACATAAATATTTTTAAATTCCGGCCATACAAAATCATTTATAATCGTTCAATAGCAAAACTCATTTACCATAACAGCTGTCCAGTAGCCAGACAAAAAACCATGACCAACAGACCCACGTTACGAAATTAGAGGCTTCTCAACAATAGGATCCTCACTCGTCATGATTTTTATGGAATTCGTGATCAGCTTTTCGAGCACCCAATAGAGGGTGGTGTGGTGTAATTCTCAGAGCGCACGCATAAAAACACAAGCGGCTCAGATTCGAGCCACAGCAGAGGACTTGACAAAAAATTTCGAGTTTTACAGAGGCTTCAGCTGCCTCCTTCAGACAACTCCAACTAAAATAAAGAAGAATCCGCATGTGCCTTCAGATTACCTCTGGCGATAATGATCACCACCACCACTTAGCAAGGTTTACCGACGACTAGTCCGGGGCCATTGTGGGCCGAAACTGGCAGCGGCACGTGTTTGTATATACACTCACGTGTCACTAAGCCTTACCAGAGGTATTCTGGTGCTACGGGAATCGGAAGCCACAGGGATTCCGATCTCTGTCCGATTGTTGGGTAGGCTCCCTTGTGGGAGCTTCGTGGTGGCTGTGGTTTAGACCTAGAGCGCTGGCAGAGCGCAAGCTAGGTGTGGTGTTGTATCTCCTCAACCAGGTGCTGTGATCCGTATCACGGCAGAAGTTTAGTTAGTCTCCGATTCCTCACCAAGGTGTGAAGTTTATGAGTATCCTAAAAACACGTCTTCGAATTGGTACTCTGTTGTGATATTCACTTGTGGGTATCATGGAGCACCGTGGTGTATGCCGCACGGCGAATAATCACGTATACCCAGATGACACCACTTAGCAAGGATCTTAACCACTACACACAATCATATGAAAGGGAGCTACAGTAGAATAATTACCTACTTAGCTTGAAAATCAACTTGATTAATGATACTGAAACAAAGCAATGCATGCTTTGTGGAAAGCCAATATGCTTCCTAGAGAAGTGAAGGTGAAAAAAGTAAGAGACACGACATTGTTAATGGCCTGTAGGCAGGAGTTCTTGTGTTAAAAATAAAATTGAAATTCTTAAGACCAAAGTCTTAGTACAATTCTAATTTCCAAGATTGACCAGGAATGGACAAACTGAGATTTTATTTAGCACTATGAGCTAAAAAAGTAATGTTCCTAGTTGTGCTTCAGGAACGTACACGAGTTCAGTTCTTTTCATCACTAAATTGTCCTAAATGCTCAAATTTGTTGACCATTTTCACAATTTATAACCGAGAAGGTATTTCACGACGACACAAAAATATACTGTAGCCGATAAATTTTTACCATTTTTATAGATAATTTTTATAATTTCATTGTGTCGTTGGGGCATATATCCTTACATTTTTATTAATGGTATAGTTTTTACTTATCATTTGTCAAAAGGTTTTAGCTTGACTCATGACAACTGTTAAATTGGCGTGCTATTGAATGTAAAAGAACAGTTTAATGAATTTATGACCTGAAAAAGTCTCATTTCTTTATTCATTCCCTCTAAATAACAAGATTTCTGAAGATCCTCAAAACAAGAGTTTATTTCCATTTAAGAAAAACTTCTTGTCTATTGAGGCGATCCAAGTTTGAAGCCGATTTTATATTTCTTGAGAAAAAGTGATATGGTGACATGTTGAAAGATATTGTATTTGTCGAGACAGCCAGAGTAATAGTCGGAGGAACCAATGAGAAATACGGCGGCTGCAGCAATTGATCGTTTCTAACAAGAGCGTTGTTACACAAAAAAAAATAACTTCATCATATTTGCCTTTGTATTGTGGCCATTTTTCTTACAATACACAATTCAAGCGAAGTAAATGCAGTCTGTTTTAGCAGCCCATAATACACAACACCGCTTTGATCCAACCAGGAGTGCAAAATTGCATTAAATATACTAAAACAACGTAATTTAAAAACAAATAAAAATATTATCTAATTGAACGAATTTAGAAAGCAGTCATAATATCAAAAAAACATAAATAAAAAAATCAAAAAACCAGTGGGTTGGGTTAAAAAAAACTGTTTTTTTTTACCAACCTTGATTAGAATAGAAAAAAATGTAAAATTAAAACAATTCCAACCCTCATTTATGCACTATTTCTTAAATTTCCCATGTTATTTATAAGCACAGCACAGTGACTAGAATCATAAAAGTAATAAAAACTTATCTATGCTAAAAATGTTCACTTTTTATTATCATAGATTTCATCTACAATTAGAGACAAAAAAAAAAAAATTTGCTTAAAATTATTGTTAAAAGCCTCTAACTCTAGTCCTAATATTAGATTATACAATCTTCAGGGCGGCAAGAAACGAAAAACTATAGAACAAATAATTGCCAGAGAAAAACTTTTTCATTATTTTTTTTTAGCGAAAATAGTTATAGTCGCTTGTGAAAAATTTGTTAAATTTATTGTTAAAATTAAATTTTTGAATTTAAATGTTTATTTGTTTACAAATTACAGGCCTACGCCTAAGACTACACTCTAATACAGCCGAATATTGGGTGTAATAAAATAATTAAAATGGAGCATAAACAAAAATGTTACAAAAAGAGATTTTCTAAAGTAAATTTCTTTAAATGTATAATTTTTTATTTTAAATACAATTATTTTATCAAGTAAATTATTCACAGTTTAAGGCTAGAAATTTATATTAGAAAATGCAATTTATTTCTTTGACTGTTCGTATAGAAAAACAAAAAAAAAAAAAAACAAAAATTCCAAACTGCTATGCCTAAAGTTTAGGTTTTTTAACTTTGTACCAGATTTTATGATGATTGATTTGTAATAACTATGAGGTCAGCTTAATAGATCAACTTTGATTCGTTTAACAGCTGTTCGCGGCACAGCTTACCTGAGGCCAAAGAGCAAGTCCCCTTGTGTGACCATGTGTCACACTTGGTCCATCCCTGGTAGGTCCTTGTGACCTACTACCCGACTCCTTGTGACCTACTACCTCCCAAGCGATTTTACGAAAGCATGAACCTTGTCAAAAACATCTTTGCAAGACTGTTCGTTTAAAAAAAATATTCTCCGGCCTAGCAAGAATAGCTTTAAATGACAAATACCGGGAAATGACAAAGAACATGTTTCACAAGTTTTGCCTTTCACATTGCAGCTTTAGCGATAGGTGTTATATCGAATTTTCTGGAAACTTCTTTTATGCAACCTACCCTGTTCTTTGACCATCGAGATACCGTAAATTTTTCTGGTGTTAAGCCTGGACGGTTCGTTTGTTCTACATGACCTGAGTCTCAGTTTCCGTAATATAGCTGTACACTCCTATCGAAAAATGGTCAAAATCTCTAATCGATCTGTAACATCCAGAATAGCACATACTTGTGCAAGTTTGTCTGCGACGCAGTAGCTATTAATGTCCCCATGTCCAAAAACCTACCTAAGGGTAACCACCAAATGTTTCACCATCTCGTTTAGTCTCAGTTTGATAATTTAACCTTCTGTAGGTTCAACATAAATGGTTATCCATTTTCCAGTTTCAAAGATTAAGGTTATTAAAGACCTACATAAAGCTATGATTTCGATGAAACTTATTTCATTACAATGCTTGAACCTTGTCATTATGTAATAAATACAATAACTACCTCTGGTATTAACGCTAACGGTTCTACCAGCATCATTTTAGAAAAAATGTAGCCAAATGACACCTCCAGACGCCTATACGCGCCAAACTGTTACTTTCTCTGGAAGCAATGGCTTTTTCACAATCGTTTAAGCTACAATTTAACATAAATGGCACTTCAGATGACAGATATTTAAAAACAGACTGCCTTGCTAGACTAGCGGCTTTAAAACTACTAAATGGATAGACAAGGGCTTTTTTTATTCCCTCCAAGTAATAACATTTCTCTCAGCGCCTCAAACCCTTTCTTCACTCAACCATATCTGTAAATTCGTAAACAAAAACTCTTAGTTGGGGGTATAGTCTAGACATAATAAGTACATACACTTTGGACACATTAGAGTTATAAGGTACCTCGCTTTACACTGGCCAGTGAGGATGAGACCGAGCTTAGTTTGAGTCCATCAGCCAAATACCTAGACCTTGCTCTTAACACCAAGCTAAGTTGAAAGACCAACTTGACTGAGAGAGCTCGTAAGACGGGTTGTGCCACCTACTGCTGAATTAGATTGGGTCTCAGATTTAGCGTCAATCGCTGGATCAACTCGACGGATATTAAACCTAATCTTTTATACGGTGCAGTCTTTTGGAGGTCCTCTATAAACATTACAATGTCAGCCTCCTGGATAAGGTCAGGAGGTCTGCTGCAATCCAAATCACATGGTTGTTGCGTACCACTCCTATAAAGCCCATTTTGTCATGCTTGGTTGGCTTCCTTCAGAGATACTTTGCAGGCAACATCTTAAACTTGTGGCGGTGAGACTTAATGTCTTGTCACGGTGGCGTATTATCCCCTCAGAATACTACTAGATTCTATCTGAGGTTCCCATAGGTCTGCATGATATTAACTATATCCCATTAGGACCGGTTCCGGATGGGGAATTTAATTCCGTGAGCAGAGACGACTGTGCTTTTAGCTCGGTCATGTCCGGCGATGCTGACGGCTCTAAATGTGGGAATAGGGTGAGCAGCGGAAGGCTCAATCTAAAAGTGTCTCCCCGACTTCCGAATCATTGCAGAGAGTTTCAGGCCGAAGTGATGGTTATCTACTATGTTGCTGAATTGATTCGGAAGGGTGGTACTCACACGACTGATATATGCATCCTCTCTGACAGCCAAGTATCTGTTCCATCTCTTTCGGGTGTAACTTTCAGCTTTAAGCTCATTAGGGACTGTCGTGTTTCCCTTGGGATACTCTCACGGCAATTTGGTGTCCATCTCATTTGGGGCCCTGGTTACAGGAACATTTCCGGTAATCGTGTAGCTGATGAGCTTGCTAGGGCGGGCACACTTCTTACGGAGAGTCACCTACCCGTGAGGGTTGGTGTATCGCTGTACTCTGTTCGTTGATAGACCCTAGGCAGAGGGGGAATCTTGCTTCATTGTTATACTTACCTGTCCGAGACTGGATCGTGAGAGCATCTCCTCTACTGTATCTATCCTTACGGGGCTGCGCTTACCGACGAATGATTTCTGTCGAGGTTGTAGATCGACTGAGGAAGGGGAGAGTGTGGGCCATTTCATTTGTCAGTGTCCGATTTAATCACACTTGGATGGCTCTTTCTCGATAGCCTGTCGGAACTATCAATCATCAAAGTCTGACTAATAGCTCGATTCATTAGACTATCGGGCTGGTTTTCGACGTGATATGCGGGAATGTGGTTCTATGTGAGCCCTCTGAATGATCGTCTAGACCGGTTAATCAGGACTTGGCTCAAGTGTGGCTTGATTCAACGAGACTGCTACTCTCCCTTAAACTAACATAAGTGCATACACGTGCACCCACTTATGCTTTGTTCTGCCGGAATAATAACATTTTAACTACAATCTGTTAAAATTTACTGTTAAACGGCTACACGACAAACTTTGTCGATGTTGACTAATTACTTGTACAATAGATCTATGGAAAAAACGCAGTTTTAAAAGTGCGTTTTCAACGCTGCTTTGTACGCTATCTTTACTCACTTTTTTCGAGTAAAAATTTGAATATGCTCTACTTATTTGTTGCTGTAGTTTTCAATATAATTATAAATTTGACTACACTAAGGCGATGTTTGGTCCTGGTGTGTAGTATGTAGGAAAGATAATAACATAGCTAGAGACTTGTTGTGAGTATTGCGTTATAAAAAAATGTTGTAGATAATGCATCTGTCGTGCGGAAATGGCGTTAAACAACAGATTTCTTTCAATGAGTCTAAAACTAGAATCGGGTGGAGCTCATTGATTGAGGGAGACCTCACTTGTTCTAGTTGGGATGTTATGCGAATTAAGTATGTGTACATGGCGACGATTGAAGTAAACGGTGTGAATTAAATTTAAATTTTCCCATTCTCGTTAAAATAAGGCAGTTAATTGGCTTTCAAAAACAATCAAACATAAACTTTTAAGACACTGCTGGCTTATGATGTGAAAACAATTGAATACAAGACATTAGTTAATACGTTACCTGATGACCTAAGTGAGATTAAATTTGAATAGCAATTGAAGCTTTTTTTCATAATTCGATTCGTTTTTGCCTAAAGCCAACTGTGAATATTTAAATGAAAATTTGTTAAAATTTCTAAATTATATTTTTAATTGTTTTTCTTTTTCTTAACATTTTTTTATACCCTTTAGGCACCGATGATGAATGCCAAGAATACGATTACTTAGGAGCCTGGGGACCACGTTTCGATAAACTAGCCAATATGTATGGCCCCGAAGCTAATAATCATACTACCGATTTAGAATTGTAAGTTACTAATAAAAAAAAAAAACATATAAACGAAATGCAATTAATTATAAAATTAAGCGAGAAACAAAGACAAATTTAAATGCCGTATAGAAGAGATGCTGTATAAGACATGTGGATGAAAAATTCTTAGAGAAAAATCTAAAACAAAAACCACAAAACAATTAAAGAAAAATTCATATAAAACCTGGAAGTGTAACACAAAAATTTTATTAAAAACAAAGTCAGATAGGAAAGCAAAAAAAATAATAATAATAAAATAGAAAACAACCAAATGTAAAGAAACCCTCTTAAACATACCATTTAAGATTGCCAAGCAAAACTTTAAGCAGAGATATATAGGAAGGAAATAAGGAAAAAGGATTAAAAAAAATCGAAATTCAAACATTGTGAAAATTTAAAAAAAAGAAACAAAAAACTAGAAAAACACTAAAACGAAACCAACACTACCAAAGATTTAAGTCGTTTTCAGACTAAAAGGAAAGTAAAATTAATAAGAAAAAAAAAAACAACAAAAAAACAATATAAAACCAACACAATTTCGACTCCAAATCCAATTACATTTGTAAAATACAAGCTCATACATACATGTATTTCATCTATACATCAATACATTAATACCTTTTACACACTTTTACACATTTTATATAACATACACACACTCATACATACATTTTTAGCATTTAATTTACAAAATGGATATGAATAGTGTTTGAAAATGAAGAGAAGAAACAAAAAAAGAAAACAAAAATTCGAAAAAATTAAACATTTTTCACTAGAAACTAAAAAAAAAAAAAATCGAAAATTAAGAAAACCTAAAATTAGATTTAAAATAACTAAAGATAATGAATTAAAATAATGAATAAAACCAAAGTCTATATCGTTTAAGTAATAAATTTTCAAAAAAAAAACCAACCAAGATAATTATTATAATTAATTTATAGTTTAAAAGTTATTTTAAGCAACAAAGGAAAAATAATTAAAATAAATTAATTTTGTAAAACAATAAATTTTTGTAAATTTTTTTTTATTAATTTAAGTTTTTCTATTTATATTTTTTGTTTAATTTTGTATTTTTCTAAGTTGTAAATTTTTATATAATAATAAAACAAACTCATACAAAATTTACAAACATATTAAAAAACAACGATTTTTTACAAATAAATTATCAATTTATTTATTTATTTTTTTATATTTAATTTTTTATATAATAATATACACAGGAATTGAGTTTTAGACGTGTCAACAAATTACACGACAGTAAAAGAAAACATGACATATTTTTAAAACTTAAAGGAACAGCTGTATAAAACAATATTATTGAAATAAAATAGAAACACATTTAATTAAGTAGAATCATATATACAATACACATACACACAGTGTTACCATATTAAACAAAAAAGTTAGAGTTGCATTTTAAATTATTGTTAGTGACACTCTGCCACCTTTTGGTTCGCCTTGAGTCTGAAGTTGTTTCTTGAGTGGAAGCTTAAAGTGCTTTATGAACATTAATTGCATATTCACACGTATAGCAAATAACGAGGCTCACTTTCTCAGTCACTCTTCGAGCACGAATCTTCAATGAAACAATAAGCTTTATCATACAAAATTTTGAAATTTTTTTTTGTTTTGAATATATCTGCTTACTACGAAGAAGAACGGTTTAGAGATGGAACAGAATTATGGCTTGACGATTTTTTCCATACAAAATGACATAAAAAATCGTTGGCGAAAGCAGTCGTGAGATCTTCTATCTTCTTCTTTTGACAGCGGTTTTTCTTACTCTCTCAATTGTGCTCTCACAATCTGTATGTTGTGTTGCCGTACTTTCACCGAAATTTATGCATTTTGTAAACAAAAAACATATGTTTTTGTTTTGTAGCGAAAAAAAAATCAAAGCAAACATTAAAACAAAAAGGTCAAATGCCAGTATTTGAAATTGCGGCTGTCAATTTTATTATAGGCCATCTTTTTTATGACAGCATTTATGCTTGAAGTTGCGGACGTATTCTGTTTCATCACTTACTTTTCATTGAAAAGCATTCTTATCTTTTACTTCGCAATTGTTTGACACTTTAGGCTTCATTTTCAGGGGGTATCTTGACGATAACTTGACGAATGTTAGGAAATTTGTGGCACCACCAAAAAAAAAAAAAAAAAACAGACTAACGGCTTTAAACCGCATGTTTTTGGTGGCCAATTGACGTCGCCAAATCGAGAAATTACGCAACTGGAAAATTACTCATATAATTGACGATAAAGACAAACTCGTTAGTTTTGTATGTCTCATGACACCCTCTTGTTGAACCACATATGTCATAATACTCAATTGCAGGCAAAAAAAGGTCATCATATGGTCTTAAAGCTCTGAATTGAGCGTCATTTTCAAAAAAAAATAAAAAATACGGACCAATGATAACTCCAGACCATAAAGTGCACCCAACAGTTACTTTTTTCTGGATGTACTGGCTTTTACACAATAACTTTTGCATTTTCTGACCCCCATATTCGAAAATTTTTCTTGTTAATGTACGAGAATCAACGAGTGAGAAATAAGCTTCACAAATAAAGAAAATTTCGTTCGAAAAATCAAAAGTCAGCGGTTACGTTTTAATGACCATTTTGAAAGCAAGTTTTAATTATTCTTACGCGTTTTTCGGCTATTAAACGATCTATATTGGTGAATGGCAAAACTTTCATTAAATAAATGGCACTTCAGATGACAGATAATTATAAGCCGACAGCCTTACCAGGTCTGAGGTTTTGAAACCACTAAATGGATAATCCAATACTAAATATGTGTATTGTTTATACTTTCCTGCGTTTAGGTCACACATATTACTGTACAAACTTGACTGCGGTCTTTATCGAAACTCTTTAATTTCGACTTTATTTTATCTAGTAAGCTTCTCGATCTACCACAGGTCGAGGGGTGTTCCATAAACAGAACAATTTTTGAAATCTCGAGACAATCTGGTTGCTTTTATCATCTATTGATATTCTATTTTCAGGTCAACAATAGTTGCCTGTACCGATATATATTGATTTTCTTCTCCGTCACTCCTCTACGGAGTGCATTGGCTTTTCCTCAAAGCATTCATTGCTTTGTTTCAGTTCCATTAATCGAGTTGATTTTTCAAGCTAAGTAGATGATTAATTCACTGTAGCTCGTTCAAACCATTTCTTAAAACATTCCTCTAAAACACCTTCAAAACATGGTCTTCTAACGCTTCAATTGCTTCTTCGTCGCTCGTAAATCGTTGACCACGCGGCTTACTTTTGATTTCGGGAACAAGAAGAAGTCATTGGATGCCAAATCAGGACTGTACGGAGGGTGAGACATCAATTCGATGTTTCGACTGCTCAAAATTTCACCTGTTTGACGAGATTTGTAAGAGCTCGGATTGTAACGATGGAGAATGATTCGTCTTCGGCGGTTGGTTTAACGAATCTATCTGTAAACTTCTGTCAAATAAATGGTCGTATAGAATTAACCGTTTTACGTTGCTCAAGCAGAACAGTGGTCACATGACCTATTCGGCCGAAGAAAAAGACGACCATTTGCTTTGCTGCCTCTATCTCACAATATGTCAGATTATGATCTTTTATTATCAGTTCACTTATTGCGACGATGTTTTGTGGCAAAACAACAGATTTTGGATGACCTTAACGGAATTCGCCGGCAATCATACTACGACCATGATCAATTCACTGTACCAGCAATATACTATGATTTTCGATGGTGCTTTATAACCATATAGAGAACTGAGTTCATCGACACATTCTTGATGAGTTAATCCACGTCGAAAGACAATGAAAAATAGTTCAACGTAAACCTCTTGAAATTTGAATTTTTTAGCCAAATTGGTTTTCTTAACTCACTGTAAATAACAATAGCACATGTACATCAAAACGTGGTGGTGAGTACGTTTATGCTAAAAAATGTCAAACTTTATTATGGTGTTGCCAGATTTTAACTATTGATATTAATGTTGCCAGTTCCCGAAATATAAATAGTACCCCTATTCGAAGCCAGCGTTAAATTGTAGGTCACTTTCCACAAGATCAGAGTTAATTAAAAAAAAATAAAATAAAATATTCAGGCTTTTTTGTATGAAATGCAACTCAGCTTTTAAATACATAATTATGTACAATAGTTTTGTTAGGTTTCAGGTTCAATACCTGTATGTACAAAGAAAAAAATTATAAATTGAAACCTTTTAAGTTACATATTTACTTTACAGTTGAGGCAAAACTAAAGGTTATATTTACTTTTAATGACGAACTTAAAAAAAAAAATTTTAAAGAAAAATTTAAAAAATTTTAAAGAAAAATTAAAATTTTTTTTTTAATTTTAAAGAATTTCTTTTTTTTTAATTTTAAAGAATTTTTTTTTTAAGTTCGTCATTAAAAATAAATCCAACTTTTAGTTTAAAGAATTTTTTTTTTAACAAAAAAAAAACAAAAAAATATTTAAAGAATGTTTTTTTTTTTTTTTGAACAACATGCTTCCATCTAGTCCAATAGCATTAAACGACATTTCCATAACATAACCACAACAACAACAAATAAGCAACCAACCAACCAATAAATATATTATTTAGGGAATTTCCATAAAAACAAACAATTATTACAAAAATTGAACTGAAAAAAATCTTAAAAAAATGTTTTAAATTAAAAAATACTTATGTGTATTAAAAAAATCTTTACAAATGTACTCGTATACAAAGCAACTTCTATTAATTTTATTATTTTTTTAAATTTTTTTTGCCATAAATATCAAAATAAACGTTGCTTGATTTTTTTAAATTTATTTTTTGTTTCAAATTTCGTTAAAATTAAAAAGCAAAAAATGAGGTTCATACACTCAATTGAGATTTAACGAAAAAAAAAACATATTTATTAAAAAACCAAAAACACACTTTTTTATAAGGCAATTATTATATTATAAAGAAAAAAATAAATAAAAAATTGAATAAATAAATAAAAAAATAAAAAACAAAATGATATTATTAATTAATATATAACAACAATCTATATATAAATATACATTTAATAAATATATAATTTAATTTTACATAAAAAAATATTTAAAAAAAAATTAAATAATGAATACCCAAAGACTGTTTTCGTTCCATCATTAAAAAAAAAAAACTTGAAAATTTTATATTCAAAGTACCACATGATTTTTAAAATACACACTCCCACGCCCACACACACACATGTTTTCATAAAAAAAAAACTTGTTGAAGTTATATTTTAAGTCAATATTCAAAAAAATATATATGTATAAATATAGTAGAGGAAAGATAAAATTAAAAATATAAATTAATTAATTAACGAAAAAAAAGTTTCTTTATCAATGACTTCGAAAAAGGTACTAACATTTTGGTACTCTTTTCTTCCACAATTTTCATACGAGAATTTTTCGATACTGTTAAAATTTTTTAGAAAAAATAGTTTTTATGTGATTTTTCTGAGTTTTTAAACTTTCATTTAATTAATATTAATACATAGATCTGAACCAGTGGTCTTCACTCATATTAGCCTGGTAACCAAGTTTTTTGACTATTTAATTATTCTCTTCGTGAATATTACAGCCAAGGTTATTGAGAGAATAAAAATTCTACCAAAAATTTTCTTGAAATGTAACAAAACTGCATTTATAACCTTTATTACACAGTCTTTCAATTTAAATTACATATTGTATTTCAATATCAATGCTTTTATAATTTCTGGAAAACTATTTCTGTTGTATTTTGCTATCAAAAACTTAAGAAGTTGTAATAAATTGAAAATGCTACAAAATCTTTTATAAAGAATTCATATTATTCCGTCACAATTTTTAATTTTAGCTTGTTTGCTTCCGTCATAGTAGCAGCGTAGAGCATATTTTGGTGTTTTTTTTTAATTTCAAGAGATTTAAAAGAGATTCTGAAAAGAGCCTAAATTTTGTTTGCTACACTGAGGAGTGCTAGTAATAAGCTACATAAATTTATGTATGTTTATACTTTGTATGAATACCTATTTCTTGACAGCATTTTAACTTAAGTACATCCTCTCATTTTAAGTGTTTCTCTCTTTGTGAGGACCTCTGATTTAAACCGAAGTTTGGCTAGTGTTAATGTAAGGTCGTTATGTATTAACAAAAGTTGCTATAGAACAGTCGTGAAAATGAAAATTGCTCTCTGAGAATTAAGCTGAATGGAGAATTAGCAACGGAATGAATTTAGTTTTTATTAACAATGTAAGAATCTTTATATTTTCTGAAAACTTTAAATATTATACGAAGAAATAAGTAAATAATGAAGTAAAAAAAAAAATAAATCAGCATACACCCGTCACGCATGCTCATTCGTCGCTGTTTTATTAAAAGCAAGAGTATAAGAATTGAGCGTCAACAAAAGTTATATGAAATATGCATAACTGCTATAGAGTTATAACGTTTAAAAAAAAATTTCGGAGTAAGTATTTATAACTAATCTCAATTTGTATGTATACATATGTATACTTCGCACCTGATCAACATGAGGATATTAACTCAAAATTTTACAATTTTCAGTAGAGGTGAAAAACTGTTTGTGGTTCCATTTGAAGAGAATTTGAAAATCCGAATACATCATAGTAAGCAAAAATATTATATATATTATCCAAGACAGATTCGTCTGCTCTCATGAGTACGCACGCTTAAGCGCCATACAAAGGCACGAGTAGTATAAACGTTCTACGCAGTGTAATTTTCGTCAATCGAGAGAGGGCTTTGTTATCAAACTGCCTGCTTATACCGACATTTATTAACAAACAAGATGGTTCTTCGTCTTATGTCCAAGCTGATATTGTTAGTTTTATTTATGGCTGAGTTAGACGAACTCGTCTTTTGCTTTGGATAATGACATAATGACTCAATCTTGTCAATTCTTTGTTCGTTGATACTATAAACTTCGTTTTAACTTCATTTAGTGCCAGATTAACTCTTGCCGACTCACAATGCTAGAAACTACCGCAGTTGACCCTCGTGCATATGCAAGTAGCATATGTTTCTTGGTGCAGATTGTGCTTGGTTATATTAACAGCAGCATCAAGAAGCATTTTTCTCCAACAAAATGTTGAATAAATCAATGAAAAAAGTATCGAATATTTTGAAGAGTATACGAAAGTTTTGCAGGTATACCACTCTTGACTATTATTCCAGAAAATCTATGCAGCCATGTAGGAAATGTAATCTTATAAACGGGCAGACATCTAAACTTTACGAAATTTTCAATATAATTTCAGAAATTCAAAAATCCATAGCTTAAGCGATATAAATTGAAATCAAAAGAATCGTAACCAGCTGATCTGTCCATATGTAGTACAAAAACTTACAAAAGTTAAAAATTAAATCAATTTCTCTAGTTCTACGTTTTAAGGCATTCTACGTTCTTGTGCTCTGTAATTTGCAAGCATTGGTTAAAATCTTTTTCTGCATGACTTTAATTTATTCGATGAATATTATATAGAGTATGTTTGCGAAATCGTAGCTTTAAGATAAATACATAATTAAAATGCCTAAGGTGTCGGTTAAGCTTTTTGAGTATATAGCCTAAAGTTTTTAAATTAATTTATCCAGATAATAAAATTAAAAAAGCATACTTTAAGACAGCCCAGAGATCAAAATATTTTGCCTGAAAGTATACTAGAAATGGGTTTTATATGAGTATTACAACAAAATTCGGTTTTTAGGTTTAAAAACTCAATTTTTCTCAAAAACTTTACTATCGTTAAAGTAATGCATATAAAACGGAAAGATATAAAAAAAACAAAACTATTAGATTTAAAATACATTTAAAATGAAATTGTATTCCAAAAAAGACATAAAAAAAAACTCAATTGATTTTTTAAGCAAATGTTTTAAATAAATAATTATAGAAAAAAAGAAACAAAAATTTAAAACCAAATACACACTACTGAGTAAAAAAAAAACAGACGAAAATCCTAAAAAAATATTTATTTAAATAATAAAAAATTAAAATATAAGAAATCTATGTTATAAAAGAAAACTTCACAATTAATTTTCGAACTCACTTTGAAATCAAATTCTTATAAAATATAGTTGATGAAAAACAAGGATAATGTTTAAAGAAATACAAACTTTAGCAATATAGACAAGAGCAAGAAATGAATTATTAAAACAAAATAAATAAATACAAAAACAAATAAAATAAAATAGAAACGGATGAAGAGAAGTTATATTTAATTATTAATAATAATAACAAAAAAAGCAGACCTTTTTAGAAAGAACTTAGTGCAATTCATTGAAAAAATAATAATAATAATTTATAAATAAAAAAAAAAAATAATATAATAATTTATTATTCATAAAGTAAACTAAAATAAACAAAAAATCCATATTTAAATAACTGAAAACAATTGTAAATAAATTTTAGCACGTAAAGGTAGTAAAAAAAAATAAAATAAATTTAAAAATATTGCAAAAAAGTGTCATTAAGTCATTAATTATAAAGTAAAACCATTTTTTTGCATAATTTGCAAAACTTTAAACTAATTTATATATAGTTTATAATAAATAAAATAAATACATTTAATTACAAAACAAAAATCATTTACATATTAATTATTAAAAAAATAAGCAAAAAAACCAATTATATTTAAATGATTTTTTTAAGACACAGTATATTAAAAAAATACTAAAACACACAAAAAAATTAATAAAAAAGAAAAATAATAAATTTAAAACGAAAATCTTAATTATATAGGACGAAGAAAAAGCAGTATTTGTATGTTTTATTTTAAATTAAAAATAAAAATAAGAAGAAAAAAAAAACACAACAACCACAAATTATTAGCCATGTAAGTGTAAATTCAATAATAACAATTATTATAATAATACAAAAACCACAACAAAAACAAAAAACAAAAACGATGTCCTAGTATGTCCTTTACATAATGAAAAGAAAGAAAGCCTACTTAAAATAAAAGAAAAAAAGAAAAACACATATGAAATGTTAAACAAAACTAAAAATTAAATCGCATTTTAATTTATGATATTAAAACTAAGAGAGATAATTAATAGGTAAGACACTTAAAAACTTACAACATATCTACTTTTTCATCATCAGCTTTCTTATCAGAATATCCAGTAGACCTAAGACATAATTGCTAATTTTCGAACTTGATTGTGACTCGACCATTCATCCTCAACATTCAGCAAAATACACTGATGGTATCTAAGATCACAATGCTCGGTTAAATACTCGTTAGTATCCTGAGTTCACTTTTACTGAGCAGCAAGAGCCTGGATCTACCATAAGAAAACAAAATAAACCTTCCGCTTGTCTCGCACCGGAGTCACGACTTCAAAACCGAGCGAGTAACAATGCTACAGTCATACAGTGCATTACAAGCCTTGACAAAGCTCTCAAGGCTCCATGACATCACGTAAATACTTACTTCGATTTTCGCCTCAGATATTCACTAACGTAAATCAAGATGGCGAAAGCCTCCGCCAGGAATATCAAAAGGTATTTGCCCATAAACAATGCCGTTTGAAAACTGGTAGCGACCACATCGGCTCCAGTCTCAGCGCCAGCCTATTTTGATGCCACTTAGATTTTTCTTTTAGGTATAATGACCAGGTACCAGAAGATGTTTAGAAATAAAAATTCCTATAAGTCAACTGAATAACATTTTTTTTTGTATTTTTAACAATTTAGGAGTTATTCATAACTTATTTCGCTCAAAATTAGAGCAAAATTTTATTTATTTTTTTTTCAAAAAGTCATAAAAAAAATTTTTCTTAATAAAAATTTTAGAATAAAATAGGCTATAAATAATGAAAACCTGTTGGCTATTGCTGATTTTATTCAAAATTAAATACAGGTACCTAACTTTGACCAAAATTAGCAGAAACATTTTAATGATTGATTTTATTCATATTTGCATAGTTTACTTTCACGTTTGTTGCATGCGCTGATGGAGTCGATGGATATTTGTTGCCTTTGAGAAGTAAAACTACTTTTAAGCTAGTCTCTGACAAATAAATAAAGAGTCGCCATTCCTCAGACTTTTCAGGGAAACTCAGCTTTCGTAAAAGTCCCGCGTCATCATCACAAAATACTAAATCGCCGTCTTTGCTGAAATAGGCCAGATAATCGACTTATCTATACGAAAATATGAACCTTTCGTGTTCTTATCTAAAAAATCCCATTGCTATAACCTTGACGCTGTGCCACTGTGGTACGAAAGGTAAGACACCCGCCTACCAACCAGAAGGTCGTCGGTTCAATACCAGACCAGACCATTTTGAACAAGAAAAAAGTTTTTTGACAGCGGTATCACCCACCTCATAACATTAGCTAGTAACTGGTTATGAGTATAAATACTATTGAAAACTTCTCTAAATGCATTTGTCGTTCGGAGCCGGCGTAATACTGTAGGTCCCTTTCAATGAGTTCAAAAATAGAATCGGGTGCAGTTCATTGACTGAGAGAAGTCCCCATGTTCCTTCATGGAATGTTATGGGAATTAATATATAATCTTGACACAAGAAGTCCTGACTTTGATGTAAGTGGCATGACCTTACTATTAACGCCAAGTGAACCTTTTAAAAAAGCTCTTGCACAATTATTACAACATATTTTTGATAGCCAATATTTGTTTCTTTCATCGATAGAAAATCCGAAGTCATGTTTATAAGCATTCCTAATTTTGGAAGTTATGGTATGGTGTTGTGATTTTAAAGTTAATTCCACATTTTTTTTTTGCTAGTTTTACAAATAAGTGTTGAATGATGAAAAAAATTGCGTTATCTTTCTTAAAAGTCCAATTTGTACTGGATTTTTAATCACAATAATAAACAAAATCTTTTCCCAAAAATATGTTTTATCAACCATGGCCATAAAAAATGAAGTCTTTACTTTTGTCAATTTCATTACTTTCATTTAAATGCTTAAAATCTAAAATTTATATTCTAAGAATTTTTTTTATAAATTTTTGGAAATAAAAGAAAAAATTCCACAAGTTTTGCAAAAAAGAAATTTTTCTGCTAATTTTGATCAATGTTAGGTTCCAGCATTTAATTTTAAATAAAATCAGCGATAGCCAACCGATTTTCATGATTTATAGTTCAGTTTATTCTAAACATTTCAAGCTTTATTTTGAATGCCTATAATGTAAAATTTTCATTCACAAACATTTGTTATTTTAATTTTGCTCTAATTTTGCGTAAATTTTTTTTTTGTTCGCAAATACTTTAAGAATAACTCCGAAACTGTTACAAATACAAAAAAATGTTATTTAGGTGATTTATAGGAAATTCTATTCCTAAAAATATGCTGGTATTTGCATTAAAATCAGTCAAGTTCTTTGCAAGTTATGATCAAATATATTGGCATAATTATCGTATTTTTTTTGCGAAAACTTTTCCACGCCCACAATAAATTTGAGTCCAGTGGAAAAAATATGAAAACGGATTTGAATTAAGCGCAGCAAAATCATTATATTCCATATAGTTTTATCTAAAGGCCCAAACATTTCTTGTTTTTTGTAGACCAGTGTCATCATTCTCCATAAGTAAAAATTTCATTCGATGTAAAAAGTTATCCTATTCGTTCTACCCTGGTTTTGACGTTCTATATTAAAATAAGAAATATATTAGAATTATGAGCATTAGTAAGTTAGTTAGTTACGATGGGCAGCCAGACACGTCCAGCCCACCTGGGTCCAATACTGATCCCACTGTGACACCCATCAGTAATCCAGAAAATGGACAACCTATATGTTCGCGTCCCGGTGCGATCCGAACCAACCAGATGCATGCACAAAAAAAGAGATCCTGCCGATATTCACACCGGCCAGATCCGATAAGCCATCCAGAAACGGACTGCCAAAGAAAGCAGTCCTAATGTCCGAAAGACTCGGGCACTGGCATAGAAAGAGAACTATGAGCATTTTGCAATAAAAAGAAAAATAAACACTTAAAATACTTAAAATTATCTTTATTTCTAACAAATAGCGAAATTTTTTGGAAGCTGCTAGACCTGTATTTCTTGGCATAGACTCTAGAGTTTCTAAAACTATCGGCAAATGGCGTTTCCACCAAAGTTATTGTACTATTTTTTATAATTAAAGAATTTATTTTTCAATAAGACCACGAAGGATTTAATAATGGCCTAAAGCCTAAAGGAAACGATACATAAAAAAACTGTTATCATAATCGCTTCATGTTCAGGTCTCAAGAGGTTATACATATTTAAAATAACCGGTTTGTTTGATATTAGAAAAATTGACATTTAAGAACACCGTATTCGGCAAATTCAGAAAACCCGATTAAAATCGGACGAATAATAAGCTTCCAATCTCCCTAAGAAATACTTAGAGCGATCTAGTACCATGATATTTATTGAACATTTACATGTTATTTTGATGGATCGTAATTCATATCACAGTATACATGTCGTTTTTCTTAGCGAAGGATGATTAAGGAAGGATGCTATTAATTGCTATTGTCTGAAAGAAAAAATTTGCACTATAGCTGATTAAAATAGATAATAATTATCGCGTATAAAGCTTAAAATGATGTGTCATGTGATTCATTTGTAATATTGCAATACGTCCAGCAACGCTTACGAGACGTTTACTGCAAGAGATCCAAACTTTATCCAAGGGATACTTTTGCAGAAATGATTGGAATGCAACACTGAGAATAGCATGAAATTCTGCTCAAACCAGTCTTTGGAAAGCCACATCTTATTACACAAGTTTACACGATTTTTGTACATAATTTAAAATATGCATGGGGTGTTAGTTGAGACCCTCTAACTATGGAAAAGATACTAAATAAAAAAGAAAAACGTTAAAATAACATAAATTTAGAAAAAAAAAATTAAGAGTTTAATTCCTTTTTTATACAAATGAAAATTTTTTTCTCTTACGACACTCCAAAAGTAGCCTCCTAGCTTGTGCTGGTCCCAAAAACCTTAATAGCTTGCCTCAAAGAATTAATTATATCTTGATCAAATCGTTCATCATGATCGTCACTCATATTTACAAGGTTTTCTGGAACAAAATCCAATCTAAATTAAAAAAATTTAATCCGTTCGAAATTCTTTAGTAAATCAGCAACAATAACTTGGTAATTTTCACTTTTTTTATTTCCTAAAAATTCGTTAACAAAAAATTTGAAAAAGTTTCAAGCAGCTCGTTCATTGTCGACTAAGAGACTCTGAAATATCTAATTATTAAAATGTTTTATAGATTTGAGGACCAAGTTAATTTCAGAAATATTCGGAAATTCATTATCACTACTCTGGTGGTTATCAAGTTCTTTATAGATCATTGGCTTACCAAGCTTCAGAGATCTAATTTTACCGAAATATCAGGAGCCTACAATTTCTTTCTTGGTGCGACACCGCAAAACCGATATTTCATATTATACAAGACAATTTTTAATTTTATACAATGACAACACTTAGTATTGATTAAAATATTTAAAAAACAAATTATATTTGGCTTAGATTAAATGCATTGGGTTTAAGAACAAAAAATACATTTCTAAAGCATTAAATAACTACAGGGTGTTTTTTACAGAGGTATGGAACTTTAAGTCGCAATAAAACAACGATGGATTATTCGATTGCCATGAATTTTATTTATCAAAAGATAATCTTGTGGCATTACATTTTAAATATTATTTCTGGCATATGACCGCCACTGCTGGCGCGGATGTAGTCCAACCTGGACGTCCAATTTTCGATGACTTTTTCCAACATTTGTGGCCCTATATCGGCAATAACATGGCGAATGTTGTCTTCCAAATGATCAAGCGTTGGTGGCTTTACCGTATAGACCAATAAATTTACATAGTCGCATAGAAAGTAGTCTAGCGGTGTTAGGTCACAAGATCTTGGAGGCCAATTCACAGGTCCAAAACGTGAAATTAGGCGGTCACCAAACGTGTCTTTCAATAAATCTATTGTGGCACGTGCTGGGTGACATGTTGCGCCGTCTTGTTGAAACCACATCTTCTGGACATCATGGTTATTCAATTTAGGAATGAAAAAGTTAGTACTCATGGCTCTATACCGATCACTATTGGCTGTACCGTTCTGGCCACCATCGTTTTTGAAAAAGTACGGACCAATGATTCCACCAGCCCATAAAGCGCACCAAACAGTCAGTTTTTCTGGATGTAACGGTGTTTCCACATACACTTGAGGATTACCTTCACTCTAAATGCGGCAGTTTTGTCTGTTGACGTAGCCATGCAACCAGAAGTGCGCTTAATCGCTAAACAAAATTCGCTTATGAAAATTGAAAATTGAAAAAAATTCACTTAAGAAAAATTAAAATTGCACTATTTGCAAGCGTTGTTCAGGCGTGAGTCTATTCATGATAAATTGCCAAGCCAAATTGAGAATAAATCACTTAACAACTGTTAAATCGGTCGCCATCTTGAAAAGTAATGCCAACTTAAAATTCTATACCTTTATATAAAACACGCTCTAATTATGAGTATTCTGTGTATCAAAAAGTAGACTTAAATTCGAATGTATTTAATAACGATTACTTAAGTAGTACTATAATACAGTATGTAGGTGAAAAGTAAAAACTTTTCTACCATAAAACTGTGACGTATAGGTGAACAAACAAAAAATGCTAATTAACTATCACAAAAAGCCCTTCTAAAAAATATGTATTTCATTCCATGTACAAAAAGCAAAAAGGCAAAAAGGCAAAAAGCTAAATCCTTAGGAATTAAGCTTTTTCGTCTAACGCCGAAGACTTGAGGCTATTCAAAGGTAAGTAACCCCAAAATGCCGTGGAAGTTAAAACTATTTGATGAAAGTCTGTAAGTAATTGAGTCAAACTTAATTAAACTTTTTTAATGCAATAAACGAGCTCGTCCGTTAGCTATCTCGAAGCTTCTAGAGCAATGTAGGGCTACACTATCTAGGTAATAATAAACTCCTTTATTAGAGGGCTTTACAATTAAAGTAAGTAACTGGGTCATTATTTAACTACTTTAATGCAATAAAGGAGCACGTCCGTCAGCTATCTCGAGAATTTTAGAGCAAGGTAGGGCTACATTATCTAGGTAAAAAAAAACTTCTTCATTAGAGGGCTTTACAATTTGTTATGTTCCACACATAATGACATCGATAGAACTTTCAGACGAATATAAAATTTCGATAATAACTCACTCATACTTTATTTTATTTTGAATTTAAAGATAGGAAACGCTTAATAAAAAACTTGACCATCACTGAACGTATACTTACCAAACAGCCCACGTATTTAAATTTTGTTTTTTTATTTTTTTGTCTGCATTGAAAGTTATCAAGATGTCTGAAAAATAAAAGGTCACTCAAACCGATAACCTCTTCTATAACGAATGGCTTATGGTGTCCCTTCTAATTTCTTTGGAAAACTTTTTGTTTTCGTAACTTGTTAGACAACTTTATCGTTGATATCGATTTAACTTGAATTTTTTAAAAATTTATTTTTTCTTTTTACTCATGTGTGTCTTCTTTAATATTGTTTTTTTTTTTGTAAATTAAAAGCTGATTTATTTCAAATCAAGTTGCAATAACGAAATGAAATGTCGCTCATGTTCTATTTTAATAAATCTTATTTTGGTTGAAATTCTTAACAAAATAAAGACTTTTTACCAAAAAAAAAAAATTGTATTTATGGAGACAATTTTGTTTTCGTTTTTTTTTTTTATTATTATTTTTATGTTTCTTCTTAATTTGGTAAAAAAAATTTGTTTTGCTTTTCTTTTCTTGTAATGAAACTAAAATTCCATAAATCTTTTAGTTTTACTTAAACAAGTTTTAGATGCTGAGAAAAGTTTTCTGGTATTTTTTCCTTTATCTTTGTATAGATAAAAACTTTTTTAATCAGTTTAACTGGTAAATAAGCAACAATTTTTATAATTTTCTTGAAATGTTTTCTGTTTATTTGTGTAGCAAAATAACAAATGCATTAGAAAACAAAGTAACATATTAGTCTTGGCATGTGAGAGTGTAAATGAGTATAGGAAAACTGTGAATAGGTTGAGAAAGATTAGAAAACAAAAAACAGAGCTTCAAGTATCTTTTATATTGTGAAATTTTCTTTCAAGTCAGCATTTTGTTTGACGAACTTAAAGATTACTTCAGGAATTTTATGATGGACAGTTTTTGAACAATTAGAGTTTAATAAAATAATAATGGGATATGGCTTGTTGTGTGACTCGCAATGACAAAGCAAGTTTTTCTTTTTCTGCTGACCAGGCCTCTCCTTGTTTTCTGTGTTGAAATCACCACTTATGAATCGAGCAAACCATCGTTCACAAGTTTTCTGTTTTGGTGTATGTTGGTCGTTAGCTTCTTTCTACCAACCATCGATAACTTTCAGCAACCGTTTTTTTCAAATGAAAGAAGGTTATCAGGCTTCCCCTCAAAACATCTTTTTTAGACACAAAATTAGACATTATTATAGCGATTGAAAAAAATCTGCGTTAACACTTTGGGGTCTATCGAATACTGAATTATAATGACAGATGCTTAGCCTCCAAAATACCATATTTGGTATTATTGACACAGACCATATGTGATAGTTATGCCATATGTTTTCCAAATCGACATTATCAACTTGTATACCCAATATATATGTACGTAGAAGTGTTTGCCAGCCTTTAAAGCCAGCGAACGTTGACATGTTCTAAAAAAAAGTATTATTTTAAGCTCATCATTCCTGCCACCTCCTTCCATTTATTCACATACAAAATTACAAAATGCTATCTTAGAAATGTTTTTTTTTCATTTTATACGAAATACATGCAGTTATTTTCGATTTTACTTCAAATCCTGTTTGATATAAAGTTTTTCGTTAGATCTCTGATATATTTGACATTTGGGAGCAATAATATTGTGTTCGGTTAGAGAAGTAAAAATAATGTCGCCAACTATACAGTAAAAGAAATCATTTCTATAAAATACTTATATTTTGAAGGGGAAAAATTAGCTACAAGTGGTCTTACGGATTTAAAAAATAAACAAAATATAGAGAAAGGACACAAAATGTTAAAAACGAAGGAATTGTTTTCTTACATAAAAATAAAAAAAATATGTCCTAAGCTACTCCATATTCTATAAAAGATTCTTCAGGATTCGTAATCCTCCTTTAAACTGTAGTTTCTTATGTTTCAAGTAATTCAACTCAGTTTCACTTTCAAACAAAGTTCTTATTTTCTATTTACTCTTTTAACTCTGTGTTTATTTGCTTTAAAGAGCAAATTTATAGGATATACAGTATATTGTCAGGCAGGATAATTGTAAAAGTATGTGCTTATGTAGGAGAGAAATAGATTGGATGGGAGGTCACAAGATATTCGTAAAACCCCAAAAGGGAAATCAACAAGAAAAGATCTTTAGCTTCAGATTTTCTTATTTTTTATGACTTTTTTTTTGATGGAACATTTTTCCTTTTAAAAAATATTTTTTCCAATTTTTGTGGTATAACATTTTGCAGGATATGGTTGGAACTTTATTCACGCATGCATAAAAGTTACTTATTTCCATTTTACAATATTTATGAAGAATTGAATCTACTTTATGCAAACGCATATACACTAGAAAACGAAAGACACAAGAAATAAATATAAATCAATACCAAGAATATACAGTAAGGAGTGTAGAGTTAAGAGCACCAAGTTATTATTTTTAAGAAATATATGTGTTTAAAGAAATTGAATTTTGCGGTTAAACACTTTACTTTTGCTTTGGCAATGTTTTTAAAATAATGAAATTTTGAAACCTAAATTCTCTCTTATTTAAAAGGCACACACAATCAAATTTTCCATAGTGTTATTATTTATGGTACATATTTACTAGTATTTACGAAATTACTTTTGAAAATTGCTATTTGTTAGTTTCTCTCGCATCTACAAAATATAAAAATAAAAATACAAAATCATAGTGCATCGTCGTTCTTTCTTTTTATTGTCAAGGAAATTGCGACAGTAAGTTAACAGAACATATTTCGTTGAATTTCAAAACGGGGTTAATAAACTAACAAAATTGGGGTTAAATTAAATCGATTTTTTCTTGTAAATTTATAAATTATTTTGTATAACTCGAAAAATACAAACTGGAATATCTATATACACTGTGCGTCATTAGAATAACACCCTCCCCTCTTTAACTGACGGTTAATGTTAAATATTATCTGAACCAATTGAGATATGGCCTTAACATTTCTATGTAGTTAACTCCTATAAATTCCCCTTGAAATAAAGTAAGAATGACTGCTCTACCATTTAAGATAGTATTTAAGTTAATTTTTTTAGAAAAATTATACTAAAAACGTATTAAAAAAATTGGTCAACAGGATAGCGCCCTCAGCTATAATTTCAATTTAATTAATATTTTAAGCATCTGTATAGCATTTTAAATTTAATTCTCAAATACTATATTTTAAACAGTATGAAGGATAATTAGTAATGCGTGAGACCGCCTTTGTTCGATATTTCCTCGAAAATTCGATTGGAAATTGACCAAACGTGTATGACTCCTGCTATCAATTCATTTTTTGTATTGCACGGTCCTCCGGATTCGTACACTTTCCTAGCCACCCATCTCCATACGTTTTTGATTATATTTAGGCAGGGAAAATAAGGTGCACATTCAAGGGCGTCAGCTTATTGGCTCTGAATCCACGATTTGACGAATGGGACTGTATGGATTGGAACATTTTTGATTTATAAATAAGTTTTGTAGGATTCCCAAATAAGTAGAAATTCATTTTCGAAGCGCTACTGTAGTTCTCTGCATTCATATGCTATGTTAAAAACTGTAAATCACAGATGCCATAGCAGCATATTGCTTCCCAAACCCCTATCTTCTATTAAATTTTAATTTCTTGTAAGAATAATTATGTGGGATCTCTCCTACAGGAAATTAAAACGCAATAGAAGATGTGGAGCCGCGATAGTGTGGAAGCAATATGCTACTACGGTACCTGTCACATACAGTTTTTAACACAGCGTATGAATGCAGAGAACTACAGTAGCTTTTCGAAAACGGCATTTCTACTTATTTCGGAATCTTGCTAATAGCCACCTTATATGCCTGGCCTAAAAAAAAAAAATAAAATAATCAAAAACGCATGAAGATGGGTGGCTAGAAAAGTATACGAGAATAGAAGACAACACAACACAAAAATTTAATTAATGGAAGGAGCTATACACGCTTGGTCCACCATTTCGTTGAATGTCATGAACACCGGGAATATTTTCTGCAGAATGAACTGTGCGAGCAAACACAGGTGTTTCAACATTTTCTAAAGAAACGATTTGTTAATGTTTGCCCGAAATTCTCCTGATAGTGGACACATTAGATCGTTAATCTGACCAAAAAAATCACAAGGTAAACGAAATGCATTTTGATTTGAACGCCCACTTCAACAATCTTAACGCGCTGCTCAATTGTGTACCGCTACATGGTTGAATTTTTCATACACCAAAACAAAGAAATGCCGAATTATGTTGGGCAAAAAAAACTTGACGTTAAAGTGTGACTCACAATTAACATCGTGCATTATAGTGGGATCATCTTTAGAAGGTTGTAGAATGTACTTGAACATTGGAAACTAATGTAAAATGAATCAGTCATTCAGTTATAATTTAAATGTCATAGAGTAATGTCGTACTAAGAGTTGAGTTTAGTAAGTGTTGAATAAATTTGTGTATTAAGCGGAAGTTAAATATGTTAGACATTGTATTTAAAGTTAATTTAAAAATAAAGAGTGTATAAAAACAACAAATTCGCATTGTTTGTTTTATTCTACTCAATTTAAAAAAGGCTTAAACGTTTCAATAAGTTTAAAACATCAAAATATTTAAATTTTGGCCAAAGTAATTTCTTTTTTTAATTTTGAAGAAGTAACTGAATTGTAAGAGATTTGAGTCAAAAGAAGATTTCAGGGTTTAAACAAAGGCCTATTTAGGTCAACTTAAAAAATCTTGTTTGGAAAAAGTACAAAAATCATGAATAACATGGTCCGAATATGTACATTCAGCTTTAATGGGACTCTGTTGACAAATAAATCGTTTTTTACCTAAGCACACAAATTAAATTTATAAAAAAAAACATATTTCTCTTAAGTAATATATATATTTTTATTTCTCCGTTACTCCACTAGGAATCATATTGGCTTTCCACAAATCATCTATTGCTTTGTTTCAGTTTTTTTAATCAATTTGATCTTTCAAAGTAAGTAGCTGATTAATCCACTGTCCATATGATTTTGCGTAATGGTGAAGATCCTTGCTAATTGGGGGTGATTTGTACGTTAGCATTGTAATTTTTTCCCAGTAGGTGGCGTGCTTTCCTGATCATTCGTCTGATGTTTGTCAACATCGCCAGAGGTATGCGCGAAGGTGGTCAGGGGGCTTCTTCTTTATTTTTTAGATAAATTGTCTGGAGGGAAACCGCAATTAAATTTTTCTTCGTCATGTTTTCTGCTGGGGCTCACCACTACACTACGCCACTTCCGAAGTAATATAACATGGTCATGCTGTTAATTTATTACTTGCTTCACAATAGAACACTTATAAGAAAAACACCAGTTAACAGGAATATCAATCTTTCTTATAAATGACTCGTGACTTATAAAATTTTTGTAGGAAAGCAAAATTATATGAAGAGAAAAATCCACCAGATCAGGGACATATTGTGGGATTTTTAGCTATGGATTTTATTAGTTTGTGTCGGAGCTTACCATTGTTGCCATAATTACCTTTACTAATTTAAGTAAACGGTGCGTAACGGTGTTGCCAGTTCGATTCTTTTTGGATTATTTTGGTTTAACACCATTTGAGTTTACCGTCTATAAAACGAAATTTGTAACAACTACAAGAATATTCGATACTAATAATGAAATACTATAAAAAGATGGCGAAATGCGGTTAGTTAGTTAGTGTTCATTTGGCTGCCACAAAGTAAAGTCTATTGAGACACAAATAAAAAGCGTTATAAAAGCGAATGTGCTGTATTAAGACAAAGTGCAGAAAAGTTATGGAGCAGTTAATAAAAAAGGAGACAAACTGTAAAACAACAACAACGTAGTGTTTTAATTTATTTTACCGCAATATAAACGAACTCAAACATTTTAAGAAGGTTAAAACTTAACAATATTGTTCAAGCAATACAACGAAAATATCACTATCAAGTTTTCCATATATGATTTCCTAGAAAACTACATATTTTTTTCGAATGCAATTTCATTCATTTTTGTTTTTCAACCAAAAATTTGGTAGAACTTTCTGGTCAGTGGTATTTCTATCTCATCAATGCTTTACATTTCATTATCAGCTTTGGCTTTCACTCTTTTCATTTATATTCGAAAAATGAAGGAAATATTGAACAATTCTGCACAAATTCGTCAATATTTAAAGAACATTTAAGGCAATAAATATTTATTTCCTTCAAAAGAGATAAGAGAATATGAAAATTATGTGAATATGCAATGCAGAAGAAGTAGCAAATTTCTTAAACAATCACATGTGTCTTCCTTGATAAGATTTCCTTCTATTTTTCAGACTTATCAAAAAAAAAAAAAAATTCAATTTCCTTTAAAATATTTTTCCATTTCTTATTTCGGCATTTTTTTAAGCCAGAAAACCACCAAGAAGGAAAAATGTCCTTTAAAGAAAGCAAATCCTTCATTTTTTATATATAAATGCAATAGCAGAGCAATAAGTTTTAAGTGATTCTTCTTTATCTCTCGGAAATATAAACGAATAAAGAGTTTATGGGTTATAAATGCCAAAAAATGTATAAATTCTTATGAAAAAAGTACAAATATATCATCGTCGGTCTGTTAAGGCAATAAACGTCAACAGCTGAAAACATATTCATAAATGTTTGAGAAAGTGCTAAAATTATCAAAAGGACACCCCGGGTATCGACTGTCTGCAATACAACGCTATTTAAATCAAATATGTGTCTGAACATAAAAAAAAAAAAATAATTTATTCAAAATCGCATAAAAGAAGAAACAAAAGAATCAACAGAAAGTTCATGGTCTTATTTTATCATTAAGACCTGTAAGAGTTATGCCAAAGAATATGAAAAAATATTGTTTTAATAAAAATCAATTGTTCTTTTATGTGGACAAATTGAACTTTCACATGCACACGTGCAGCACAATTTTATGATCATATGTATGGCTAAAAACAAAATGTTTCAACATAAATTGATGGCCAAACAAATTGCTTTTTTTAAATGAATTTAAAAAAGGAAAAAAATTTTAGTTTATAAGCAAAGAAGAAAATAACCAAATTGGCAGTTTTAAATTTTTAAATATTGCTTGGAATTTTCTATGATAGCTTGAGGAGGGAAAGGAACTGATGACCTTTATTTGATAAAAAGAAAAATTAGAAGCTATGACATGATTAGAATACATAACTTTTAATTTGTGATTCTTGCACCAACGCGTTAGTTGCCATATAAAAAAAATATACCAAACTTATAAGATAATTGCTAATAAATTATCCATTGAAATGTGTTAAGCAAATCTTACGCGACGAGCAGCAGAATTCCGGCTCTACCTCAGCTATGTGGATCAGGCGAATATGCTGCCGCAGTACAATACAAGAGTCTATTGAATGACATTCCTTTCTTTATATTGAAATTGCAGCAAAACTTTCAATACAATTGTGGGTGGAGAGAAGGGCTGACCCCCATTACCTTTATTATTTGCCGTTACGGATAACACTGGTTTACGACTTTAAATAAAACTTTATGGAATGTAATGATTTTGATGCGCTGAACTCAAATCAGTTTTCAGTTTTTTTCCATCGGGGTAAAATTTTTTTTATGGGCGTGTCAAATTTTTCGCCCAACATTTTGTTCCTCAGCGTTTGGTGGTAACTGCACTAAAATTGCCCATAGGAAGTATGGTCTAAAATTTTCACTAGCTGTCAGTTCCAAATTGGAATAGGTGTAGAAAGTCCAACCATAAATTGCAAAATCTAAATATGAACAACCTGAAAAAAGCAGGTGTAGTGGGTGATTTAGGATCTCACTGATGGCTTGGAAATTTAAATATAACTTCTGAAAAATTTTTTCATCTTTTGAATTAGAAAAAGGCTTGCTGAGTGGAAGTTGACATAGATCAACACAATTCGAAAAAATGAAACATTTAATCCTTTAAAATGGTTATTATTTAAAAAACAAATTTTTTTATACACTTCGATATTTGCTTCCAATAAAATTGCAACATTGGTTTTATTTTGTGAGCGGTGTGCCAAAAACATCATCTGTTAGGAAACGAAACGCGCTTATTTGGTAAGAAAGGTAAATTCAGTACCAATGTTTTTATGTGAATGCGGTTTTTGTAGGTCCATTAGTTCAGGAGTTAGAGTGAACCACTTTGTATTGCTTAAGTTTTACTTAAATAAATTTGTTACAGCATTTAAACTTTGTTTGATTTAATGTATACATGTGTGTTTTTTACAGAGGCATAGAACTTTAAGTTGGCATTACTTTTCAAGATGGCGACCCATTTAACAGCTGTCAAGTGATTTATTCTCAGTTTGGTTTGGCAATTCATCATGAATAGACCCACGCCCGGCGTAGATTCGTCGAATGGGCCCAAAACGAGATTACTGTTATTCCCGATTTTCATAAGCGAATTTGTTTAGTGATGAAGCGCACTGCTGGTTGAATGGCTACGTCAACAAATAAAACTTCCGCATTTGGAGTGAAGGTAATCCTCAAGTGTATGTGGAAACTCCGTTACATCCAGAAAAACTGACTGTTTGGTGCGCTTTATGGATGGTGGAATCATTGGTCCGTACTCTTTCAAAAACGATGGTGGCCATATTTAAAATATAATGCCACAAGATTATCTTTCGGATAAATAAAATTCATGTCAATCGAATAATCCATCGTTGTTTTATTGCAACTTAAAGTTCTATACCTCTATAAAAAACACTCACTGAATGTGGGTTTGTAAGTATGTTTGTTTATTTGTGCCTCATAGAAAACTAAACCGCTGAATCGATCTTCTTGAAATTTTTGCAGTATCTCTCTGTATGTCTGAAAGAACATACAAAGACTATATCTATTTGTCTAGATCTTCAAAATGGTAACAAAAGGATTCTCTAAACTTGGCCCAAATAGATTCACAGTTAAGCCAAATTATTACACAAAAAATGGTTGGAATTACACAAGTGGGCGTGGTTACTCGCATACAAAGTAAATATTGATTTTGGTATCTTGCGAGCGGCTTAAGTTAAATTTTCAGTATTAGGACTGAATGACTTCATAGTTAATACAAGTCATCAGGCAAAAACTAGGAGGAATTGGACAAGTGGGCGTGATACCACCCATACAACTATTAGAGCTTATTTGTTTATTCACATCTGGAATTACAGAAATCTCACTGAAAAAAGCTTTCTATGAACTTACAGTTTCTTTCTGGAAAGTAAAATTGATTGAATTGACCGTAAGGGGATAAAATGGTGAAAAATGGTAAATAATTTAACTAAGATAGCGTTTAAGATAATAATTAACATGGGGTAGCGAAGCATGCCTGGTTTTAACTATGCAATATACAACGAAAAATAATTTGGGCTTCATTTACTGAGAAAATTTGATTTTTACATTTGTTCTGTAAACCTAATCTATAAAAAATAATCGATTTACATGAACGGACTAAAACTTGTAACTTTTTATTTTGTTGCCTATCTTTACATCACAGAACACTAAGAATTTCGTAGAAGTAACAATATAAAAAAGTACCATCTGAGCTAACGTTTTAAGTTGATATGCTGAACCGTTTCGTAGTTAAAACAAAAAGAAAAAAAATTTACCAAAATTGTCTAAACCTAAGAACAGGGTTAAAGAAATTCTTAAGAATTACATGCCTTATATTCTGGCCGTTTTTTTTTATTAATTATTTACGTTTAATTTTCTCAACAATTTTAAACCACTTTCTTAATATTCCCTTTGCTCATTCTTGTTCGTAAATTAAAAGGGTTTTTTGATTTTCTACTTGCAGGAGAAACATGAATTCCATTTTATTTAAAAGATCATAAAACAATTAAGATTTCTGCGTATTTTTATGTTGAAAACTTAAACGCAATTAATAAAAATATTTAATTTGTTCTGAGAAGAAACTTTTTAACCACACAGCTTAAGAAAAGGGAAGAACTTTTACAATTTTGTTTTCTTGTGCTCTACGTAAAAATTTGTAACATTTGGAAAGCGAAATCGTTTTGAATATGAAAGCGAAATCACAAATTGTACCAGAATTTTTATTAAAAAAAAGAGACAACCCACTATTCAGCGAAAGCTACGTTTATGTTTAGCGTACATTTTTTATTTTATGAAGAATATTCATGGCAATATGGTTTACAATTTTTGTCCAATTACACTTTAGTTTAGACCAGATTCAGGCAAGGAGCTACTTTTCTCTTATGTTTTCATACGCACCTAGTCAGACGCATAGGCAAAAAATAAGCAAAAAATAAACAAAGATAGGTAAAGAAAATACAAGTGGATAAATGTAGTGCAAAGTGGGCTGACTGAGAGACCCTCAAATTACTACCACAATTGTAAAATGCACTAATATTGGTTTGCCTAACACTGGTTTAGACACTTTTGTTTTGTACCACGCTGAAGCCCGCACTGTAAAGTATGTATGACTTTTGCGTACTAAAACACATCCCTTAAACGCATTCAGACCCCACGGAACTGGCTTTCGGTACTATTCCATGGCGACGGTGAGTCTTTTATTGTTATATAATGCCGTTCTGTTCACTATTTGAATTGTAACTCTGGGCGAATATGCGACTTTACGTAGTATTTGGGTCAGCCTCTAGATAAATTAATTCACCGTATAACAGTTTTTCTCGGAATTAAGCATGATATCGACGTTATTCTCAGCGTGTACACTCTCATTCAAGCATATCTCGACATGAAAACGGTTTCTGACAAAATGAGGGCAGTGGAATATAACGTGTTCCGAGCTTTCTTCTTCGTCTGCACAGATCGACACCCCGGAGATTCGTCGTGTGCACATCGTTATAAATATTTTTTATAGCCTTCTTGACCTGTTAGGAATTGGGTAAGATTGAGGTTTGAGCTGCTCATTAAGAAATTTGCTGCGGAGAACCCGCACTTCCCGTCTGTTTGTCCATTCCTCGAGGAGATCGCGAGCCCCATCAGCTGCCTCAATAATAACAAAATTCTAGGTGTAGATTGAATAACTACAGAGCTATTAAAATCTGATCTTATTAGCGCTACAATAATCTACCCTATTATTTGATCATTTTGGGAGGACGGCAATCTAACTGGTGAACTTGATAAGGATGTAGTTATAAATATACCGAAAAAGGGAGACCTTACAAACCCTGAATTCCGCTGCTGTCCATGACCAACAAGGTTATAGCGCGGATCATTTTCAACAGAATCTCTGAAAGAATAACACCAGTATTGAAACAAGAGCAAGCTAGTTTCAGACAGAACAATTTTTGGAGTGACGCTCAACACTGTATCTTTGATTTATAGATTTCAGGAAAGTTTTTAACAGACTGAAACCTGCAGTGATATCTAGTGCGCTGCATGCAAAAGAGTTCCGCTAAAAGTCATTGAACTCATTACGGGTTTATATCGCAATGCATCTCTTGCAGAGTTAGACATGACAAGCTATTTAGCGGACCAATAGAAGTAAGAATTGAAGTCCGGCAAGGGTGTGTCCTGTCTCCACAAATATTTAATAAATATTTAGTTCTCCACATGATCCTTAAGAAAGCCCTCTTCGAGGGCAGAGGTATAAAATGGGGACTGCAAAACCTGCAAAGAAATCCGAATGATATCAGCAGAATTACCATAAATTGAATCGCTGCCCAAACATGGATAAAACAAATTGAGGCAGAGTTGAATGGGTGTGGCAAGATTTAGATAGCGTTAAAACAAAACAGAGATTTGTTCAGGAAATTTATTGAGGCCCTATGCTCCTTTTAGGATTGATTGTAACTTAACATAGTTTAAATAACCATATTTTCTTCGCATTCACTTATTTATCTGCGTAAAAACTTAAACGTACATATTCCCTTTGGTGAGTTTCCCACCTATGTTACCAGCTTAGTATGTATTGGAGCCATAAAGATTGGGACTATCAGGTGGTGGACTAGTATCATTCCCGCTATCACACTTACCCCAGTCAGCGTTCGGAAAGCGCTGCACCCTCTTAAACAATTTCTTCTTCGAATTGCCATTATGTCTCTTTTGGATATGCTTATCTTCTCCCACACGGGTGCACCGTAAAGTATCATGGAATTGGTCACCTGGGATATCTAGATTCTGCAACTTTGGCATGGTACACTGAGGTTTGGCTGCTTTTGCAGAGACGTATGTATTTTGCATGATTCTTGAAGTTCAGGCAGTCATCGATCGTCACGCCAAAGTATTTCACTGCTTCCTTTCTCTTCTTCCTGCACCAGCTCCATTTTGTGATCTGCCAATTGCAAATTAATGGAATATAGCTACCTTCTAATCTTCCCGATAGCCTCGTTCGCGTATATATGCACTTCATACTTGTACCTTGCATGGACTATGATTGCAATGTCATCTGCAAAGCTAACGACGCTTACTTCCTCCGGGAGATTAAGGTTAAATATGTCGTCATATAGTATGTTACAGAGTCGCAGGCCTAGTGCTGATCCCTGTGGAACTCCAGAGGTTATATTGTATGTAAACTCGCCTTTAGCGATTTCCACCAGCAGAACTCAGAGATAATATGTAATATAATATTTACTAGATTTTACGACATTTTAGTGCCTCATTTTTGACAGAGTGTTTATAGGCGTTTTTTCTTAGTCGGGGTAGGTGAATACGTTAAGCACATAACACTTTGCCATCTCGATTTTGTAGCCTATAAGCTCTCACTTGCTTTCTGCAGTACTACGTGTTTAAGCCCTAATCTATGCTAACAAACTTTTAAGCTGTTATTTTGTACATTTAAAAGAAATAAACTTAGCGGCTAGGGTGGCGTAGTGGTTAAAGCGCACACATAACAACACAAGCGGCCCAGGTTCAAGCCTTAGCACGACACGATGGAAAAATTGAATTGTGGTTTCGAGTGTTTAAAAAAGAAACTTACATTTCCATCCGAAAAACTCAATCTTAAAAAAAATAATAAAGAAAAAGTCCTCCTGACCTTTCAGTTTAACTCTGGCGATAATGACAAACATCAGACGAATGATCAGGGGAAAACGCCAGCTACTGTAAAGTAAAGATCACCACCTCCACATAGCAAAGATCTTTACCATTACACAATTATATGGAGAGTATCTGCAGTGGATTTAATCATCTACTTAGCTTGCAAAATCAACTTTGTGGAAAGCCAATATGCTCTCGAGAGGAGTGACGGAGAAAAAGAAGAAGAAATACTATGTTAACTTTTAATGGCACAGAAGTAGTTTTATTTTTTGTACCAGCTCTGGTGTTTTCGTATTCGTATATGTTTTCTTATATGAAAATTCTTCTCTTGCATTTGCCTTAACTTTTAGCAGAGTTTTTTTAAGAATTCAATTTAGAACAGTTTCAGCTTAAAACTGAAATAGAAGACGAATTAAAATTTGTTTTTATACCATTTCCGGTCTATTTTTTTTGCAATTTATTTTGGTATAGAAAAACTATATTAATATTCTTTGCAGTATTTTTATTCATTCCTTGGTTTTGGTTTCATGCTGTTGTTAAAGTTTAACTTTTATTTTATTTTTTATTATTTTCTTTCGAAGAAAAGCCACAAAATGATTTAAGGATTTTGTCAACTAAATTAAATGGATTAGGAGAGCAAGAAACAAATAAAATATAAAAAATAAAAACGATGACACAAAACTATATAGAAATAAAAAAGATGTTCAGGTTTATCATCGTAAGATATACGAGCTTAGATCATTTACTAGTGTATTCCGATTTGTATTTATTTTTAATATGTTTTTCTCTGCAATGAATTAAGTTCCAAGGTTAAGTGTCAAATGTCTGCCAAATGTTATTAAAGGATTTTATTTTTGTCTGTGACAGTAAAGCTGAAGTGACAAATAAAAAGTTGTCTGCAGTTGTTTATCAGTTTTATTTTTATATCAAATTTTATACCCTGTACTACCCCGTAAGGTGTTTAGTTGAAGATCTAGATGAAACACCACTCCTGCCTGTTATCAAGCGACCTGATACAATGTGGGAATCTCTGCGGTATAAACCTTATTAACTTCGCCAATAAAGTCATCATTCAAATTATAAATAAACTTGACTCTGAGGCTTTTATTTTAGTACTGCGCAATAAACAAGCAGGATTTCGTAAAACTATTGACTTTTTCTATTACTGTTGTATTCAACTATGTTTTAACAGAACCCTACAAACAGGGGAAGGTGGATTCACATATTATTACGTTTTTACCTTTTAAAAGCGTTTATTTATGAGTTCGTAGGTTGCGGTAAAATAAGTTCTTTGCTTGGTTTTTAATTAAAATCCTTTGTTAAACACAGTTTTGTGTTCCACTCCTCGTAACCTTTTCACGAGCCATAAAAATTTTTATGCTTAATTACCCTTTCTGGTTTGAACTTTGTAAACAACAACAATTACTCGAGAGATCTTTCTACCTAAAGATCTTCCAACCCGCTCGTATTTACAACTTAGGTTCGATCACAACCTCTTCAACCAGAGTTTAAACTCTTTTTACACTGAGCTCAAACCAATAAATAGTTTGCTGAGTTTACATCAGTGTTAGGCAAGCTAATATTAATGCATTTGCACTTTTTGCATCTTTTTTCACTTGTTTTCTCTTCTCTTCTCTTTGTTAATTTTTGACTCTGCGTGCGACAACATACGCAGCTCCTTGCCTATAACTGGTTTACACCAAATAAACTCGCTTCACGCTGAGCTTTGAAAACATAAGCTGTTTGCTGTCCGCAATGATGTGCTTTTTATAGCTGAATGAGCAATACTTCAAAAGCTTTCGAACCTCAAAAAAATCGGTTATCATGGTGCGATAGGAGTCTCCATTGACCATAATGGTTGCGCCGTCCTCATTTTCAAAGAAAGATGGGCCAATGATGTCTGCGCTCCACAAGCCACACCAAAGAGTCATTCATAATGGGTGCATTGGCTTCTGTAAGACCACGTTTGAGTCTTCTGAGCACCAAATATGGCAATTTTGCTTACTAATGTACCCACCATGATGAAAATGAGCTTCATCCGAAAAGATGTTTTTTTTTGGCAAAATTGACATCATCGTGCAGTTTCTCGTTAGCTCATCTAGCAAAGCGAAAACGAAGCGGACGATCATGCGGCTTCAATTCTTGAACCAATTGAACTTTGTAAGGCGTCATACCGAGATCTTTTCGCAAAATTTGACTTAAACTGGTGCATAAAGTGTTCAATTATTAAAAACGATGACGAGTTGATGTTGATTGATTCTCACACACACTCTCAGCCATAGCTTCAATATTTTCGAATGTACGCTCTGTACGAGTACGCTTACGTCTTGGCGCATCAATATTGAAACTAGTTTCACGAACTTTAGCAATAAGCTTGCGTATAACGGGCATCGTTGATCTTTCTCTGCGACCGAATTTTGTACGCCATTTTTGTGCAATTTTCGATCAATTTTCTTTGTTTTGGAAATAAATTTCCAATAAATCCCAACGTTGCTCAAGCGTAAATCGATTCATTTCGTTCAGTAGAATTCTGTGACAGAGTAGGATGGCATAAGTATTGCCATATTTGAAATAACTGCCTGTTCTAATTTAAACCGATAGATGGGCCACTCAAAGTCAAAAGAATTATTAATTACATTGTGCAGTACATATATAATTCCCATAACATTCCATGAAGGAACACGGGGACTTCTCTCAATCAATGAGCTGCACCCGATTCTATTTTTAGACTTATTGGAAGGGACCTACATTTTAACGCCGGCTCCGAACGGCAAATGCATTTAGAGAAGTATTTATGCTCATAACCAGTTACTAGCTAATAATATGAGGTGATACCGCTGTTGAAAAGCTTTTTTCTCTTTTAAGATGGTCAGGCCTGGTATTGAACCGAGGACCTTCTGGTTAGTAGGCGGGTGTCTTACCTACCATACCACAGCTGTACCTAATTCTGCACAATGGGCGAAAAATATGTGTTTACCAAGCTGAGATTTTTTAGATAAAACTTTCAGAATATTTTTATTTTTTTAAGCGCTTTTTAATAACAGCATTGTAGTCATTGAAAGCATATAAAAAGTAAAGAAGGATGGTTACAGTATCATAGCCGCAGGCTATGAACAATAACGTGTCAATATTCTTCAAATAAAATCTATGAAATATTTATTTGTGTTTATGGTTTGTCTGAAAGAAATAAAAATTTTGGTATTTTTACTCTCTATGTTAAATTTTATGGTTACAATGAAGTTTTATTATACATGATGATAATAAACCCTTAAGGCTTATACCACTACCCTTGTAGTGCCTTTTTTTTCCCGCCTCAAACTAAAAGTTGTTTTAAAAGTTTCACCAATTTTTTCTTCGGTATTTACGAATAGTCTACTATAAGATTTGGCAGTTTTATTTGGAAAAGAAACATCACATTTTAGCAAAGGCTACAAGGAAAAATAAAAGAAACTTTTGTAAATCCTTTAGCATTTCGTAATTCAGGCAATAAATCGATTTTTAAGTACAAACAACTGATTTAAGGCATAAAATAACAAGAACATGCCAACAAATGGGAGAACAATATAATCCATATTGAGGAGAAGCAGATTTGACTTCTTTTGGTTGGCCGGCTGCTTTTCATCATAATTGAACGCCTTTTGTGTTAAACAAAGTTAAGGGTTGCTGAATGGGGTTGTGAAGATGATGGGCCGTAAATAAATGTTCGCTTTTTATTTAAATAATTGTTATAAGGGTGAGAGGGAGAGACAGAAGGGGAGCAATGACAGTTGCATTTGCTTGATTAACTTCGTTTTGCATTTACATAACCTCTTTTGTGGACTTAACTCGTATATTCTTTGTTTTTAAAAAATGGAGTTTACATATGAATTACGTGGTATGGCTTATTTCTGTCCATGCGTTCATTTATTCATTCATTCATTTATTCATTTGTAAACTTGTTGTTGTTGGTTCACATTCGTTTGTTTAAGTTATTAAAACCTGTTAAGCCAATATGTAATTTACTTTAGTGGAGTGTTTGCCATGGAGTTATTTTCTCGTTATGAGTCACTTGGTCATGATGCCCGTACGCGGATAACAGTGAAGTTTAAAAATAAATTACAAAAGAATACATTTCTTTTAATTTTTTTAAATTGAATTTGGCTTATAAATTTTGTATCATCACACCAAGTGGAAAGCTCGATGTTATATGACTTGGTAGGGACATATGTAGTATTTTTACGTTTTAACCTTTTCAAAACGTTTTAGTTCTTTTTAATTGTGTCAAAATAAAATAAATACCACGTTGTTGTTGTTTTGCAGTTTTTATTTCATTACTTTTACTTTGTACACTTTATCTAAATACAGCAACTTATTTATCTTGCACTTAATATTCGTTTATAGAACACATTTATTTACGCCTAAGCACGACTTTACTTTATTACTGAAAACGATAACTGTATTGACGTAGGCGAAGCAGCCTCCTTATATACCTAACTGTCTCAATCGCTCTCATATCCTCTATTTTATATCCGTTAATCTTAAACAAAGATGGTCGAATTGGCAATGCCGTCAAGTGCACAAATCAATAGACAAAAATCCCACAATGCAGTCCCAAAGGCACTAACGTGGTGTATTTCCTTTTTAGGCATTTTTATTTTTGTAACAGTATATTTTATTAAAAAAAAATAATAGTTTTTGTTGTTACTGTTTACAATGTCCCTTTCTATGGAATCTTGTGATATATGAGCTATTAGTGACTCTAGAACAGGTCGAATGCGTGGTAATTGCCTATGCAAATGACATTGTTCTCACATTATCTGGCAGATTTATATGTTCGGAAACTCAGAGAATGGGCATCTAGACGAGGTTTGGGAGTAAATCCAGAAAGAAACGTATGTGGTACTCTTCATCCGCAAGTACAAACCTTCACCTTTTCGGCCTTTAAGATTGACCAATGTGAGAATCGAACTTAGCGAGGAGGCTTTAGGGCTAATTTTGGTTATGTAGCTGTCCTGGCTTCTACACTTGTAACAAAATGCTGGGATCAAAACGAGGCCTCAGACCAACAAAGACTCATAGGATATACACAGCTGTAGTCGGTCTTATATTGACCTACGGATGCCTTATATGGTGAAATTCTTTTGCAAAATGTCTAACCTTAGCACACTAAAGCGCTAATCCGCTTGCGTTATTTTCACGGGGGCGTTACGGAGTACATCCAAATCGGCAATGAAGGCAGTACAGCAACTCCCACCGCTGGACATTTACTGTAAGGGCTTCGACTGGGTGGTGTCGTTACGTGGCTCACTCAAAAGTTCTGAGTTTGGGAGATTTTGGGAGAATTGATTCCGCAAACCGATATTAACTTTTAATGAAGTTCCGGACTACGATTCTGTAGTGTAGTAATGGCTGGAGGTATCTTTTCGGAATTGGCAAATGTAGCTCATTCTATAAGGTTACAGGACCACTGTAGCATTTTTCAGACAGAGGTATCGGGCATACGTACTCCCTTGATGATCATTGGAAAGGGCTGCGTCTTCAGGAGGGACATTAGCATACTGTGGGAAAGACAGGCGGCTGTGAGAGCTCTCGGATATCATGTGTTGATCTGAAGAATGGTTATAGATTCTCGCCTATATCTCATCGAGATGGCTGAGCAGTATAGTACTAATATTATATGGGTACCTGGTCACAGCGATATTCCGGAGAACTGTTGCGTTGATGAACTAGCGAGGCATGGCATCACTATCGAATTTACGAACGATTTTTCTACATTGGGCTCCCATTGGAAAATTACAAGCTTACGGTTCACAATGACGTATTAGACTCCGTTAATGCTGAATGACCATCTTTGAAGACGAGCAAGATAGCGCAGCAAATCTGGACAAAGCTAGAGCTCAAGCCACAAAAGATCTCTTCAATCTCAGCGTAGTCGTCGTTGTCATTACTTGGCATTGTATAATAGGCACCCATGCATGGTGGCTTAGACTGACTCTAAAAAGCTGCAGGTATGAGGAAAAGGAAGAAACAATTCTTCACCTACTGCGCACATGGCTAGTGTTATGTGGCAGGAGAAGGAGGCATCTACCATACGACTGGGTTCACGGAGCTATCAGGCACAGACATAAGGAAGCTTAGCAGTTTTATTACTCTGGATGGTTCCGGGTATAGAGACATTACGATCCTTTGTGGTATCACAACAGGCTATTTCCTGGCCTACGTGTGTCGCTTCTTTGGGAAGCCACTCGTACCTACCTACCTACCTTACGATATCCACCCACCTCTTGATAAATTTATTATTGCAGTTCCGACAAAAATTGTCTGGTCAGGTATAAAAGAAGTTTTTGAACCAATTTTTTAAATTAATATTATTCGAGAGAGAGCGGAAAAATGGTAATCCGTCTGTGTAAGGTTCGGAGAACACGATGGATGCTGAAAGTGCTGTCTTGGTGATTGGGGTCTTTTCAGTCGAATAGGATTTTTGATTCATGATCTGCAGCTTTGAGAAATTTAAAAAAATGCCATAGGCAATTTCGGATTACGTCCAATGATATTCGGATAAGTGTTAAGCCGTTTGAAGTATTTTTCATAAATACAAGTTCATATTGTGGTTTTAATATTTAAAGGTGGATTAAGGTCATTGCAGTCGTATTAAAAAAATTACAAATTTAAATAATATGTAGTCTGAATAGTTTTGTTCGCTACTGTACAAACGTTGCCATATCATTCATTCATTTAAAGCCAACCAATTTTATTTGAATACAGTTTATATGTATTCATATATGCATGCATGTGTAAGTGTGTATATTTGCATTTTATTGTTGTTTTACTTACAGTTTTATAACATTTAGTTGTTATTCTTAATGAAAATTTCCGCTTGTTTTAATTCTTTAAACTTTTTTTAAATTTTCTGTTGCATTTAAACTCGCTTATACTCTTACACTTATTCACTTATGCAAAAGCGTACACACACGCATTCAGTGTTACTCGCATAGAAATAAATGATTATTTTGTTAAAATGTGATTAAAGTATTGCAAGGGAATTACACTTCGAAAAATATTTACAAGAATTTTTCTATTGGTGAGGGGAAGTTAAGATCCAGTCCAGTGATTTGGTCCCAATCGAACCTTTATTTAAATAATTATATTTTACACCAAAGGTAGAGCAGGTTTATTGCCTCTGCTGTGATGTTTGTTATCTGATCAATAAAACAGATCTCGACCATAACTTACAATCGGAACAAAATAACTTTCTCCATTATTCAAGGATTTCATTTATAAAGGGTGCTCCAACCAAAATGCACGATGTTAATTTTAAATAAAACAAACATTTTTCAGAGAATTATTGTAATATTTTTTATTATGATAGAAAAATATATGACAATTATGTGTGAAACAATATTTCGACCAAATGCTCGCTACGACATCGGTGGCATACCCCTTTCTGTTGGGCCTTATTTTCAATGACTCAGAGATATAATTGAGGTTCAATGTCATTAATGCCGAATTATCTCATGCTTTAGGACTTGAATTGTTCTTGGCATACTGACGTACACTTATTTTTTTAATATATCTAAAGAAAAAATCCTACAGTTTAAATGACATGATTGTGGTTGCCAATTAACATCGTCACGACATGAGATAACACGGCCATTGAATTTCTCGCGCAGAAAAGCCATTGTTTCGTTGCCAGTGTGGAGAGTGGTACCATCCCATTGGAACCACATATCGTCTAGGTCCATATTCGACCTCATGTTCGAAGAAGTAAGGCCCGATGAAGCCGCCAGCCCATAAACCTCACCAAAAAGTCACTCTTTCTGCATTCATTGGCTTTAAATCATTACTCGGAGAATCCCATTGTTCACGAATCCACTGAGGTGAAAATGTGTCTGATCGTTGAAGATGATTTCCTTCCTAAAATAACAATTCACTTCTGTCTGTTTAATTAACCATTCGGCGTATTGGAGACGCTTGAAATGGTTTGTGGCTTCAGTTCAGTATTGTAAGCGTCTAAATTCAAAACTTTATTCAAAATTCGCATCAGTAATGTTCATGAGATGTTCAATTGTTGTGTACAACTATGAGTTGAGGTTGACGGCTCTTCTGCTACACTATCGCTAACAACAGTAATGTTTTCCGCAGAATGAACTGGGCGGACATGCACAGGTATTTCCATATTTTTTACAGACCCGGCTTGCTAAAAATTGCGCACAATTCTCAGCGTCATAGTCATGACTTATTCGGCAACAAACTCACTTTAGCTTTCTTAGTGAGCTTATCTATCTTATTGTTTTGATTCACTTTTGACCTTTTGTGTATAGTGTTGCATCCATTATTTTTTACAGGTACAAAGCGACTTAAAAATAAGGCAGGCTTGCGCTTGGTTATAGCCATACACTCTTTTAAAGTCGTCACACTATTCCGTTCATGGTCGAATATGAGCGGTTGAGTTTTTTGTGTAATCAAATACTCCTACCAAATATTATGTACCCACTTGGAAGATTTTAATGTGAGTATAAACCAGAGTTAGCAACAGCCCGGTTTAAAAAAAAACCCAAGCCACCGGGTTTTATTGGGTTTTTTGACAGTTTTTTTTTTTAAGGGTTTACAAAAGCTTCAAAATTTCGTTAATTTCGACAATATTTTTTGTTTGTTAGCACAATTGCGTTGTTTTAGTATTTATAATACAGTTGCACTCTTAGTGGAATCAAGGCGGCATTGTGTACTATAAGCTGCTAAACCTCGGTGATCGGAGCAGACTAAAATTTTTTCGCTTGAACCGAGCATTAGGAGTAAAACGGCCGGAGCTTAACTACAGACAGACAGATAAAGTTTTCTTTTCATAACAACGTTCGGCCTCACGTCGCAAAAGTTTTCAAACAATTGTTGTTGTTATTCTTCAAACATTACCTCTTCTGACCATTGGCGGTTTCGATGGATACAATACCTTTTGGCATGTGAGCGAATCACTTACTTTGCATAAATATAAAATCAGCTTCAAAGTGGATCGCCTCAAGAGGCAAGAAGTTTTTCTGAGATGGAACTTGGACATTGGCTCAGAGGTGAGAAAAAATGTAAGCAGTGATTTGATAAAATTTTTAATCCATAGCATTTTTGGACCGAATTAATTTGTAATCCAGATACGTAAATTTTAATTATTTTTGTTGTAAATAAACTACGAAAACCTTTAAATAAAAAAATCCACTTAAGTTTTTTAAATTTAAAACCTAATAAAACTCCACTGATGTCAGGGCGTGACAACGTAAAGATATCAAAAGAACGTTTTGGCTTTATTTTGTATGAGCACTTAACTATGATACAGCTCTGTTCAAAGTGAATGCCGCGTTTGCTCACTTTTGACAAAAACAAGAACGTGTTACTGATTCTGAAACAATTGCAAAACTACATGAATTGATCTTCGAATTGCTCCCACAGCCACCGTATTCATTAGATTTGGCTCCCAGCGACTATTGGCTTGTCGCAGACCTTAAAAAATGCTTGCCCATAAGTAATTTCTCACAAATGAGGAGGTTATCAATGAAACTGAGGCCTATTTTAAGGCAAAGGGCAAATGGTTCTACAAAAGTTGAATTAAAATGTTCGAGCGGCGCTGGAATGACTGCATTGCTCTTGATGGAGATTACGTTGATGAGCAAAGCTAATTCTGAAAAAAAGTGTTTTGTTAGGCCCGGGATTTTTATGCCCATGTATTAATTTTATACCTCACATCACCTTTCCAGACGTTATCAAATGCTTGAGATGATATTATGGCATGGTGTAGTAGTTAGAGCGCAGGTATAACAACATAAGCGGCCTAGGTTTGAACCCCAGCAGATAACATGACAAAAAAATTTGACTGTGGTTTTAAGTGTTTAGCAAGGAGGCTTCAACTTCCTTCCAGGCAACTCCATCGAAAAAATAAGGTATACTATCCAGCTTTACCTCTGACGATGATTACAAAGAGCAGACAAAAAACGCTACCACCTGCGAAATGATTACAATGCTAAGTAAAGGTCAACACTACCGCTAAGCAGGGATTTTCACCACTACATACTCATATGCTACAGTGGATTAATCATCTACTTAGCTTAAAACATCAACCTGATTAATGAAACTGAAACAGAGCAATGGATGCTTTGTGGAATACGCTCCCTAGAGGAGTGACGGAGGTAAAAAACTATGTCGGATAGACAGAGGATGTGTCGTGTATATGATATTTTCATATCCTGGAATTAGATTTGCTTACCCTCCACATGTTTTACCACTCGGACACTTGGTTTCGTAGGTATAGCAACCAGTAATTTAAAAAAAAAAATTTGGCGCAAAATGTGTTTCCGATAGCAGCAGCACATCAATATGCTGTGAGTGCAGGAAACGTTACATTTCATTCTTTTGCTAGCTTCAGTCGTGAGCGTTACAAAAACATATTTTCAATGAAGTTATATCACACTAACTGTCATATTTCTAACATTATTTTCTTCAGTGTAAGCGGTATATTGTTATTTTGCTTTCAAGTCAGAAAAGAATTAATTTAATTTGCAAAGAACTCCTATGAATAAATTATATATTTAAATGTGTTCCTTTAACTTTCCAACATAGAGGGAGAGTGTCTCTGTCTCTCTCCACCTCCCTCTCTCACACTCTTATTTGCTCTTCCTATAGACTCTTTTACAAAAGCACACATGCACTTGCTAGATTTCGCCAAAATGTTTATATAGCGGCTAAGTTGTGAAAAACAAATACACACATTCATAAAAAATAGAGTGGAGAAACAGAAATAAAATAATGGGAATTCTTTCATTATATCCATAAAAATCCTCTTGAGTTATTCCTATGAGTAGTTCAGTTCATGTGTGTATGTGCATGTGCGTATGTGTATACAAAGTACTAAAATATTTTATTGCTTATAAACTGAATTTTTAAATAAAGAAAAGGGAACGAGAGCGATTATATGCATGAGTGTATGTGTGTATGCCTGTGTTAATATCATAAATTCAGGCTTGATTAAGTTTCTTTTCCTTTTTCTTCGGTAATTATTCTTTTAGGATGGTATTCGCATTTAAAAGTTCGTTTTTTGCGTTACATTTGCGTTAATGAAACGTATTTTCGGAATGGTCATCATTACGAGTGGGTATTTTGTAAATATAAATCTAAAGGATTATTATCAAGGATAACATATTAGGGTTACTGTTTTAATGTACTTAAGGGAATTATTAATATTACAGTTGTGGCTGCAAGTTGCTGGTTATTTTATGGGAAATAATTGTTTGTCTTTATAGCCATTGTAGGAGTTTCGAATTTGTTTTCTTGTTTTTTTTTTAGTTCCTAATGAATTATTATTGTTATTAATTTTAAGTATCAAACAAATAATAAATGTGAAAGCTAATAGGTTAATTAAATAAATTTTTTAATTATTAAATTATTTAAATGAAACATAATTTCTGTTTATAACTCCCTGGATGAGCAGTTAATGTGCCGAAAATTATTATTTTTCTTTTTTTCTAAGTGTAAGTATAGGAGAATAAAATTTTAGATTTAAATAATAGAAATGTAAGCTAATGGTACCATTAATATCTTAATCCTTAAGGATTCATAAAGGCTTTCCTTTATTTATATGGCAGACATTTTCAGAAAGTTTTAGAACAGAAGGTTTTCAATTCAACTCTTTATTGCTGGAAACTTAATTATTGAAAAGGGTGGGAAGACTAAGTTTATAGTAATAAACTACAAGTTGAAAAGTAAAATAAGGGTTAAAGAAAAGCAAAGATCGCTGTGTTCAAGACAAGTGCAGATTAAGAAGTGTAAAGATTTATTAAAAGTGCTATATATAGAAACTTCATTGTTGTTAAATCTGCTAAATTTATCAGGTCTACCGGTATGCAGTGAGCGCTAAGATACAAACGTGTCCATCGGGAACATTTATTGTGAATGAGACATAATTTTTTGTGTTGGCAATGACATTGGTGAAACATATTCGGCATACATCAAGTCAGTGAACAAACAATACCATATTTTTTCATCGTATTAAAGATGGCGAATTTCGTACCAGAATATACTGAATTGGGGAAAGTATTAATTTTTTTTCATTACAAGGAAATTGCTGCAGAGTTGCATTGAATGCTTTGGGACAATCATCAACTTCGGCTGCAAACCCAGATGGATTCGGAATAAGACACTCCTGTGTGTCTGGTGTGACCAGATAGGTGAGGTGCATCACGACCTTCTAAATTCTGGTGAAACCGTTAATACAGATCGCAACCTACATCAAATGATAAACATGACAATGCACCTGCATACAAAGTAAAATTGCTTTAGGATACAATCAAACTTTTAGGTTGGAAGCTGCTAAGCCCCACCCGCCATATTTAGTAGACTTGGATCCTTCCAACTACTATTTCGACCTATTTGAGCAAAATTATCGTATTATGTTACAAAAAGTAAATTTTACAAGAGAGCTCAATTTCTATATTTTTTTGCTTTGGTAAAATGTTTTACTCTGTGGTGAGTTTGTGACTTTGGAATACATTCGCATCAAAAAGTTGATTTCGTAAAAAATGAAATATATGTAATTTCGCGCAAAGGGGTCGATTTGTTTTCAGCGATTGGTCACGCATTGACTGAGGAAGTCGAAAATTGGGTGACTAATTGGTTTGCTTCAAAAGATTAACAGTTTTATTGGCGTATAATCCACAAATTGCCTGAAAGATGGGAGAAATGTGTAGCCAGCAATGGGCAATACTTTGAACAAAATTTTTTTAATTTCCAATTAAATATTAGTGTTTTATATTCTCAAAAAACGCTCATTTCGTACCGGTACCGGTTGTTGTCAACAAATTGTTAGTAAGTAGCATGCGAATTTAATTTCTTTTATTTGCAATTTCGAATACGGAAAATAAATGCGGATAAAAACGTATTTTTATACACTATTCGACAAAATAAAGTGCAAAATACCTTTTTTTCCCGTTAATCCTCATAGGGTTTCCACAAAGCATTTCCACCTTACACGATTTTCTGCCATTGTCTGTGTCTCTTCCAATATAAGACCATTTTGTCTTGGATAGGTAGGTAAGTTGGCTAGTAAGAGCAGATCAACTACCATTAGCAACAAAGCAACGTTTTGAAACTAAGCCAGACCACAGGTAAAGAACCACCTAAAAGGATAATGAAAGTAAAAAGGGGATTATAGCCACTTTGAGCTGCTTATGAAGTGGAAAAGATCAAGGGGATTTAAATTTGCGCACTGCTCCAAATCACTGAAGAAGGTTTGCATCAAATTATTGCAGTCATCTGTCATATAGAAGGTGAACGATTGTCTCACTCTCAGAGATACTTTTGCAGTTTCTGCAGTAAAGATTAAAGGGCAAGCCCAATTTCTTCGCGTGTGTTTCAATCAGCCAATGACCCATGTACACCGCAATAAGTTTGGAATTAGAGTAACTGGGGGGTTTTCAATAATTCCAATGTCCTGCAGTGTTCTCGAAATAGCACAAGAGGAAAGAGAATTCCACCTGTTCTGTGCCCTCTCACGAAAGAAACTATAGGCATGCCTTTTGACAACAGGCGTATGGCAGCAGATGTCAGAATAGGGGATGATAGATTTCACATCCATCGACGCAACGTCACCAACGATTTCACTGTGTTTAGGGACCCAAATCAAAGATATAGTACATATACCACTGAGTTGCTTCTAGGCCGCACTAGGTAGCGGGCTGACTACCAGAAAAAATTCGGATCTTTCCCACAAGCCCCTAATCTCTCAACATCACACAAGCCTGTATAATCGTAAAAACCTCCACCCGACAAACGCTAGAGACCTTCGGTGGTCTAAAGGGTTCCGCAAAGTCAGCAGACTAAGAGAAAATACCAGCCGGAAACCATCTTGAATCCATCTATGAAAACCGAAATAGTAGAACTCGTAAAAATCATCTCTCATCTCCATAGGTTTTTCCTGGAGAAATTCAATGTTTTGCCTTAGTTCTTTGATAATTGTATGTTGTTAAGTTGTAGCCGATCCATCTCCACTTCCTTTGCCTTATCTGCTTTAGTATTGACTCTTAATTTGTCAAATTCCATATTTTTATGTTATGGTGTTAAGCGGAAATATCTTGCATCTGATTTAAGGGCACTTGTTGATGAATACCTGTAGCTTTTGGTTTCACTGCCGTCCAACAGAATTGACTTTAAACGTGAGTTGTATGTTCTCCATACTGACTGTAGTCGCCTGAATGCCGCTCTTGCTTTGTTAATCCTGTTGTAAATGTCTGTTTCTGTATTGCTGTTTGTTGCAATTGTGCTTCCCAGATAGCAGAAGCTATCTATACGTACTCAATTGGTTGACCCTGTAGCATAATATTTTCTGTGCTATTGTTGTCAGTTCTTATGACTTTGGTTTTCTTGATATTTATCTCAAGTTCAACATTACGAAACTGTCTTTTCAGGTCTTCTAATTTTGACTGCATGTTGGAGATATTGTGTAAGAGTAGACAAATATTATCTGCATAATCAGAATCCTCCAGTTGTCATGAGAGACTCCATGTTATACCTCTTCTCTGTGAACGAACTTTGCTCATGATCTCATCAGGTATGTGTTGCCAGTGAATTTTTTGAAAAGTACCACAGTTTACTAAAAAAAATCCGTTTTTCCCCACATGTTTAATAAAACCCTTACGCTTTTTGGTCATTGAAATGTAAGAGAAAAATAGCAGTCGTAACCATAGAAATATCTTATTTTGTGTTTCAAATTCAAATTAGTTGTGGATAGAAAAGCTTTTTTCAAATTCATGTTCATAACATAAGTATGTATATGCAGAGAGTTCTGCATCCTCCTTCATAGTTCGTATTACTGGAATTACTTTCTGCGTTACTCCTCTTCCTCTGAATACAGCCCGTTTGATGATATCGAAGGCTTTTTGGAATAGTAGGTACAGGGGGATCGACAATGCTCCATTATAAAGCGCAGAGTGTTGGTTTGCGCTACGCAGCTTCTATTTGGCCGGAAGACTGCCTGATCATCTCGCAATATGTTCTCTATTTTGATTTTCTGTATTACGACTGCTAGTGTCGTGTGGTGTTAAGCAGAGTGCTTTCTCTCCAGTTTTTTTCAGTCTTTCAAGTCGTCACCTTTTGATAGTCTCACAATAGGGACTTTCTTCCAAGTTGAAGGCAGTCTCTCTTCCTCCATGCTGATGTGATGTGAGGCTACGAAGAACCGATTACACTGGTCTACAAAATATAAACAATTTTCTCGCCTTTAAATAAAACTATATAAAGTGTAATGATGCGCTGAATTCAAATCCGTTTTCAGTTTTTTCATTGGGCACGAATTTTTTTTATGGGCGTGGCAAATTTTTTGCCCAAAATATGGTAGTTATGTCAATATTATTAATTCCCATAACATTCCATAAAGGAACATGAGGACTTCTATCAGTCAATGAGCTGCACCCGATTCTATTTTGAAACTCATTGATAGGGACCTACAGTTTAACGACGGCTCCGAGCGGCCAATGCATTTAGAGAAGTTTTCAATAGTATTTATACTCATAACCAGTTACTAGCTAATGTTATGAGGTGATACCGCTGTTGAACAACTTTTTTTTTAAGATGGTCTGGCCTGGTATTGAATCGATGATCTTCTGGTTCGTAGGCGGGTGTCTTACCTACCATACCACGGCGGTTATGTCAATATATTTCTTCATAATTTTTTAATTCAAGTCCAACCAAACGTTTAGGAACAAAATTTTCTATAAATCACCCAAAAAAATTATTTTTTTTGCCCAAAATCAGAGCAATTTTTTTTCAAGTCATAAAAAAATTTTTCGAATACAAATTTCAGATGTTAACCACTTAAAGTTAAAGATGTTGAGAATAAAATAAGCTTTAAATCATGAAAATCGGTTGGCTATTGCTGATTTTATTCAGAATTAAATACAGGTACCTAACTTTGACTGAAATTAGCGAAACGTTCTTGCAAAATTAGTGAAAATGGTAAGTCAGAAATATTATAAAGATAAGATTTTTGTATTATTGTGGTAAAAAATTCATTATAAAATGCACTTTTAAGAAAGATAACACAAATTTTTTCATCATTCAACACTTGTTTGCGGAACCGAAGAGACAAATTCTATCCGATATTTGATTTTATCAAAACCAAAACTTTATTTAGAAAAGTACTCAAAAGACTATTTCCATTTTATATTTTTTTATTATGTTGTTTTACAAATTTTGTTTTATATTAATCGCAGTATGTCAAGGGCTTTGACTTGCAAAAAATCTCCAGATTTGTTTTGCTACATCTATGGGGAAATTAGTTTAAATCACAACGCCATACAATAACTTTCCAAATTGATAATGCTTATAAACATTACTTTGGATATCCTATCAATGAAAGAAATGAAAATTGGCTGCCAAAAATATGATGTCATAACTCTGCAAGAGCTTTTAGAGGTTGTCTTGACGACGATAGAAAGATTATGTTACTTATGAAAACAATGATATGGAATGAACCACCAAATTACGAACACGATTGTTATTTCTGCATGACCGCTATAAATGGATTTACGAGGAAAAATAAGAACAAAATTATACATCCCAACCAGTTCGTCGAAACAATAATGTTCCTTTACCTCCAGTGCCTCCCAAACGTCACGAAATGATAAATGAAGAATATGATTTTTCTGTTTGGAGTGAATCCAGGTAATCATCTGTAGGTAATTCTTTATCTGCATATAAAAGTCCTTCGAGAAAACCTCATTTTATAAGCCAGTCTGATCTGTATGATCTTGTTCGAGACTAAAAACTCTACAATCAAAGTCAGAACTTTTTGCGTCAAGTTTACAGCAATGGAATTTGTTAGATAAGAACACAAAAGTCTCATATTTTCAATATGGACAAAAAGATAATCTGGCCTATTTCAGCAAATGTGGCGATTTAGTATTTTGTGTTGATGTGAACTTTTACGAAAACTGGGTTTCCCTGAAAAGGAATTGCGACTCTTAACTGATTCATCAAAGAAATATATACATATATGCGTATGTATTGAATCCTACCAGACATTTCCTTTCATTATATTTGTGTGTTGCTGATACATTATTGTACAGTTTTACTAAAGTTAGGTAAGTTACTGGGTTATTTTACTTTCAACATATCTGCTTAAAATGCAAAATTTATATTTTAATATATTTTTTTTTTATTTTTTGAAAACAAAAGAAAAAAATTTCACCAATTTTGCAAGAAAAAAATTTGTTCGTTAATTTTGGTCATAGTTAGGTGCCAGCATTTTTTGAATAAAATCAGCAATAGCTAACCGATTTCCATGACTTAAAGCTTATTTTATTCTCAACATTTTAAGCTTTAATTTAAGTACTTAAAATCTAAAACTTTCATTCTGAAAAATTTTTTTGACTTTTTACAAAAAAAAAAAAAAAAAAAAAATTGCTCTAATTTTGCGCAAAAATTTTTTTTGCAGCTAAGTTGTGGGGACCGCAAAATAATTTTTTTTTTTTTTGAAAAAAAAAAACTACTGAATATTTTCTCAAATTTCTTTTTTTATTTGAAAGTACAATCCTTCCGGTTAATAATGGAAAATAATTTCGTTCAAATGGCTGCCTCGGCTGGCCATGCAGTAGCCTACACGATTGGTCCAATTTTTAAGCACATTATCGATTGTGTGCAGTTGTATCTCACCAATGGCTTCACGAATATTGTCCTTTAAAGCGTCAATTGTTTTTGGCTTATTGGCGTAACACTTATCTTTAACGGTACCTCACAAATAATAGTCCAACGGTTACAAATCGCAGTTTGGAGGTGGCCAAATGACATCAGCTCTGCGGCTGATAATGCGATCGTCAAAAACAGGGTGCAAAACATCGAATGTAGCTTCGGCTGTATGGCACGTAGCGCCGTCCTGTTGAAACCAAATGTTGTTAATAACATCCTCTTCAATTTTTGTGAACAAAAATTCGTTCAACATGGTCCGATAACGATCGCCATTGACTGCAACGGCCACTCCTTGCTCATTTTCGAAGAAAAATGGCCCAGTTATACCTTTGGACCAAAATCCGCACCAAACAGTGTTTCGTCTTGTGTGTATCGGCTTTTCAATGTATGCGTGCGGGTTTTCTGTGCCACAAATGCGACAATTTTACATGTTTACATACCCGCCAAGATCAAAATGAGCTTCATCTGAAAAGATAATTTTCTTTTTTAGCAAAATCGGCATTTTCTGTAAGTCGATCGCACGTTATCATCCAATTTTTTGCAGTTGCACTTTATCTTGTATAACCGTAGGCAAGGCGCATTTTAATTTATGTTCTTTAGCTGGAAAATTAATCAAAATATAAAGTTTTTATTTTTTCTATATTAAAATGGAAACGAAATTAATAAATTTTATTCATTTTTTAACAATAAAATTAAATTTCACTCTTTTTCCTTTGTCGAAATATAAAAAAGATAATTTATACCTTATTTTGCCCAGTAGTGTATAAAAAAAAATCTTTCCAAATTTCTCATGATCATCTAACAACTTTTACAATAAATGTGAAACTTTCAAAGTGGAAACGGATGCGTAAATGTTAATAATATACAAACTAAGTAGTATTTTAGTTATCCTATCCATCAAAAATGTGAATTTCTTCTGTTCTTTTTAATTAATTTAACAACTTAAAAGAAAAAATTCTTTAATTTGTTCATTAAGCATTTTAGCCCGAACATTATGTGCCTTGTTACTGTTTTTCCTTTTAATTTCCATTGCACTTTATGCATAATCTTCCTTACTCTTTAACTGAAGGACATAATTTTCATTGACTTCTTAACTTTTTCATACTCGCAAGTCTCCTTTAGTCCCTCGACAGCATTTATTCTACGCTTAATAATATGAATTTTTTCTCTTTATTACCATTTTCCTTGCCAATTTTGTGATTTTCTCCTTTTTTCTAAAGATTTTTTTCGTTTGTTTTGTAGACTATTTGAAGAAGACTAGCAGACAGAAACTGCCGCCACTAAGCTAGACGGTGCAAAGTAGAACGGGCATTTACAGATGTGGCAAGTGATTATCACTTTAAATTTGTCGTTTTTCTTTAAATGATGTGAAATGGCATTAAGTGGAATGGAATTTGGCTTCAATCTTAAGGATAATAATGATTATGAATATGGAAAATCAGATTGAAAAATTAAAAAAAAAATAATGTTTTGTCAGAACAAAAATTGATTAACTTGGCTGCTTTCGGAGCAACACACATATAAAATAAATACATTCAATCAATATTGACAATTTCTAAAGTATAAAATATATATTTATAGGCCCGTGAATTAACAATTAAAAATACTAAAAAGCTCAGTAGTCGCTTGTTGAAAACTGTTCAGAAGCTTGTTATAAATGAAAAGCATGATCTAATTTGACCAAACTATCAATTATATTAATGCGTTCATTGTCTATGGCAGACATAAAACACATTACTCTTAACAAGGGGGCCTATATATTGTTACGTTTTAACCTCTTTTAAAACGTTTGAGGTCGTTTAAATTGCATTAAAATAAAATTAAACCACTTTGTTGTTGTTACAGTTTATTTATTTACTTCACTATAACTTTTATACTGTTTGTCTTAATACAACACTTAATATTCGTTTATACAACACTTTTATTTCCGCTTTAACACAACTTCGTTTATTGACAGCCAAACGATAACTAAATGATAACTAAGTGACCTGTAGGTAAAGCAGACCGTTATATACCTAACTACCTGCAGTTTGGAAGGTTCAGGAAATATCGACCATTTTTTTCCATATACGTTAATTCAAATGTAATGTAAAGATGGTCGATGCGGCAGTGCTGCCAAATTGACAGGGTGACACAAAATACACCAAAATCCCATTCTGTGCGGTTAACCAATCCAGCACTTTTCTTAAATTATATTAATTATCGAAACTGAATACGGACTACAGGACAGCTCTTGTAATGCTAAGAGAGCCTTAGCAGCTCAAATTTTCATACTCACTCTGAAACTTTTGTAAAGGGACCGCCAAATAAAATTTTTTTTCTTAAATGCTATAAAAAAAACTACTGAATATTTTCTCAAATTTCTTTTTTATTTGAAAGTACAATCCTTCCGGTTAATAATGGAAAATAGTTTCATTCAAATGGCTGCCTCGCCTGGCCATGCAGTAGACAACACGATCGGTCTAATTGTTAAGCACATTATCGATTGTGTGCAGCTGTATTTCACCAATGGCTTCACGAATATTATCATTTAAAGCGTCAATTGTCTCTGGCTTGTTGGTGTAACACTTATCTTTGACGGTACCCCACAAATAATAGTCCAACGGTGTCAAATCGCAGCTCCGAAGTGGCCAAATGACATCAGCTCTGCGGCTGATAATGCAATCTTTAAGAACAGGGCGCAAAACATCGAGTGCAGCTTCGGCTGTATGGCACGTAGCGCCCTACTGTTGAAACCAAATGTTGCTAATATCCTCCTTTTCAATTTTAGTGAACAAAAATTCGTTTAACATGGCCCGATAACGATCGACATTGACTGTAACGGCCACTCCGTGCACATTTTCAAAGAAAAATGGCCTAATTATGCCTCTGGACTAAAATCCGCACAAAACAGTGACTCGTCTTGGGTGTATCGGTTTTTCAATATATGCGTGCGGGTTTTCTGTGTCACAAATGCGACAACTTTGCTTGTTTACATACCCGCCAAGATAAAAATGAGCTTCATCTGAAAAGATGATTTTTAATTCTGCAACATTACCATGATTTTCAAGGTAATGCTGCAATATTACCCAGCATTGTTCAAGCGAATACACAACCATATTCGTTCAGCGGAAAGATAAAACTAATTATCTGTCAAATTAGACATGAGCTAAGTGTTACCTCGCACGAAATAATCACTAGTTAAAAAAGAAACGTTAGATGACGGACCCTTTACAAACAACCTAAATAGTTATTTTGGAGCAAGAGTCAAGACTGAGGGTTTTTAGGCCCAGGGTCTTTCAGTAGGAGAATTGTGTATTTTTAAGTGAAACTACCGTATGTTTATTTAATTGTAAAAAGGAGGGTATGCGTTTAATAATGGATCACAATATCATCGAAATAAAGTCACAGCTACGCTCTTAGGACTATGTAGTTTCATGAAATTTGCATCCCAGATTCTCTCTTTGAGGTCTTGAATCGATTGTAGGACATTACTATATGGCCTCCATAAATTCCTTCCATCTGTTTCTGGGTCTAAAAAAAATGAAATCCTTTAAAATCTTCATCAGGTTCCAAGTCATCATATGGAAAGCAGCTTCTATCTTCACTTGCCTTTTCTGGGTTAGGTTCGAAAGGCAGTGCAAACCAGACCTACGGTACATTTTGAATTTGCCAAATGCCGCCTGCATGACCTTACTGACAGCGGGAAAAACCTCTCCCTCACCGGAATCCCCACGCCATCCGCATAGCAGTCTACCTTCCTCCCTTCAATTACAAAGCTTGTCTTTTCCAAGTATATGCTGGTTTTTAAATTCCTTCGCTTTCCTGTACATTTCTGTGACTATCGTTGTAATGAATTGTATCCTTATGCATCGTCCCAGCTTCGTTCACATAATTTCCCTTTTATTTGGAACATAAAGATTTCTTTGTAATAAGGAATGGTTGGAGATTTTAGCGACCAAAATATAATTTAGTAAGATAAAGTTGAGGATAAAGCTGACATTATTTACTGTTAGCTCGGGTTAGCTCCTATGATTGTGGTATGACAATTTTTCAAATCTCTTGTCTAAACGGGACCCTTTCCTTCTAGGAGAATCGGCCACTAAACTTAAACTCATCTTTTTGTTGCTTTTTATGACATGCACGAGAAATGCATCCACCTATACAGTATCCAGTTTGCTCTGCATGTTGGCAGGTGTGTGAGGTATAGGAGGCAGTTGTCTTCGATGTAATAGAAGTCTTTCAGCATTGCGTTTGTTTGAATTTGGCTCAGCTAAGAATAGGCATATATAAGTACTTTTCAAAGTATCTTCCATCAAGGTTACAGGGAGTTATAATTTAATTTATTCATACTCATTTACTCGGATACATGCATTATATAAGTGCCGAGTACAGTACATCTAGGGAATGAAGTTGCTGATGAGTGTGCTACTATCGGATACTCTATGTCTCTCGTGCAGGAGGATGTGCATGCCCCTCTATGGGCGTTGTCGAGTTTGGTAGATAGATGGCCACTGAGCAAGATGGAACACTGGTGTACCAATAGCACCACTTGAAGAATATCCAGAATACTTTGGATTTCTTTTTCTTTGGAAAATACTAAGTCAGTTTTTATGTTTAGAAAGGGGTCAACCAGGCTTCTCTTGGATATAATTACTGGTCACTGTATGATAGGCCGCATGTTAGAGAGCATTGGACGCCTTAGTCCTGACTAATGTAGAAGCTGTCAAAATGAGGAGGAATAGGTATCCGTCACCTTCTCTGTGACGGTCCCATTCTATGGAAGCTTAGGCTTAAGCATTTTGGTGCAAATCACTTCCATGATTTGAACTGTTTTGGCAAGTTGATTGACTTCGTCAAGGTACCGGTTGGCTCAAGAGAGGGAACTGAGTTTTTTGGGTCTTTAGGTGGGCATCTTTTTTTTTGCGATTCTCCCATGTTCGACCTTCTGGCTTCTTTTATGGGGATGCCCTGTAAATAGTATCACAATGGGCCAATGGGCCTTCGAGTTAATTCGTGAATAGCGGACAACTTGCATAAGCTAACCTAACATACTTATTTATATATATGGACATAAAGTTTGATCTCTATTTGATAAATAAACAAATATGTATGAATATCTATAATCATAGCCTAGTCATGGTGACCGTGCAGTAATTCTCAAGTCACAAGCTTAAGTTTCTATCATTTTGGAGAGTTCATTGCATTGCAACTCGTATGCTTATAAGTTAACTTTTCAAACATTTTAAGTTCAGTAATAAAGTTATCATCCCACTGTGCCAACTTTCACACTTACTCGTTTGAGGAAGTAATAAAACCTTCACATAAATAAAATATCGAATATGCTTCATCGGTGAATTGTAACAAATTTCCGAAAATCGTAATTAACAAATGAAATGATTTCCCCTGTTTAGACATGTTCCTTCAGCAATGCCAAAATGATTTCATTTACATCAACTCATACTTCCCCTTTCGCACAAAAACTCTTGCAAATAAATCAATAAGAGGATAATTAAAATATTTTCAAAAACACAATAATAATAAATGATTGAAATATTTCAAAGAAAATCTTAAATTCTTTAAATAATTCATAGATTAACACATGCAAAGAGATAAATTTCAAATATGCTCATAAAATATGTAATAAATTAAAGTTTAATCATATGGAGAGAAAAATAAAAAAATAAAAAAGAATCTATTACAAACAACAACAACAACAACAACGACAATTTGCTGTCAACACCTGATGACAACTACATTTGTTCATTTTATGTTAAACACATCTCTGCTATTATTACGAATGACAAAAGCAGCAGCAGTGTTACCAACACCTCAGAAGGGCAACAGCAACAAAAACAGAACAAGAAAAACCACTGAAACCACAAAAACCATCCAGAAATTTCGTAACAAACCCAAACCAACCAAAACTGTAAAGTATGTACCAATTCATACTGAACTGAATCAAATCGTAACCAAATGCATGACAATGTGCATGAAATCGATAGTGTGATGTATGAATACAACTCTGCACTATTCTCTCTTCTACCATTGTAATATGAAGGGAAGGGAATTTTGTGAATGAAATATTAAATTATTTTGTTTTTAATTTTTTTTTTTTGCCCAGCTACCAGTACAAATCTACTTGTATGCCTAACGTTTGGGTATACTTTCCATATATATTGTATTTGATACAAGAGTATTTGGTTATATTTTATAGACTGAAACGTGGAAGTAAGTGTTGTCAATACATCAATAGTTAAATGTGTTGGCTTATTTCAAAAATAGTGTAAAACAGTAGCCTCTTATATAATTTTTTTGTATTGTTGGTGGACTACTGCCCAGTTTTGATCAAGCGGTGTCTATTAAAATAGTTTGTTTTTGGCGGCCATTTACAACAGACAATTCATTCGTAATAAAACTGAAATAAAATGAATCTTAAAGCAAAAAAAAATTTAATAGCTAGTATGGACCCTACACACCCATCAATTTCAATGGTAAATAGGTAGCGTGGTGGATTCCGCTAATTCCAGCTCAAACAAAGTCAAATGTATAGGGGGATTCAACCAAAACGCACGATATTAATTTTAAATAAAACAAAAAGGTTTCTTAATATTTTTTATTGTGTTAGAAGGATCTATTACAATTATGTGTGAAACAAAATATCGGTGTGAACAAAAATATACTAGCCATGCATCGGTGGCATACCTCCTGTAACCGTCAGTCCATATCTTCAATGAATGTTTTTTATAATTTAGATTCAATGTCGTTAATGTGCCGAATGATCTCATTCTTTAGCTCTTGAATTGTTCTTGTCTGTTTGACTGGCGTACACCTTTTCTTTAAAATATCGCCAAAGGAAGAAGTCCAACGGACCATCGAGCTCTTACAGCAGCCTGGTTATTGGAAAGTATACTAATAGCTCTCTTGGAGATGTTGCACTTTCCAGTGTTCATTAAGTCAGCTCTTATGGCGATATCTCTGCCTGAAAAACGATACAGTGGTTAGGTAACCTTATAGAGAGAACTATATTCACCGACTCCAAGAATATACCTCCACCCACAGCTTCATTCAACTTGGAGTCGTCCGTGAAGATCTACTCAGAGTTTTTAATAAGATGCATTGCACCATTTTCCAATTCTCCCCTGTCGGGAATCATAGTATGAACTTCACTGAGAAGTCATAGTGAAATGCTGTTTAGCAAACTCTTTCAATAACTCCCAAGCTTGTTAGAACCCATATTTGAATCTTTATTTCTAAGCGAATGAGAAATGGCAATGCCGGTGACTACGCGGTAGAAAAAGCGCATGTTGTCTTTGTTGTCGCCGTTAAGCAGGTGAAACTCCCAGGCCTCCAATCTTCTACAAGCCCCATTGACTGAAAATAATTGAGAAGTGCTTTATAATCTCAGTTCATTCTTTTTTGTTTTGGTCAATTTATAACTTGTTTTGGCTACGAATTTGTTCCCCAACCCAACATATAAAACAATCTTCTTGCATTAACATTGCTGAAGTAAATTTTTTCTCTCACTATACTTTTGTAATTCTAACACATTGCATTGTATTAACAAGACCATCCTCAAGAGGTGGTGGCTCAACAGGGTTGTTGGTGGGCAGAAATATTGCAATAGTCTTCTGCAATATCTCAACGTATGCGAAACAATTACCGGTACTTTAGGACAGATTCACTATTACTTTTAAGCAAAAATAACTTTATTTCGCAAAAAAAAATGACAACATGAGTATCTAGTGAATCTGAAGAGACCCGTAAATGTGGCTACGAAGTGCTATGCTATCAGCCTCAGGTTTTAATCCCCTGAATCCATATTAAATCAATGGGACAAACATCATTTCAAAAATATTTGGGGATCCTCGTGAAATCTCATTATTTGGGAGTCTATGGTGACTTTTAAACTTATTATTACTTACCCTTCAACGGATTTTCTTCCTTAGCGAATATGAGAACGCCACTATAGCCATACTGACAGCAAAATTTGCTATAACTTGAAAACTAATACTGTTATAATAACTACAACAGCTGTTTTTACAATTGTTATTGCTTTTAGATGTTGTTATTATAGCCGTTTGCTGGTGTCATTTATCATGTCATTCATTTGTAAATTATTACACACATACAATTTTATAATTGCAATTTTATTTATACCCTAGAATATATACAACATTGTAGAGTGAGAGAGAGAGAGGGAGAGTGAAGAAACGGTTAAAATAATATTCTTTTCTACACATATAAAATAAAGCAAACACACATACATATGGAAACATATGCTTGCATGTTAAAAGGGAGAAAATTAGAGAAAATTGTCATCAATTCGTATGCATGAGTTTATATGTATGTGTTGGGTTTTATATAATAAATGAAAAACACATTCGTATAATATTCGTATACATAAACAAACAGTTATTTTGCCTAAATCATACATGATATATATCTATTAATACATTTAAGCACTTGCACATATACATCACACACATACATTTATAACAGCATTCATAAATCTACTATTTATCCACATATTGCAGTTTTTCCTTTCATTTTTCTAAATATTAGAGAATAAAACCCATAAACACACACAAGCACACACACACACACATGTGAATTCTTCTTCTTTCATTTTAGAGTTTATAAAATTTTTGGAGCTTTTACAACTACTAAAATAATAATGTTTGCAAATCCATTTAACAGCCTTGATATACTTCAGTTTCAGTATATTTTTTCCCCATTTTTTGTGCGCAAAAATAAACTATTTTTTTAATAAAATTTATGCAAACAAATTAAAAGTCTATAAAAGAAAAAAAGAAAAAGAAAAAGCGATGTAGTAGTGAAACTGAAAACTCGAACTGTTTTAAAACATGCAGCAGCAGTTTAAACAACAGCTACAACTGCAAATGGTTTAAATAACAAACAAATGAAGAAAAAAACGGTTTTTTTTATTGAATTCCATGCTAAGAAACAAAAGTATATATTTTGGGAATAAAATATGTGCATAACCGTATGTAAATTCTTCGCAATAGATTAGAAAAACTAAAAAGTAAAAATATAGAGTAGGCGTTTAAAAAAGGCAGTTGCTTAACATGGTTTAAATAAGATTTTGGGTGGAATTTATTTATTTATTTAATAAATTTATTTTTTCTTTTTTTTTAATAAAATTAAATTTGAATTTTAACATTTAAGAAACATGATATAACACATGGGCTGAAAAGTCCTGGGCCTAACACATAGATGGCGCTAGGCTTATTGCTTTTATATCTTTTTTATTTAGTGCTAACCTTTAAAAACAGCAGTAATAATTTCATAATTTTATATTAATTAGTTTGTGAGTTAACGAGCTAAGAGTGGCGCTACTTTTGTTGTGAAAACAATAGATCAAAAACACTGCTTCTTGATGGAAAAAAATACCGTACTAGGGAAACAATGGCTTGTAAAGTGTTATAAGGACTTCGCTCCATCAGAAGCAACAATAAAACGTTGGTTTGCTGACTTCAAAAGTGATAATGCAGAACGCAGTGGACGTCCAAATGAGGCGGTACATCGAAAATCTTCAAAAAAAAATCGAGAGAATCGTTGTTAATGATCGAAAAATGAAGTTGCGTGACATAGCTGACATCGTAAAGATATCAAAAAACGTGTTGGCTTTATATTGCATGAGCATTTGACAATGAGAAAACACTGTTCAAAGTGGTTGCCACGTTTGCTCATTGTTGACCAAAATCAGAACGAAATTCTGAAACAATGGCAGAACTACAGGAATCGAATTTTGAATTGCTCCTACAGCCACCGTATTTGCCAAATTTGACTTTCTGCTATAACTGGCTGTTCGCAAACCACAAAAATTGCTCGGCGGCAAGAAATTTCACAGGATTGAAGAGGTTATCGCTGAAACTAAGGCCTACTTTAAGGCCAAAGATAAATCGTTCTACAAAAATGGTATTGAAATGTTAGAGCGCCGCTGGAATGATTGTATTGCTCTCGATGGAGATTACGTTGATGAATAAAAGTAACTTTGAACAAAAAAAGAGGCCCGGGAATTTTCAGCACATGTGTTAATTTCAAAAATTCAATGCATCATCAATGCAAATTGTTCAGATTGTTCTCTATTGATAGCTCAGAAAGGGTTCTAAAGCCAAAATTGTGGATTAATGATGAATTGATTGGTTGAGCACATGTATCTCAGATTATAGTTTGTTTTTATAAAATATGCTTACCATGTCAAATTAAGTCTTGGTACAAAGCAAGTTATCCTACTTGGTGAGATAGTAAAACCCTTCTTTGTTTTACTATAATTTTCCCCCTGAACTTTGAAAACCAAAGTTATATGTCTCAAAGTACATTATGCAGAATTTACACTCATCAGTCTCAACATTTCCTAAAATTAGTTGATTCCAAGTTCAAAGAGCAACAGTGTCTTTCGAAATCTACTACTAGGGGATAGCGACGAAAACTTCTTTACTTGTCTCACTCTAGAGGCAATATTTTATAGCCATGAAAGTTCTGTCCACACCTGAAAAATGTAGTAAAAACTTGAATGCCGTGCTCCGATATCAGTTTGATGGCATAAAACGGTGTCACAGCGTAAAAGAAGTCATTCGACTGAAAAGTTCCCATCGGCAAGCCCAAATAACACTTTTTTAGGTGTAAAAGGCTGCATGTTGAACAAATCGTGACAGCTACACTCCAAGAGCTTTAATGAGAGGTTATTCAGTATCCCTATTTAATTCCTTGCCGAAACAAGTGAGAACTTTTAGAATTAAAAACCTTCTTAACTCTTTCGTTACAAGTTTTTATTAGATGGTTTAAAACTTCTAATTTTTTATATTCAGACTCTTATTGGCTTTATAACTAATTAGAGCACGGTGCGACAAAAATGAACAAACTTGAAAAACCTGGGAAAAGATAGTATTTTTCTAATAGGCGCTATCAAGTAGAACAAGAATCCGCTTTTGGAATTTTCGAAACATCCCCAAAACCTCAAGTTAGGGGTAAAAAATCGCTTTCTCGGGCCTTCCTGCACCAATAAGCTAATAACTAATAATAACTAAGCAGAATACAGTGGCGTGGTGTAGTGGTTAGAGCGCACGCATAACAAACGACCCAGGTTCGAGCCCCAGCAGAGGACATGACGAAGCAAAAATTTAATTGAGGTTTCGAACGTTTAGTAATAAAAAGAGGCTTTAACTTCCCTCCAGACAACTTTCTCCAAAAAAATAAAACAATAAAGAGAAAGCCCCCCTGACCCTTCTCGCATACCTCTGGCGATGATTACAAACATCAGATGAATGATTAGGAAAAACACGCCACCTACTGGGAAAAAATTACAATGTTAAAGTAAAGATCACCACCAATTAGCAAGGATCTTCACCACTACATAAAAATAAATAAAAATGATATGGAGGAAGCTACAGCGGATTAATCGTCTACTTAGCTTGAACTATCAAATTGATTAATGAAACTGAAATAAAGCAATAGATGCTTTGTGGAAAGCCAATAGGCTCCCTAGAGGAGTGACGGAGACTTTAGGTTTATCTTTGGATTTGGAAATAAGAGAAACAGACCATATTAATGATATATATGTCGATTAAGTAGCCTTGAAGAACCTGGGTGTCAAGCAAACATATTTTTCATTCAATTTTTTTTCACATATTTTAAGTTTAAATGCGTTTTTCCGTTTTATTTTATATGGGAACCGTACTATGTATGAACTAGTTAAAAAACTGTATTTTGTTATGAATAAAATGAGACTGAAGGTTTACACGTCTTTTTGATAATGACGAAGCTATTAAGCTTTTTCGTAATGCAATTCAAGAAAACAAATTTTTTTTGCACCGTACAATCAATGACTTAAAAGTAATAAATTTATTCCTAAATAGGGTTTTTTTTATGCCTCCTGTAGGTAAGAGGCAAGCCCGTACGGCTCTATAAAGCCATTAAACGAAACATTTCTAGTATAGAATATCAAATTAAAAGCTTTTCTAAGTTTTTTGGTTGATTTTTTCTAAAAAATTAATGTCAAAGCTAATTTTATGGCATGAGTAGTAAGACCGCTTTCTGCATAAACTAAAATTAAACATAAGTTGTATTCTTTTCAACCGAACCTTTTTAATAAAATAACAAAAAATAAAAAATTTAAAATTATTTTAAACGATAAAGAAGGCACAATAATGCTATAAAGTGTAAAAGTTACAAGCATTTCCTTGCTCGGGGTGTTATTAAGCGCCCACAAATTGCATGTATCTCTATGGATCAAATGTAGCGAAAGTATTAACAAATTTTTCGTTACAAATTCGGGCCATTTGTTAAAATAAGGCATAGACAAATTGGTTGAGATTTGAAAGAATGTCGTGACAAACGCTGACAATGGCAATCCATTGGTAAATCGTATGATACCTAGACTGGTAAAATATGGCGACGATACGTTGCAAAAACTTTCGCTTGGAAATTATGTTCAGTTGTTTCGTGTACCTGGACTCTGCGGGATAGATGGTGATAAAACAGCGGATGCATTGACAGACTATATCGGCCAGAACCTGGCTGTGCAGCACCACTTACTACTTCCTCAGTCTAGTCAGGGATTGGGAAATTGCCGGAATCCGCAATTTGTACATGGCTCTAAGGTTCCTAATCATGGCGGGCCGCACTTTAAACTCCTTATGGATTTTTTTACGGGCCACTGTAGACTGAGAGCGCATCTGAAGAGGTTTCAGATCTGATAGTGTTTATTAGGAAGGCAGCAGGACTGCTGAACAAACTGTAGACCAGAAGGGGCACAATAAATCGGGTCGCATTGCCCTGCAATAGTGGCTGATATGTATAATTTCCTTTTTTTCTCTTGAGACCAGCACTCAAGGGTTAACCCCTACTCATGCTGGAAAATAGGTTGTGGGAAGGAGGATAGATAGAGTTATATCTGTGGACGTTCGACCAAAGAACGAATTCTCCATATAATGCGTTGTGCGACTTACTCGACAATCAGCTACAAAAGAATGTGCTCTACGTGAAATACGAGTACTACGTGAAAATATATGATTACTAGGAATTAGGTCCTTAATTTCGTCAGAACCAATAGAACAATGATAGTACCAATAAAACAATGAAACACACGATTTCCTAATGAATTGATGGAGTTGGCTACTCCACCGTCATTAATAAAAATCTTCGCCCTCTTCTGTACGTGGTCAAAAACCTCCAAAATAGACTTTGAAGCACCGACCCATACATGAGAGTTGCATTCCAATTTAGGTCTTGTAAATATTAAGAAGATCAGATAGAGTGCAGTAATTTTTGCACCGTCTTAAAAAAACGACGCACTTGAATGCTTCTTTCGACACACGAAATATTTGATTATACCAACGAATTTCACAGTGAATTCCCATGCCCAGAACATCAAGAGCATCTGATTCCTCAATATCTACATTACCCATAGATACAGGTGACAATACACCACCACATTAAATTAAAGTCTATCCTGTTCGCGCGACCTCACTCTGAGATCTTCGACACGTCGTTTGTAAGTGTGTCGTTCATATTCCGCCTTTTCGCTCCAACCTCCGAAAGGCTCCGCCTACGATCAAAAGAACATGAATGACAAATGTTGTTGTCATCTGCATAAGAGTAGATAGGATTAGAAGTGAGAAAAGAAAGTCGTTAAGATATAATAGAAATAAAGGCGGAGAAAGAACAGAGCCTTGCGGTACCCTTGAATTTATCCTGAACTCGTCGGATGAGATCCCATCTATAAACACTCTTATATTGCGATTTCTGAGAAAGCTCGATATGAATTGAGAGATGTGACTACCGACACCAAAGGCAATAAGTTTGGATATGAGACTCTGGCCAGACTCTGTCAAACGCCTTGTAAATATTCAGGGCCACAACCTTACTCTCACCAAATTCATGAATGGATGTGTTCCAAATTTCAGAGAGTAATGCCAGCAGATCACCAGTAGATCAACCTTTACGGAAACCATATTGGCGGTCGCAAAGTGTTGGATTCTAAATATTTCACAAGGTGGTGATTAACCATACTCTCCATAATTGTACAGTAGTTTTCAGAGTTACTAGCCTTACCCTTTTTAGGGAATGGCGTAACGTTGGCAACCTTCCCGCACGATAAGACGCACTGAAAAGTTTAGCCAATGGACGCGCAAGCGTCGAAGAACTCCGCTTCAAGGCTAATTAACGTCAAGATCTGCAAAAACCCTTTTAACTGCATGGGCTCGAAAGAATATACTAGGCATAGTCACTCAAGTTCGGGCAGTGGCTTATCGCTCTCCGGCAAGTTCGAATTTTTTGCAAACATTTCAGACAGAAGGTTTGCCTCTTCAACCGCGTTCTTCATAAGTACTGGAACCAAACTAGCGCTGTTCTTAAGCATTTTAATGCATGACCAAAAACTTTTACTTTCCCGCGGAAAAGTAAGAAATTTAGCACGTAGGCGCTGCTCATATAGAGCCTTCTTAATAGCGTCTTTGTGTTACTGAGTCCTAACAGACAATATCCTCAAATGCTGTGTTCGTTAACGGCGAGGTGTAGCGTTCTTCAGCATGTAGTCAGCTCATAACAGACAAATGCTAACAATGGTGAATCATCGACGACTGATGAAGTTTCTTTGGTGTCATACATGACTTTTTAAAGTAATTATCCATATTTTCATAGATGACAAAAGTTGATTTTGTCTTGCAGGCGTCCGTGCATTAATGAGTAGTCCTAACAGACAATATCATCAGGAATCATTAATGCTCTATGCGTTAGCGTAGAAGTGTAGCAGACAAAATTCTGCATATTTAAAATGTAGTCGACTCATAACAGACGATTTCACTAAATTTCAGCACGTAGTTGACTCAGAGCAGATATTATTTCTAAATTTCAGCTTTTTTAGTATGATAATCTCACAATGAAGTTGGCATTCATAGCTCCGCTTGTTTATATCATTGTCATGAAGATTTATTTATAAAATTTCTCATTCACAATAATGTCATACAAATTTCGACTCATTACTGTTTCTGTGAGAATGATTCATCAATGAGTATAGTATAGAGACAATGTCGCTTAAATATGCCACCGGATAGAAACGGCATAGACATAATTGTTTAATTTATTGTTACAATTAATGATTTTGATTTAAATAAAAGCCTATGATAAATCCGAATTTATTCTCTAATACGGTTAACGTGAATGATTAACTGCCAATGTGTAGGTCTAGATAAATATCTAATAATCAGTTATGAATGCAGCAGATAAACGATTTACTCATCCGATAATCTATGATCATATAATATAATCATAACATTATTATATAGCTTCACCATATTGACAACAGCACTTTGCTAACTATTACGGCAGAGTCAGAAAAAGCAAATTGAATTCTTATGACAGTTCCCTGTATAAACAGAGTAGCTTACCTTGACCTAAAATTTTCCAAGCTGAGTAAAAACACACTAAAATATTAAGCAGTCATTAACAAAACTTTCAAGGATTCCGATAAACTTACATTAGCCATCATTTCTAAAAGCTTATTTACATTAAACCACCCATTTTGTTAAAGCCAATAATTTTATTAAAATTTCCCCCCTTCTCAATTAAGTTCAATCCATAGTGCAAGGTTAATAAATAGATTGATTGATAACAAATTGTATTTTCGGAAATTTATGATATTAAATATTCTGACCCAGTTTCTCTTTTAAAAGACCAGGATAGTCGAAAATGCAAGCTGCCACACAGCAAAAAATTTGCAAAAAACTAAAAGTGTCAACACAACCAAATAACCTAGATTTGTGTAAACCGAATACACAAATTACTAAAAACGATATAACAACAACAGCAATATTAATAGCAATTGCAACAACAGCAGTATGCACTTTCAACCAAAAGTTCATAAAATTGTTTACTTTGTAAATATATTCACTTTTACGCAGCGAGATGAGGGTGAGTATGAGCAGAACTCCATATGAAGCTCGTTGTCCATACTTTCGTATATGTTTAAAGAGGTATTATAGTACAGGTGAGTGTTTATATTACTCCATGTGTGTATGGTATGAAATCAGTTTACATATTTATCTTTGAAATTTTCCAAACATTTTATGCTCGTTTTTACATACATACTTTATACGACAAGAAAATATCTGTAGGAGGGTCGTCATATACGTCATGTGGTTTTGTAAAAATTTCTGATTGTGTTGACATTGATATCAGCAACATCAGTAGCAGTAGTAACAGCAACAGCAGTTTTGCTTATAACAATTACATTGCAAAAATATTTCGCCTTAAAACTCTCTACTCCTGTAAGTTTTAAGTTTAAAATATGCTGTCAAGTTAACTTCAAATTATTTGTTCTTCTTTCGTAGGAAAGACTTTTGTGCAACAGCGCCATATCTTCTGTAAAATCTGTTCTCAAAAAAAGCAGGGTTGCTTGAACTTTTCTTCTGCATGTTGTTTATGACAAATGATAACAAGCAGTTGGTGGTACTCTAAAGTTCAGTAGGTTGCAACGTCTCTTAGCAACTCCATTTTATTTTTGCTATTTTAAGTGACGAAATAAAAAAATCTGATTACTGTTTGTGTTTTAAGTTGGATGCGTTAATACTGTTACTCAACAGTATGACTGGCATCCGTTTATGTCGCCTCGAGCTTTTGTCATTAAGAAAAGAACTAAGGGGTGTTTTTTATAGAGATATAGAACTTTAAGTTGCAATAAAACAACGATGGATTATTTGATTGACATGAATTTTATTTATCCGAAAGATAATCTCGTGGCATTACATTTTAAATATGATTTCTGGCATATGACCGTTACCGCTGGCGGCAATAACACAGCGAATGTTGTCTTCCAAATGGTCAAGCGCTTGTGGCTTTACCGCATAGACCAATGACTTTACATAGCCCCACATATTCAGAATTCACAGGTCCAAAACGTGAAATTAGGCGGTCACCAAACGTGTCTTTCAATAAATCTATTGTGGCACGAGCTGTGTGACATATTGCGCCGTCTTGCTGAAACCACATCTCCTGGACATCATGGTTATTCAATTCAGGAATGAAAAAGTTAGTAATCATGGCTATATACCGATCACCATTGACTGTAACTTTCTGGCCACCATCGTTGTTGAAAAAGTACGGAACAATGATTCCACTAGCCCATAAAGCGAACCAAACAGTCAGTTTTTCTGGATGTAACGGTGTTTCCACATACACTTGAGGATTACCTTCACTCCAAATGCGGCAGTTTTGTTTGTTGAAGTAGCCATTCAACCAGAAGTGCGCTTCATCGCTAAACAAAATTCGCTTATGAAAATCGGGAAAAACGGTAATCTCGTTTTGGGCCCATTCGAAAAATCTACGCCGGGCGTGAGTCTATTCATGATGAATTGCCAAGCCAAACTGAGAATAAATCACTTGACAGCTGTTAAATCGGTCGCCATTTTGAAAAGTAGTGCCAACTTAAATTTCTATACCTCTATAAAAAACATGCTATATAAATAAACAAAGATTATGAATAGTAGGGTGGTATGTGGTATTAAGAAAACAATTTTCTTAAAAATGTTTTGCAAAATTTGACTGCTATTGCCTTCGGATATCCTTCAACAATGCAAACACGAAAATTTCAGAGTGGGATCGTTTGAACAGTGGCGTTTCTAATGCGCGCAAATCCAAATGCTGTTTTATGTCACACAGACTTGGTGGTGTGCTGTCATCTGCGATCATGTGTAATGTAGATATTGAGAAGCCAGATGCTCTTGATGTTCTGGGCATGTGAATCAACTGTGATGTTTGCCCCAACGGTCATATTTTTCAAGTGTCGAAATAGCATTAATGTGTGTAGTTTTTTTGAAGTGATGTAGGATATACTTTACTTCATCTGACCTCCTTAATATTTACAAGACCATCATCCGATCTCGGATGGAATATAACTCTTATGCATTGACCTGGTACTTCTAAATCTACTTTGAGGCTTCTCGACCGCTTACAGTAGAGTGCGAATGAATGCTTAATAATGACAGTAGAGTAGCCGATTCCATCGATTTGTTAGAGCATCGTCGCAATTTGGCGTGTTTTTCATTGTTATAAAGGAATATACTCTGAAAAATTTAGAAAATTGGTTCTTAGTAATCACAAATATTCATGTATAGGGTCCGCCATCTAACGTTTTTTTTCAACCAGTGCTTATTTCGTGAATGGTAATGTCTGATTTGACAGATAATTAGTTTTATCCTTCCGTTGAACGAATATGGTTGTGTATACGCTTGAACAACGCTGGGAATCTGGGCCTGCGATCGACTTATAGAAGATGCCGAGTTTGCCAAAAAAATTATCTTTCAGATGAAGCTCATTTTGATCTTGGCAGGTATGTAAACAAGCCAAGTTGTCGCATTGGGGCACAGAAAACCCGCACACATACATTGAAAAGCCGATACACCCAAGAAAAATCACTGTTTGGTGCGGATTTTGGTCCAGAGGAATAATTGGGCCATTTCTCTTCGAAAATGAGCAAGGAGTGGCCGTTACAGTCAATGGCGATCGTTATCGGGCCATGTTCAACGAATTATTGTTCACAAAAATTTAAGAGGAGGATATAGCAACATTTGGTTTCAACAGGACGGCGCTACGTGGCACACAGCCGAAACTACACTCGATGTTTTGCGCCCTGTTTTTTAAGATCGCATTATCAGCCGCAGAGCTGATGTCGTTTGGCCAGCTCGGAGCTGCGATTTGACACCGTTGGACTATTATTTGTGGGTTGCCGTCAATGATAAGTGTTACGCCAACAAGCCAGAAACAATTGACGCTTTAAAGGACAATATTCGTGAAGCCATTGGTGAGATACAGCTGCACACAATCGATAATGTGCTTAAAAATTGGACCGATCGTGTAGGCTACTGCATGGCCAGCCGAGGCAGCCATTTGAATGAAATTATTTTCCATTATTAACCGGAAGGATTGTACTTTCAAATAAAAAAAGAAACTTGAGAAAATATTCAGTACTTTTTTTTCAAAAAAAAATTTATTTAGCGAACCATTTAGTACTCGTTTTTATCGTAGAATGCATACTTTTGCAGTCGATTGTTCAATGAATCACACAACACATTGTAAAAATTAATCCTTTTTAGCTGCATCGTTCGTCTGTGGAAGAATCTACCAGCGAAAGTTTTTCCTGATACTAACGACATAAATAAATTCAAATTAAACGTCCATAAACACTACTCCCGCTATCCTCCTTCCCACAAAGGCAAGAAATATATGGGATTCTCAGCCTTTTGGGCCCAATAGCCCCTATAAGGTATCTTAAATGCAATATTGGAATTTCGAAATTTGCTCTCACAACAGGTAAATTCATTTATCCATTATTAACTCGTTCTCTCTGGGATATCGTTTATTCAATATCAGTTGCGTTTTTCTTTCTACGGGAGTTCCGATGTCCCCAATTGATCAATTAAGATCCAAAGTGATACCAGTTTATGCATGTTCGTTCTTCAAGTAACTCTGCAATGCTTATATAGGATGTTTTTTACAGAAGCATAACTTTGAGTTGGCAATACTGCTATATTTTACAACCAATTTAATAGCTAATAGCTGATTTTTGTTTAGTTTGGATGGACTTACACCACAGCAACGCTTGCATATTGTTGAAATTTTGTATCAAAATAATGGTTTTATTCGTCAAACATCAAAATTCAAAACGTTGGTTTTCGGTGAGGCCCATTTTAAGTTAAACAAGCAGATTTGTCGCATTTGGAGTAAGGATAACCCACAAGCTTCTGTCGAGATACTATTACATCCATAGAAAATTATTGTCGGATTCGCTTCATAGGCTGGTGGAGTCATTGGTCAGTATGTCAATGATGATAAGAACATGATTCGTACCTCAATTTTTTTTCTCCGTCACTCCTCTTGGAAGCAAAATTGCCTGGTTTCAGTTTTATCAATCAGGTTGATTTTTCAAGCTAAACAGATAGCTAATCCACTTTAGCATCCTCCATATTAATTGAGTAGTGGTGAATATCCTTGCTAATTGGTGGTGGCGATCATTACTCTAGCATTGTAATTTTTTCCCAGGAAGTGGCGTTTTATTTTTTCCTGATCAACCGTCTGATATTTGTCATCATCGTCAGAGTTAAGCTGGCATGTTAGCGGGCTTGTTCTTTATTTTTTGGTTGGAATTTTCAGGAAGAAAAGTTGAAGCCTCTTTATTAAACACTTGTAACCATAATTACATTTGTTCGTCATGTCCTCTGCTGGGGCTGGAACCTGGATCTTTTGTATTGGTATGCATGCACTCTAATTACTACACCACACCAATCCCTCGTATCTAAATTAGCTGACATTAACCTTGCTAATATGTGGTTCTAAAAGGTGGGGTCACATGCTACACACTGCTTGCTACAATTGATTTAGTCAAAGAAACTTTTGATGAAAGTGTAATTTCACGTAATGGTCCAATCAATTGGCCACCAAGATCATGTGATTTAACCCCATTGGATTATTTTCTTTGGGATTATGTACAGCCACTCGTCTACGTTGGTAAACCAGAGACAGTTAAACACCAACGTTTGAAGAGTTATTGGCCTTATATACTGTAAAAAGCTTGTGAAAATCGGAGTTCCAGTTAGCGCTTTGTAGACGTCAGCCATGGCGGCCGCATGCCATTAATGTCACACGATTTTTTATCCAACAAATCCTATTTCATTGCTGTTAAAAATATATTTCTTTGTAAAGAAAACACCCGATGTTTCTAATAACTCATGTTTCGTTACCTCATATAGAAACAGCCGGCATTTATGAACAATTTTTGATGTACTATGCACAGTGTGCCGCTGCGGTCTGGTAGATACCAGATACACCCGCCTAGTACCGATAAGGTCCTCGGTTTAATCCCAGGGCAGATCATCTGACAATTTTTAATAGTTGTATAGCCTCAAAACATTGCTAGCAACTGGCTATGAGTATTTACGTTATCAACAACTTCGCTAACTAATACCTCTACTCTTCGAAGAAAGTGTTGAACTGAAGGTCCCTTTCGATGAGTCTAAAAATAGATTTGGGTACAGCTCATTGATTGAGAAAAGTCACCCTCGTTCCACTTATGTAGGTATGTATGCATTAGGGTTGGTAAAAACCCGGTTTTTAACAATAAATCCGCCCACAAGGTTTTTTTTTTGGTTTTATTGCTTTTCTGCTTTAAAATTTCGTAAAATTCGAAAATATTTTTCGTTTGTTTGTAAAAATTCGCTGTTTTCGTATTTGGACTCTTGGTGATATCAAGGCAGTATTGTATTCTATGAGCTGCTAAGCATCGTTGATCGGATCAGACTAGAATTACTTTGCTTAAACCACCCTCTCTTCCGTTAAGCTGTCTGTTAGGCAAAAGTACTTATTAATTACTGACAGATCTTGGGCAGAGGGGATTCTTGCTTGATTGCTAGAAAAACCTGGCCTAGATTGGATGGTAGGCATCCTAATCAGTTGTTGAAATTGGATCGTAGCAGAATTTCCTCTACTGTGTCTATCCTTCTTGGGCATTGCCTTAAGGGTGGGCACGCGCAAAGGCTGCGCTTACTGGCGAATGACTTCTACCGAAGCTGCAGATCGACTGAAGAAGAGGAGAGTGTGGCCCACTTTATTTGTCAGTGTCCATCTACAGCTAAACGTGGATTGCTTATAATTGGCTAGCTCTTCCCAATAACTTATCGGAACTATCGACCAATGATATTAAGTTAATAGCCGGGTTCACTAGACTGTCGGGCTGGTTTGCGACATGATTTACGGATGCTTGACTATCCAGACTGGTAAATCTGAACTTGCGGCTAACACAGAGGTCTCGCTTCATGTATGCTATCACAACGGGGCACTAAATGTGCAACGCTCAGCCTCACGTCGCAAAAGTAGATAAATATTTGTTAGAAACGATCAAATGCCGCATCTGCCGTATTCTTCGAACACTGTTCCTTCTGACTATTGGCTCTTTTTACAGATACAATATCTTTTGACATGCCACTGAATCACTTCTTTTGAAGATATATAAAATCGGCTTGAAAAGATTAGAAGTTATTCTGAGACGGGATTTGAAATTTGGCTAAGATGTGGGGAAAATATAAAAATAGTGATTCGATTTATAAATTCATAATCACTTTTGAATTAAAAACGGTCCGAATTCCCAATACGAAAATTATAATTATTTTCGTTGTAAACAAAAAACTTTAAATAAAAAACACGCCCGGTTTTTTTTTTCTTTTGAATATAATATCTAATAAAACCCTTGTGTGTTTAATTGGGTTACGCAGTGGGTTGCCAACCCTGGTATGCACAGTGTACATTGTACACTCTTCAGGGATCTTATGTCCACTTTGCTATCAGTTAATGTGAAATATCCCTCTTGAATATCTGTATATAATGCACAGCAATATTTATGGCCATATTACAGTCTGTGGAAAACTACAGTTGTTTGGAAGTCTTGCAGCCATTTTGTTCTTTGAATGCTCTGAGATTACTTTACAGCTAGCATTTCCCTGTCTCCTCGACTTATCAGTATATATAAAATATATACAAATGAAGAAAAACATATAAATCACTAAAGTCTGCCAAATTCCATGTCAAAATCACCTATTACTTGTGAATGTCATGGTCATAAATGATCTCTGGGCTTAGTAGACAAGTTGATGACATTTTTTTATTTGCTACCACTCCTCAAATGTTTTGTGTTGCCATTTAATAAATGTACACCTGCAGTTGTGTAATTATTACATGTTTAAGAAGTAAAGATACATTGTAATTAGGGTTGCCAGATCCAACATTGCAAAATTGTTGACATTTACTGAAAAAATCTAGATTTTTTTTTTTAATCTTGACAGTCAAAATATTTAGTTTTTGAAAAACTTCCATTGAAACACCGTATCTTATTTGATAGGTCAGAATAATTACGATGAGAAGTGGTACGACAAAAATGTGCGAAACAAAAAATCATTGATGAAGCAAGCTGAAGCTATGTAGATGGTGATAAAGCCATGATAGAAACCAAGAAATGTAATGCTGTGTGATGAGATTGGAATGAAATTCAATTAAAAATGTAAGAATTGATCAATAGAAAAGATGTTGTGTTCCTTCAAGACAATGCCAGAGCACTTACAACTTGAATGGTCTGACAGCAACTGAGCGACCTTAGCTAAGATGTGCTAATGCATCCACCATATAGCTCAGACCTTGTACATGCTGATTATCATTTATTTCGCTCTCTGCAGAACTTCCTTAATGGTGTAAATTTGAATTCTCTAGTGGGTGCAAAACGCAATTAGTCTTTCGCTTGGACGTTCTGCAAAAATAAAACTTTACTTCCTTAATAGCGCAAAGTTATCGATCAAAGCGACATATAATTAATAAAGTAAACAACAGCACAAATAAACAATTTTACTATGCAAAGAGACATACATCTGCTTTGATTAAAAGCTATTACATAACTGAATGAAATTGTTGTTTGTTTGTTATTATCTGTCAAATATTATCGTTTTCGTTCAATTGTTTCCATATTTGGAGTAGATAATTCTCATGCATCTAAGTGCTTATTTGGTCATGTATGTTTCATGCTATCGATTTACTAAAATATTTAATAGCTTTTCATTAAACTTGGTGTAGGAAAAACTTATGTCTTAACAAATCTTGAAAAGCCATATTTTTTCTTGATTCTCGACAAGCTGTAAACATTTTTGAAAATCAAGCGAAATCAAGGCCATCTGGCAGCCCTAATTGTAACGCACGCATATGAGAAAGATCTAAAAATTAATAGTAATAATTTTTTTATATTTCCCTCCTTATTTTGGTATTGTTACTTTATACTGCTGAATATTTCGGAAAAAAATCCTTATTTTGCTTTTAAAAATGCTCATTCATACACTTCAAAATATTTAAAAAAAAACAAATTCTTTAGAATTTATTTTACATTTGAGGTTACACAGGACAGTATGCGTAACATAAAAAGGCTGTTACTTATTCTACTTATGTTGTGCTAATAAGTTGTCAACACATGCATACGTTGTCGACATCGCAGTCGCTCTTTTGTGTGAGACAGTCATTTGAAATGTTTTTGTAAAGTTTTTATTTACTGCATTGTTTTTGTTATTCAACTTACTTATTGTCTGCTCTCACAGTACGCTTGTATTATTATGTTTTTGCATGTGCCCTTTCATTTATTCCATTGTTTTTCAAGTATCTTGTTTTCTTTCGTTGTTATTATGTTTTCTACTTTTTTTCTATTAAGCATTATGGCAGCTTTAATCCTGGATATTTCATAATTTTAGGGTTCTTTTAGCCAAAGGTACTTTATAGAAATGTTAAACTCTTTTCTAAAATTAAAAAAAGAAGTGGAACTACATCCAAACATTAAATAGTTCAAACAATGGATGATATCGGGTGAGTCATTTATCGGTTTAAATATGAACCAGCATTGATTCGAATCTGCCAATACTTATGTCATTCTTTTTTGTCACAAAATTTTGTATATTATGTCCACTGAATGAAATGAATTGATTTACGCTTTAGCAACTTTGGGATTTAATGGAAACTTATTTCCAAAACAAACAAAACTGCAAAAATCACCTTTTTGGATGGAGCTTATTTTCATCTTGGTGGGTACGTAAATAAGCAAAGTTGCTGAATTTGGGGCTCAGGAAAACCAAACTTAGTTTTACAGGAGCCAATGCACCCACTACAAGTGACTGTTTGGTGTAGCTTGTGGAGCGGAGGCACCATTCGCCCATATTTCTTTGAAAATAAGGACGGCGCAACCATTACGATCAATGGATAACACCTATCACATGATAACCGGCTTTTTGGGCCCGCTCTTCATGGCATTTATATAAACGATGGTTGGTTTCAACAGGATGGTGCATCTTGCCACAGATCTCATACCTCAATCGATTTATTGCATCAAACGTTTGATGGCTATTTAATTAGCCGAAATGGTGATGTCAGTTGGCTGTTAAGAAGTTGCGATTTGACACCGTTGGACTATTTACTGTGGGGCGTCATTAAAGAAAAGTGTTATGTCTACAAACCAGAGACAATTGAGCATTTGAAGGCCAACAGACGTAATGCCATACTGTGATACGACCCCATACACTCGAAAAATTTCGCGAAATTTGTTTCGATCGAATGGAGTACTGTGAGACCAGCCGCGGCAGCCATATGAATGAAGTAGTATTTAACTGCTAACCGGAACAATTGTACTTCACAACAAAAAAATTAATGTGTAAAAATTTTTTTTATTTTATTGCATTTTTAAATTTAAGCTTTTAAATAGCTCACCCTATAAATGTAAGTGGTAAAAATTTTTAATTCAATCGATCCTCTTCGATTTCAGAATTTGATTTTTCTCTCTGTGTATGACGCCAGCTTATAATTACTTTTTTAAACGTCGTAATACGAAAATTCTTTTACAAGTTGTTGGAAAATTTCTTATGAATTTTCTTCATGAAATTATTTCCGGTATTAAAAACAAGAAATTGCATGGCATCCTCTTCGACAAATAATGTATAAACTGCTGCCGCTACAACTACTGCTACTGCTTAATGACAATTTTTAATGCACAAGTTTGTTCTCAACATCCAGTTTGTTTTTGCCATAATAAATTAGAAGGGGAAATATGTTTCTGGAAATAAATATGCAATAGATAGATAAATATGTTTAATTAAGAAATAAGCTAAAAATTTTGTTTATAAGTAATTAACAATATTATATTAGTTTTTTATACTTAAAAAAAAAACTTAAAATTAAAGAAAAGAAATATTTTTATTTCAATTAAAAATTTTTTCACTCAGTCTTATGGTGTAGCAAAAATAATATTAAACTCATACAGCAACTCTACTCAAAAAGCCATTTCTAAATATTCCATAATTATTTTGCTAAATATACATTCGCTTTCAAACGAGATATACGTTGGAAAATTACCCCCATCTCTCAAGTTGGTATTTTAATCAACCAAAAACAAATAAGTTGATTTCATCTGCAGTTAAATAATTTGGCAAAATACACATTTTAAATATTAGACAAAACGATTTACCATTTTTATTAAATCTTTTGTTCCCTTTTTTATATTTTTGGTATATAAGTGCACATAACCAACCGCGTATATTCTTTAAAAAACAGCCAGTGAAAGCGGAAAAAATGTCCTGTTTAAACGGGTATAAAAACAAATTTATTTGTCTCTCTCTCTCGTTTGCTCACCTTATTAATAGACGAGCATTTTAAATATAACGCACGAAGAACTTAAACAACGTGCAACGAATTTGGAATTTTTTAGTTTAGAAGAAAAATAAAATGCTTTTTAGTTTTTCAAAATTTGTGGTCCCCGTTTTTATTCGGGTTAAAAAAAATTATTATAAAAGATTGTATTTCAAACGACTAATGCTTTGAAAAGTGCACATTAATGAGGGAAATTTACAAACAAAAAAATTGGTTTAAAAATATTTAAACCAGTGAAGGCAAGATCTGAAAAACATTAAAAAGAAAACAGTATTACAATACGATAGAGTAGTTTTGCAAAAATTTTAGATAATCTGTTTAAAAACTGACCAAAACTTTGCAAAAAGAAAGTTTTTAAATATTTTTAGTTTTTTGAAAAGTTTAAGTCCCTGTCACAGCACCAGTTTGGTTAGGTCATTGCTCGGTGACTCTACTACAGCTGAGCTTAAACTCATATTAAAAAAAATTCATTTATCTTGCCACCAAAAACCATCAAGATATTGCTCACTTTTATTTTAATTATGTATGTGAGGTTGGGTGGCGGACCCTCCTTAAATGACTTAGGAGATGTTTAGGCCATAAACATAGGATCTAACTTACGGTCTACTATGGAGACCATTTTGACCTCGCCATTGCACTATAGGTCAAAACTAATCACAGCTAAATTAATGCATAAAGGAAATTAAATTAAAAAGAAAGGTGAAAACAACCTGAGTTACATGCGTTATATCAACTTTAACGCACCTATAAAAACAGATTTTTATTATTTCGATCGAGTTTTATGTAAATTTACGATAAAATTTACTTCCAAAATTTTCCCTTCGCTGATCGTAATGTACATAATTTTTAATGCCACAATTTCGTTTTTCAAGTCTGATTTTTCCTTCAAGATAGATTCCTTTGTTCCCTTAACGTATTCTTACATTTTAACCTTTTTAAAACGTTTGAGTTCGTTTCAATTGCGTTAAAATAAAATTAAACCATTTTTTTGTTGTTACAATTTTATTTATTGCACTATAACTTTTATGCACTATGTCTTATACAGCAAACTCACTTATACAACACTTTTTATTTAATCCTGAACGCGACTTTACTTATTGACAGCCAAATGATCACTAGCTCAACAACCGCAATGCACCATCTTAGTATTTCATCATTAGTTTCGAATGTTCTAGTACAGACACGAATCTTCGATTTATCTACGTTAATTAAAATGATCTAAAATAACTTTATAAGCACAAAGAGGAATCGAACTGGCAACTCCGTCGTGGTAGCAGTCTTAATTAGTACAGGTAATTTTGGCAGTTATTAAGCCTTGACACAAGACATTAAATTTTATAGATAAAATCTCATAATAAGTCACTGATGTGGTCGATTTTCTCTATACCATTTTCAACATTTTTTGTAACAGTATTCGAACTTAACGGTATGACAAAACCTTGTCGATTGCGAAGAAAGATTATTTAAATAGACGGTACAGACGTGAAAAGCCTTAACGGAATAATTGAAGTTGCCATAAGCGATACATCAGAATAATTCGATGTGCTCGGCAGGTTAGAGCCTTGCTTAAATTGCGATATTAGCAGTGGTGATGCTACTATCGAAACCGTAACTCAATACCAACTTACACTTTAAATAATTACATTACATATTTCCTTCTGCATTTCAACAATTCTCTTAGTCCAAGGGATACTCTTGCTATTGTCCTGCTTGCTATTATAGCATCAGGACGGTACATTAATTTTGTAATGGGGATAAATCTCTCAGTTTCTTAATCTGCTTTCTCGGCATATTTCATTGTTCTTTGGTGAAAATATTTTCGAGCAAAATAAGCTAATGCTTCTCCCGCATAAAATACAGCCGGTTTTTGATGGACTTCACAGCACAATTTTTAATTTATTTTTTAACACCTTGGAGGGCTTACTAGAGATCCTTTAAGGAACGCCGCTAGGTCTGCATTTCCTTGTTTTTGAGCTGACCTTGCTGCCGCACGAACTAATAACTCAGTTTCATTATTTGTTCCGCTTTAAGGGTCTGCAGCAGCAACTGCTTTCCTCTTTCCGTACTCAGACTCTCCGCAAAATGAAAGTTGAGGACGTTCAAGAGCAGAAGCCTATTTCAGCGTTGAGTCAAGTGACATACTCACTTCGAAACTTTTCAGTTTTTTGTCCTCCCCAATACTTTTAGCATATGTCGCCCAAATTTCAAACAACTCCGCTTTTTGTAAAACGCCATAACCTAAAAAATGTGGATTTATTCGAAATCGGCTAAAATTGGCTATTGGATGTAAACGGAAATTTCTTCATAACATTTCAATATATGCATTCAATCCGCCGAACTTCGTCAAAATTTTAAAAGCACCAATTTTAAGGTTATGTTAAAAAAGTGTCTTTACTTAAGTAAGTGTGTTACAGTCGATGTGTATTATTTTGAAGGGGCCAATATAGATTTAGATGAATAAACTTGTATTTTTAATATTTTGAATAAATTAAATTCTAGTAGTCTTGTACGACAGATACCAGTTACTAGGAAACGTTTGGTCTTCATTAAGACTTTACCATATTCATCCTGTTCACAGAGTTGAAAGCGTCTTTGACAACCAGAATCACAACAAAAATCGTTTGTTATGCTAAAAAAATCAACGGCTCGTACGAAATTGCAGGTCAATACAACTCATATTATTAAAGAAATAATAGCAGAGGTTCTTGAATATTTAAATTATTTTTGTTGTGTAAGTGTTTGTTGTTCCATTCTCTCTTTACACTATTATTTTATTAAACAACTCAATTTGATTATAATTTATTACTTTGTATGATAAATTTTGAATAAACTCGTAAACACACCTTGAAAACTTATTTGACTGAATATGTCCACACAACCAAAGTCTTGTGGCTGTAAAAATAAATAGAAATAAAGAATAAAACAAACTGTAGTTGGATATTTTGCAAACATTTAAAAACTAAAAATAAACTTCAAACTTTGCAGCATAAAAATAACTTCTATTTTATAAAAAAACTTCCATGACTTTTTATTTAAATCAAGTTAAAAAAGAAATAAAAAAGTATTTTAATCGTTCAATACGGCTTTGTAATATTCTACACCGTAAAGTGTTATGTAACGGATGAAATTCCTATACGCTGTCTCCTTCAAAGAAATCTAACTTTATGCCAATTGCCTTTACAAAATGGATCAATATTATGGTTCATGCTCAACAGTTATCTGCTTTGAAGCGACAACGATCTAGCGGCGTTACTGCAAATTAAAAGGGCTCTTATTGTTCCAAATCTATATGACCCCATAAAAGGACTGCGGCAGCAGCTGAAACTAATGTTCAAAGGCAGCAGTGCTTATACCAGAGGTCAAGGCTGATGCAGACGTGGATAATACCAACTGAGTATACCGCTACCACATGATCAATAATTAAAAAAAAAGATTGAAAATGCTAAGCCCGGTTTTAGGATATTTTAAGTCTGTTTGATGGGCAAAATGAGGACGTTAGGATTGGCGTGCGCTCAACAGAGTTGGGAAAAACTCAGTAGCTGCAAAGACAATGGTCATAGAACCAGTATCTGCCTAAGTTATATCAGCATACCAACACTTGCAAGATCCAAATCAGACCTAAGTTGAAAGTCTCTTCTGATGTGGTGCAGAAGATAAAGGTGGTTGAGGATGTAAAGGCAATCACCCGATGCATCATGCCCAACCACAACTACTCCTATACCGACAGCTGACCAAGCGACATCAAAACGGAATACAATAGCCGAAAGCATTAAAATGCATGCATCACTTCGCTTCGACAGAGATACGGGTCAAAGAAAGAAGCAAACACCTTCTGCAATCAAAAAAGGCAAATTGAATTTCAGCAAATAAATCTCCTTCACGCCAAAATAGTCTAAGAAGCAAAAAGGAATCGCCAAATGGCTCATAAATCCAAATGATGAATTCACTGCGGTGTTAATAAGTAATCAATTAGTAATGCTTGAGCTACTGAAGAGCTCGCTAGGGCGGACACACTTCTTCCGGACATTTATCTTCACGTAAGGATGGGTGTGCCTCTTACCTCAGTTAAACTTACAATCAAGCCTGAATGGAAAGTGACTCTTGCTTTTTGCCAGACTCACTACGACCAGTTTATTTATGAAGCTTACCAATCAACTGTTCAAACTAGACCGTTGAAGCATCTCCTCCGTTATATCCATCCTTAAGGGCCATTGCGTCATGGTTAGGAACTTACAAAGTCTGCGCTTTCCTGTAAATGAATTTTGTCGTGGTTGTGGATTGGCTGAATTGAAGAAGACAGTGGTCCACCTTATCTGCCAGTGTCGGCGCAGACTTCTCACAATGGGCTCTCTCCCTTTCTCGAAGGCTTTTCGGAGCTATCGATTCTTGACAGCAGGTCAACAGCCAGGTTCATTAGACTGTCGTGCTGGTTTCCGATCTAATCTAGGGAAGTGCTTCTATCCAATGCCTCCATTTGATGACCGGGACTCTGGTGAATGGAACAGGGAAAGTTCGTTGTTCTATCCTAACGTTTGTTCCTATGACTTTAGACCTCGTTGCAGTATCGGTTAAGAAGCCAGATAGGAAAAGTGAGCATGCGGAAAAGTTTGCTTTTACCCTACCTTCTGGGCAAGGGGAATTACAAACATCAATTGCGACAATCGTGTAATACCAGCTAAAAGCTGATGACTTGATCTGAGTTCACGTCATCGTTTTCCGTAACAGCTCGCCTTTGAGCTTTTGTTCATAATCCATATCTACGTACTTGGCAATATCTTTTTTTTTATTTGAAATTGATGTTTTATTTACAATATCATACGGAATGATTTTATACCCACTTCAAGTGAAAAATGTCAGGGAAGACCTGGGTGGCATTAAAGTGAGAACGCCATAGGCAGTGTCTGTTCATTCTTCGCTGGTATGATCTAAGCTAAGAATGATTAAAAAGACCAGTACAGATTTATTCAAACCAACATCTCAACATACCTTAGCCGCATATAGTTGACCAAAAAACAAAAGCGTTCCAACTATCCAAATAAATGAACAACAACAAATGCATTTAAAAGAAGCATTGTCGAGAAATAAACCACAAAAAATTTAAAAAAAGTGTAGAATTAAATCACAAAACCGAGTTTTCATCACTTTTCATGAAATATTTTCAGTTTCCTTTTTCGCTTGTTTTCTCCCGCTTTTTCCTATTTTACTCCATTGCATTGTATCTTCTTGCTGTATAATCTGTAAAATTAATAAAGTTTCCAACGTTTTTCTGGTTATTCTTTCCTTTTTTTAGTTCTTTATCTGTGTTTTTGTAATTTTTTTCGTATTGCCCGTCATGTTTGCATTTCAATTCATGTTAAAAAAAATGTGTTTTTTCTTTTATTTTTTATTTTCCTTTTATTTTCACAGGTGTATGTGTGTTTCAGTGTTTTTCTTGACTTTTTTCTTTTTATATGAAAAAATATTGAAAAGTTTTTTTTATTTCCCCTCAGGTCCGTATTTTTAGCGCTATATTTACCTGTTATATTTTGGTTTTGTTGCCATTGCTCTTGCTGCTTGTTTTGCTTTTACTTCCATGGCAAAAGTTTCATAACAAAATTTCACGAACAGTTATACGTTGTTGCATCGCTGAACTGAGCTTAAAAGCCGTTTTGAAATAAGTCTATTTTTTTTTAATTTAAATTTAGTACTTTTACCATGTTGTTGTAGTTTACACATTTTGGAGAAATCGGTCAATTTTAAAATACACCTTAAATGTCCATCCGTTCCTAAACGCAAGAGATACTAGGTTTTTTGAAAATCCTTTTTTGAAAGTCACTACCCGTCGATTTTTTGTTCTTCTATTGATACACTTGACCCAACCTTTCTCTTCTTCACAATCGGCATAAGGCCTTAAATTGTGTTCCCGGAGGTTTCTTCCTTCCGAAAATATAAAAATTTCATTAAAAAAATGCAACTTATTGCTTCACAATACTTGAAAAGTGACCAATGACTAAGATTAGCTCTGGTCGCTTTAAGACGATAACAACTGATATGGATATTGAAGAAAAAAAATTAAGTACCAAATCACCGCATTCGTGATCGAGTAAGTTTTTATATCGAAAAAAATTTCGTAACGTATCAAACACCAAACTGCGGGAATCGATAGCATTCGAAACGAAATTTGCATCAAAATATTATATATTTTTCATATAAAATTTACATATAAAATTAACTTTAAGCGTAAATTAAAATTTCTTTCATTATATATTAAATATGGCCTTCGAATTTCTATGTAGTAAAAAACCATTCTAAACTATTTTCATTCAATAAGTTCTGCAGAAAAATTGGTAGCCTGTGTTCCCCATGAACTTAATGAGAACAGCAAAAAAAAATAACTTTAAATGGTTCGCAATGTGTTACCCACCACCAAATCGTCCAGGGAGATAAGCAATGATGCCCATACATGAATATGAAGCAATGAAAAAGTGGGTGGCTTCAAGAGTTACGCTAAAGCCGACAGTCAAGCCTAACCTCCGTTTCAAGTAGACCATTATGTGAGTTTGGTTGTGCTGGGAGTGTATGTTGAACTGGGAAATGCTTGAAAGGAATGCTGCAATTCACAAAGTGGTCTAGCTCAGCTACACCGCGTAAAAGCGGCTATTCGACTGAAAAGACATCATCGACAAAGTCAAACTATATTTCTTCTTCTATTTTCATCAGCAGCAGCCGTATTTGACATATCTTGTAGCGACGGACTACCATCTTTTCCTCTTCCTGTAAAATCATATTGCCGTTGTGGCAAAAAAAACGTAAAAAGAAAGGCCGTATAAAGAGGTATGGGTGTAACAAATTTATGTGGAGATGGGAGGAGGTCGTAAACAAAATGGTGAATTTTGATTAATTTTTTGTTATAACTATTGATTTTTGTTTAAGTAAGAAAAAGGTTATTCTTTCCCTTTGTTAATTCTATTAAAAATGCTAATACCTTCCAGAAGTTTCTGCTTAAGCTACAGTTTTTATCGGGTTCCAAGTCGCCCTTAGGGTAGCCTCTTCTTATTTAATTCGTATTCTCCAAGTATGGGCTGACTTCCCTCTGAATTTCATTATATGACTGCCGTCGTTAAGACATCATTGAATTTTAGGTCTTCAACTGTTAGGATTTACAGCTCGCAGCCACGTAAAAGCGTAGACTGCTAAATAATGTCTTAGTTACTGAAAACTAAAACAAATCATGCCGGTCTGTGATTTCTTTTTTTTTTTTAAATGAAGCCCTGTAAAGGTTTTCTGATACACTTAAATAATAACATGACATGCAATATGAAATTGATTATTGTTATAATCGAAAGATGTGAACTTGGGTCTTGCTGAGTCTATAATTTGTATTGGTTGTCTGTTTTTTACTTTAATTAAACGAAACATTCGGTTGTCATTCGGTTTTATAAGTGCAGAATTATTTATATTACTTTGAACCCATACAAAAAGGACTTTCGACGACTTTAGTTAAGGTAGCATCTAACTTAGTTGCTCTTAAGAAGTCATGAGCTTGTCATGGGACTTTTATCCACGATCAACTCACAGTCGCCAAGGAGACAGTGACGAATACACATGCATGATAAATAACACAATTTTTTTTAAGACACAGACAAATAATAAAAAAGTTTCTTTCGCTTTCGCTTTTAGTTGTCACCTCCGTTGCCGCTTCGATCCAATCGGACCAAACTTTGTAGTTTTTCGTTTTTTTTTAACGGTTTCGTAGTTTGGTTGTTTTGTTGCAATTTTTTACATTTTTGGTAGTTTTTCCTCCTGTAGAAATTTTGTTGGTTATGGTCAATTTTTTCACTTAAAAACACAGTATATAATTTAAAAAATATAACAACAACATTCAGTAATGATAATAATCACTGTTACTTAATGATGTGTGCAAATTTCTACCACAGTTTCACAACGAATTATAGCAAAGAATAGAGATAATGTTATGGCAGTGACTATAGAAAATCGCAACAGATTACCGTAAATGGAGAGTAAAAAACAAATTTGTAGATCTGATTTAACGTCCTTTCGTTCAGAACATTTCTGTTTTATTTGTTTTAAATGCATTTCTAGCAGCCTTACTTACATTGTATTCTTAATGTTGTATTCAGCAACTTGCGAATATTTTTTTGCATTCGTTACATAAAATATTAAATTCAAAAGAAAACTATAATATTTTATGATCATTTTGTATTTTTGAATGATGTGAAAGTATTTTTGAATACAGTTGTACAGAATAATTAGAGCAGAATATAAAGGGTCCGCCATCTAACGTTTTTTATTCAACTAGTACTTATTTCCTGAATGGTAACACTTAGCTCATGTCTGATTTGACAGATAATTAGTTTTATCCTTCCGCTGAACGAATATGGTTGTGTATACGCTTGAACAACGCTGGGAAATATTGCGACATTACTTTGAAAATCATGGTAATGGTGCAGAATCAAAAATCATCTTGTCAGATGAAGCTCATTTTGATCTTTGCTTGTAAACAAGCAAAATTGTCGCATTTGGGGCACAGAAAACCCGCACGCATACATTGAAAAGCCGATACACCCAAGACGAGTCACTGTTTGGTGTAGATTTTGGTACAGAGGCATAATTGGGCCAGTTTTCTTCGAAAATGAGCAAGGCAAGCATGTTGAACGAATTTTTGTTCACAAAAATTGAAGAGGAGGATACTAGCAACATTTGATTTCAACAGGACGGCGCTACGTGCCACACAGCCGAAGTTACACTCGATGTTTTTTTTGAAAATCGCATTATCAGCCGCAGAGCTGATGTCGTTTGGCCACCTCGGAGCTGCGATTTGACACCGTTGGACTATTATTTGTGAGGTTCTGTCAAATAAAAGTGTTACGCCAACAAGCCAGAGACAATTGACGCTTTACAGGACAATATTCGTGAAGACATTGCTGGAATATAGCTGCACGCAATCGATAATGTTCTTAAAAATTGGACCGATCGTGTAGGCTACTGTATGGCCAGCCGAGGCAGCCATTTGAATGAAATTATTTTCCATTATTAATCGGAAGAATTGTACTTTTAAATAACAAAAGATATTTGAGAAAATATTCAGTAGATTTATTTATAGCATTTTCAAAAAAAAAAATTTTATTTGGCGGACCCTTTATATGTATATAGATTCTCGGACAATACCGGTTGAATAAATATAGTTTTAAATAAGGTCTTAGAAAAAATTGTTGGTAAAGTTTTATTTTATTTAGTCAGTTTTGTTATTAGCCCTTGGCTAATAATAAAACACCTGGAATTTAATACTTAATCTACTTCCAAAGATTATACCATAAATGTTTCCTATTTTTCCGGCTTGGTATTTGATCATTTTGTTTATTGTTTCATGCAGTATTCGTAAAATTAAAAGTGTTTTTATTAAAAATGAAAAAGAAAAAATGGCATAACAGAAATTAATAATTCCATTAAAAATTTAAATATTCAAATACATTTTTACACACAAAACTTAAAATATATTCATACTTCCTAAATAAGCCACATCTGAAGAAATAACACTTATCTTCGTTAAAAAAAAATTCCAACCAATCAACTGCATGACTTCTTTGAATTTTATTGCCGTTCTCCACCATTACAAATTTGTTTATGAAAGCAAACCTAAAGAATTGTATGAAAGAGAATAATATTTTTCTATTTTATTTTAACCCATTATTGCCCAGCCGGTAATTTTATTTATCAGCACTTTAAACGGCTTTAAAACTAGTAGTATACATTGTTAGGTTTTTACCTTTTAAAAACGTTTACTTATAAGTCCGTAGATTGCAGTTAAAACAAAATAAATCTTGCATTTGGTTTTTAATGAATAACTCTTTATAAACACGGTTTTGTGTCTTGTCAGGCCTGTTTGCAACAAAGGGTGATTTCCCCTTATATTTTCATTTAGCATTATAAAAGTTTTAAAACAATTTTTGATTTTTAATTTGCTTTCTTTAAAATTTATTTTTTTACTTTCAATTCAAAGGTAACAACCGTTAACTTTATTGTTTAGTTGAAATTTTTGATATAAAGTCAGAGTAATTGATTAAATCATACCAAAAAGCAGTTTTTAACTTAAAAAACTAATGCACATATATCTTTATCTATGTTACTATTGATCGCCTCAACTACAAGGAGTTATTAATAATTTTAGAGCTGCAAATTGTTCATATGACAAAAATCGTCATTTTGAAGACAAAAAACTTCAATCGTCATTATGCCAAAATTTTATTAAAAAATCGTCATAGTGATGATAAATCGTCAAATATGGCAGCTATGATCCCACTGTTTGTAAAAAATTGAGCCTCAATTGTGTCAGAGCCAGTGCAAATATGGACCAACGGATAGATATATGCCACCGAAGCCGTGGCAGCAAGCATTGTCATAGATCCTTCCATCATAAGGTAATTTGCTGAAATCTTTTTTTTTTTATTTACAATTAACATATTGCGTTTTGTTTTGACCAATCATTATATTCGCCCACTTGTTAGTAAATGTACCATCTCAGATCTCAAAAACCACTTGTTCCGTTTTCTTCAAACTTAAAATATATGGTTACGTTTTAACATTTTTTTTTTTTTTTTAAATTGCGCCAAAGTAAAATAAACACCACTTTATTGTTGTTTTACAGTTTTTATTTTCTCACTTATTCTTTATACAGTTTATCTTAGTATAGCAACTTATTTTTCGTGCACTCAATATTCGTTTATACAACACTTTTATTCACGCCTAAAAACGACTTTATGACAGAAACACGACAACTATTTGACGTAGGTAAAGCAGCCTCCTTATGTACCTAATTGCCTACAGTTTGGAAAGTTATCGAAATGTCTTAAGCGCTTTTATATCCTCTATTTTATATTCGTTAATTTCAAACATGTGAGATTGTGTTATTCAAAGATGATCGAGCTAGTATGTCATTGACAGGGTGACACATTAATACCAAATATACCAAAAGCCCATAATACAGTTTTACTGGTGTGGTGTATTTGTTTTATAGGCAATTTTATTTTCGTAACAATATCTTAATTAGACCTAAAAAGCACTGCGCATAAACTTTCTTTAAAATTGGTTAACGTTTTCAGGTACGGGGCAATAAAGGGTTAAATTCAGCGCCATATTCTTATAATTCCATTCCCCTGATTCATCACTCAACGAAAAGAAAAATTTCTGGAACTTTAAACATTTGAATACAATGCCAATGAATGGAATGAGTGTATGTATGAACGGTTGCATGGAAAAAATCTGCAATTGCAGCTTTAAAATAAATACAAGTAAACGTATTAAACACACAATAACGGTGATGGTGAAAGGACATATGGATAGATGGCTAAGGATAATGGATTCAATTCTGTGTGAAAATACCTGATAAACGTATGCTGGCGGTATAAAATTTTCAAAAATAAGCAGTTATGGTTGTTGATGACGATGATGATGATGATGATGATGCTGTTGTATAGGAGTTGAAAACGCAATAAAAATGTTTTACTGGGTCAATTTATAGAACCATGCTTTATGGAGCCATGCTATATGAGAAAGTAATAGATATTTTATGTCAATAGTGTGAGTGTTAGTACAGAGCAAAAGAAAGAAAAATATATAAAAGTTAAAAAAAGAATTGTTAAATACAAATTAAACCGATTAATAAAAGTGATTCGAAAGGAAATAAATTTAACAAAAACCTTTGAAAGGGGAAGGAAGTCTACAATAAAAAAAATAAAATTAAATTAATTAAAATATTACTGTCAGTCATAAATAAATTAATTTTTAATTTAATTTCAAATATCCATTAATCTTTTTTTAACATTAATTTCTTAAGAAGCATATTTACATAGTCATACTTCCCATTTCATTGCAATTTAACGAATGAGTGACTGGGATTTAAAAGCAAATGACAAACAAACGTTTGATGTCATTTAACGTGCAACGTGGACTTTTGAAAGGCAACTAACCATTAGATCCATTAAATATCATATTTCTTCTATACACTGTGGACGTTTTGTCTGTCGGTAAGTCATTGAAAAATTTTATTTATTGGGTGTATAGCTTTAAAATGTGGGACTTGTGCATTTACTGTGTAACATTAGCATAAAATAAATTTATTACAGCCAAGCAGGTAACAAGTCGATTTCGAATACTACTCAGACTATACATAAGAACCGTCATAGAGGCTATAACTGGCCATTTTGCTTATGGTAGACACGCCCAAAAACTGAAAATCCCATATAATGATTTTTGCTAAATCTGCATAGATAAAGAGGAATTGACCGGCATTTGACAGCTGTCTTTGCTTGGTCAGTGCATATTGTTACGAAAATGAAAACACCTAAAAAGATACACCAACATTTAAAGCTTATAGAAAACACCTAAAAAGATACACCAACATTTTAAGCTAAAAGTTTTATTATGGAAGCTATGCTATTTGTTAGTGTCAAGACTACGATCGGCCTGCCAATGCTCTATTTATTTGAGTAGAGCTACCATTACCACTATGAGTCAGATACGTAATTCAAATCTTAACGGCAACTTAGTAGTAGGTTGTGGAATGTACTAGAACATTCGAAACTCATTTCAGTGAACTATTTAAGCCTCGATGTTGTCCTCAGTCAGTTATAATTCTATAGTCATAGAGTAAAATCGTACTAGGAGTTGAGTTTAATAAGTGTTGAATAAATTTGTGTACTAAGTTTAAATTAAATAAGTTGGATATTGTGTATAAAGATAATTTGGGAATAAAGACTGTATAAGACAATAAATTCGTTTCATTTGATTTTATTCTACGCAATTTAAAAGAACCCAAATATTTTAAAAAGATTAAAACATAAAAATATTCTACAACAAGAACAGTCTTGTTTCGGGCAATTTATATAACGTCCAGGATTTCATTATATGACCAAGAATTGTTCCACAGACTGGTATCAAATCTTGCAAGGTCTTGACTATAAGGCGGTTGAGCCAAAATAGATTTAAACTCGTTTCATGATATAAAACCAGGCGTTTGAATATAAAGAGTTTTTCGGTCAATGTTTACTTTAAACAAATAAATTGTGTTTGTTACAGGTCGCCTGTGGTCGTCTGCTTCATTTGTTTTAGTATCCTCAAATTAGCGCAATTGTGCAGTAAATTGTTGGCAACCCTAAAAAACAATCAACAGCTGACAGTTTTGGGTTAGGAAAAATGGAGTGTTACACGATAGAACAACGTGTCTTCATTATTGATCAATATTTCAAAAATAATGCAAGTTTGGCGCCGATGTTCGAAAATTTCATACAAAATATGGTCGGAATAGTGCTTTTACTTCGTCAACTGTGAAGAGATAAATTAAAAAATTCAGGGAGGCGGGATCCGTTAGAGACGGCAAACACACTATTCATCCAAATACAAGACGTTCAAATGTCCATATCGAAGCAGAAACTCAATTCGGCGTTGTGGATAAGAATTGCATATTTCAAAAATCAAATATCTGTGTCTCCATGCTTACTAAATTCAATTAACACAAAAACTTATGCCTAATGACCATGCACAGCGAAGAAAGTTCATTAAATGGATGCTGTTTTTTTGAGCAAAATCTTCGTAAGCAACGAAGCACATTTTTACCTTGTTGGCTTTGTTAATCGCCAACATATCTGCTTTTGAGATTCTGAGAACTCACATGTGGTTGTCTAAAAATAAATGCATTCACAACGTGTCACTGTTTGGTGTGGATTATGGGATCGAGGCCTAATTGAACCATACTTTTTTAAAAATGAGACTTGCTCAGTAGTGACTGTCACTGGTGCTCGATATTGCGACATAATAACAAAGTTCTTTCTACCGAAATTGGATAAGATTTATGTGGGCAATATGTGGTTTCATCGAGATGGTGCCACATGCTGTACAGCCCGTGAAACAATTCAGTTACTGCATAAGACATTTCCAAGTCGTTCACTCTTTCATTTCGGTGGTCAGAATTGGCCTTCTAGATCGTGTGATTTAACACCATTAGATTTTTTTTATGGGGTTATTTGAAGTCACAGCTCTATGTCAACGAGCCCACAACCAGCCGTGCGTTAAAGTAGGAAATTCAACGCTGTATCAACGGAATTCAGCCACATTTATGCAAAATGGTCATGCAAAATTTCGGCAAGCGAGTACAAAGCCATGGAGGGCATTTGCCCGATGTGCAGTCCATAAATAACCCTACCCTATGTACTTTATGACGCAATAAAAAATAACAAAATATTAAAAAATTCAAATCATGCGTTAATTTTGGTACACCCTTTAGGTGGAACCCTTCTGGTCATGGATATTCGCTTTTGACAATAATTTTGCTGGTTGGATGGGCTTTGCTCACGATTTGTTGCACTACGTTAGTAATAATTTGATATAAAAATGGTACCTTTTTATGGCGTTAAAGCAGCATTTCGGATAGATGAAATCGTCTTTTAAAGTTTTTCCTTCGTTTCTGTATGCAAACGTTTATATTGCTGCTTGGGTGGCTTTGATTTGGGTTTGAAAACAACCTACAATAAGTTAAGATGCCAATTCATGATCTTTGAACTTTCTTAACTGACCTAGGCGGTCTTCGTGTTCCTTGTCAAAATCAGTACTTCTGAACCACAAAAATTTTCTCCTACACATTGGAATCAATGGAGTATATGTATATGTTCAGGACAAGCATCAGTGAGCAATCAATATACTTCAGCTGCCATTTTTTAAACTGAGCAAAACTTTCCGCAAATGATGTACCTTTTTTTTCTTTTTTTTTGACAAAAGAATCGTAGGAAAACATTTTTATTGTTGACACTAATTTCGTTCAGTGAATTACGAGTATTGACAACAAATGACGGATATTTCTTTTTCAAAATGCCTTATAAATTATTAAAAATACAAACCATCTGTAAAAATAAATGCCATCTGCTCTGAACACAACATTTTTAAGTTATACACCCAATAATAAGCTAGTAATAGTAAGTTCATTAATATGTTTGCCAATGGACGTAAAAACTATTTTATAATACAGGGACTTAAGTATTTTGTTAGTTTCTAAGGTCTCCCGCAGTGAAAAAATCACGTTTTTCCACAACTTTTAGCAACCAAAGGTAGCTTTTAAGTTGTTTGAAAATACCTGAAAGTATGTGTGAGAGTAAATTAAAACATTTTCATTACTCCTAAAAGTATATGCTATACAATTATAGTAAATAATTGAAAAGTAAAATTTTTCATTTAATTGCATGACAACCCTACGCGTATCCTTTTAAACATCCATAAAATAGTTACACCGATTTCACGGAGGAGACAAACAAACGAACGAAAGGACGTTCGGATGACGAAGAAAGAAAATGTACTGCCTCCTTAACAAAGGATGGAATTGCTGTACAGCGACATTTATTTCAACTTAACAAATACCGGACATGTTGCATTGATTGTCGAAACATTTAAGCGACTCAACATTTTTCCTGTAAAATTCCATAAATGTTGTTGATTTCTTTTCAGTTGCTGTCACTGTTGCTGCACCATTATATTCTTTAAACGGGCATTAAGTTGTATGTTTATGGGCATTAAAAAACGTTCGTTCTGTACCTTTTGTTAAACAATTTGGTCTGCTTTTCCTTAATGTTTTTCTGTTTTTCTTTGTATTTATTTTTTATTTTTTTGCAATTTGCTTTTGTTGTTCAACAATTTCATTAAAATGACTGCATTTACACGTGACTTCAGTTGTTACCTGAATTAACAGATTCTTAAAAAAAGGTAGTCACCACCACTACCATTTGCAATCACTTACAACAGGCAACACATGCAGTACGAATGCAAATACTTACATGGCTTGTAAATTGAAAGGATTGGCTGGCTCATGAATATTGTATTGTTTTTACAGGCTGTAAATGAATACATCGTGAAGCTAGAATAACGGACATTAAAATAGTGCCTAAAGCAATAGGAATTTTAAATAAGGTGAACACTTTAAAAATCAAAGTCAAAAATCGTTTACAGGATTAGTTTAAATATATATATTTTTTCTACTTACAAATAGGGCTTAGATCAAATGAAGAGAACAGTGAGTGACAGCTAAAGGATACGTTCCTTCCCTACTGTGCGACCTAATTAAGGGCTTTAGTTAAGCCAATTGTTATAATATTGAAAAGAGTAAAAGGAATTCACAAGTTTAGCTTTTGACAAGTTGCTGTCGAAATTTGTAAATTTTGTATTACTAGATGTCCCGAGCGAATATTTCGCAATATTAGTTGTAATTTTTGTAACATAAGGAAGTAAAAATATAGAATGCGAATATTGATGACTTCAATATATTTCATTAGAAAAAAAAGTAACAAATTCAATCGTTTTTAAATGATATTAATTCATATTTCTTATTAAATAATATCATGAAATTTCTTGAAAAATAATTTTTGAGGTTATGATGTGACTAACGTTTAATTTTTGCCCGTACGAATCTTTAACAGAAACAAAAATACCTATAAACGCACGTGTTCGTGAAAATCTTCATATAACTATCTATGAGGAAAACGATTAAATACAATCCTGCATTTTGAAGAGCTTGGCCTTATGCTTTGTTAATAGTCGGCGAAGGAAACTTTTATAGAAATTTTTTTTCTATCATCCGAAAACACAGTTGTATCGGAAGGTCTACAGTTTTATCGAAAAAAAGAATTTTTGCAGGGATAATGTACTCACTCAAGTGTGTGACGACTAACCTCGTATAATTTATTAATCCCTGTATAGACTTAAGATTTCTGATTAACATCATAACTGTATAATACTTAAAATTAATTTGTGAGATGGTAAGGCAGTGGATTTAGTGTATTTAATAATTCTGTTGTGTACAACTGAGTATTGTCTTTTTTTGTTGTTTAACAGTATCAGAACTAAAATAAATCTTTTTCTCTCTAACCAAACAATTAGGAATAACATGTTCATTAATTTTAGTATAAGCATCGATTTCTGAACACAAATTTGACGTTGAGTAAAATTGGGAGACATAATAAGTGTATCATAAGTACAATTATGATGCTTCGGCACTTCAAATGATTCAGTATTGTGACTTGTACGTTCTAAGTCACCGTTACTTAATTTAAGAAACCAATTTCTAAAAGAAAGATCGTTCGATCTCAAATTTTGAGTCTTCTTTTTACCATCTTTTAAATAATAGTTGTTTTATTAGCGTTTCTTGCAACGGATAACACCTACGGGTAACATCTACGGAACAGAATTATTTTTCTCCCTAAGAAAAGTTATTATTCACAATATATTGTTTCTACATGATACGTGTTTGAGTATCATCGAAATTTCATTTCAAATGATGAGATCTGTTTTATCTCCTGGTAGAAGATTAGTTGCAATTTCGATCCATGCAACGCGTATAAAGTTTGACATTATCTGACCCGATATATAGAACGACTCAGTATTACTACCCTTAATAAAACAAACACAGCAATGTTGACTATATGCAGTAGTAAAGACGTTGTTTGCAACCGTCAAAATCACCTTTAAAAAATAATAAAAATAATTTTAATTTAAAACAACACGTTGTTTTTACATTATTTGTGCATTTATTTCTTGAAAGCATTTAAAATGTTAAAGTTAAACATCACCTGACACTATATATTAAACAACCCTGAATTAATACACTTGATAAATCAAATACTGCATTACCGACAATTTCCATTAGTGACTAACCGACAAAAAAAAAAAAAACATATTTGAGGCATTATATGCGTGCAAACGACGATGGTTATGATAGAAAGCCCCATTTAAAAACAATTACTTATTTTACTTTAAAAGATACTTATTGTATATATTATTTATGTGTCTATTTTCTTGAAGTTTCTGTAACAGTTGAAGTTTGATATCACTTGACACTATATATTAAGCAATCCTGTGTCAGTTAATACAATTGAAAAAAAAAAAAAACACTGCAAATACAAAATATGTGAGTGGAAATTTGAAAAAGCAGAATACAGGATAACGAAACTGTTTTAAAAACAAATCACAATGTTAACAAGTCTTCTGGGCCGGATGGCATACCAGCATTGGTCCTGAATAGTGCTCTTCGATTGCGCGCGTTATATCGCTCCTGTATTTTTCCATCTTGCTGGAAGGTTGCTAATGTAACGCCTATCCCCAAAAAGAGTGAAGCTTCCAAACCTGAAAACTACCGCCCAATAGCAATCTGTTTGGCACTTTCTAAGGTTAGAGAGAGTATGGTGAATCATCACCTTGTAAGATATTTAGAATACGGCTTCCGTAAGGCGGTACTCTCCGAGAGGTGGAACAAATCCATTCATGGTTTTGGTGAGAGCAAAGTTGTGGGTCTAGATATTTCCAAGGCATTTGATAGAGTTTAACATGAGGCGCTTGTATCGAAATTTACTGCCTTTGATGTTGGCAGTCATTTCTCTCGATTTATATTGAGCTTTCTCAGGGATTGCTCTATAAGAGTGGTTATAGATGGGATCTCCTCCGACGCGTTCAGTAAAAATTAAGGGGTACCGCAAGGCTCTGTTCTTTCTCCAACTCTATTTCTAATATTTATTAATGACTTTCTTCTTTTCAATTCGAATCTAATCTATTCTTTCGCAGACAACATCAACATTTGTCATTCATATTCCTTTGACCGAAGACCGAGCCTTTTGGAGATTGGGGCGAAAAGGCGAAATATGAATGACACACTCACAAGTGATTTGACGAAAATCTCCGAGTCCGGTCGTGCGAATAGGTTTTCTCACACATAGACGTGGTGGTGTGGTATCATCTGTAACTGTGGGTAATGTAGATATTGAGGAGTCAGATGCCATTGATGTTCTGGGCGTTGGAACGATCACATTTTCAATGTGTCGAAAGAAGCATTCAAGTGCCTCGGTTTTTTAAGACGGTGCGAGAAATACTTCACTCCATCTGACCTTCTCAATATTTACAAGACCTATATCCGATACAAAATGGAATACAACTCTCATGTATGTGCGGTGCTTCAAAGTCTATTTTGGGGCTTCTCGACCGCGTACAGGAGAGGCCGAAGATGCTTATTAATGACGATAGCGTGGCAAGGTGGCATGTATTTCTTTGTTCTATCGGGACTATAACGGAATGTGTCCTAAAGAAATCAAGGATTTGATTCCGCATAATCATATATTTTCACGCAGTACTCGTTTTTCCCGTAGAGCACATCACTTTGTAATTGATTGTACGATGAATCGCACAACGCATTATAGAGAGAATTCGTTTTGTAGCCGCACCGTTTGTTTGTGGAACGATCTTTCCTGTCACGATATGGGATCGGTTCAAATCAAACGTCCATAATCACTACTCCCTCTGTCCTCCATTCCACAACGTATTTTCCTAGTACCAGTGCCATGCACTGCATAAGTGGGGGTCATATCCTGAGAGCTGGCCTTAAGTTAAGAAAAAGAACAACAGAGTATGCAGCACTGAACAAAATAATCAAACGACACTTAATTCTTTTGATTAATGATTTCAATGTAAAACTGGGCATTGAAAATGACTGACTACAAGAAATCATTTGATGTAAAGTAAATGGAGTAAGGGAAGAGAATGAAAAAAGATTAGCTGAGTGCAGACATGGAAAAAATCCATGAGTTAGAGCACCCTGAGAAGTGCATTAAGATTGTTGAAGCATTTTACGAAGATGGGCATTCAAATCAAAATGCATTTCGTGCACTTCGTGATTTTTTTTGGTCGGCATGCTTTCACCTCATTGGATTCGTTAACAAGCAGAAATGCCGCAATTGGGCAAATGAGATTCCACGAGTGATTGTTGAAAAGCCAACAAAGAGTGACTGTTTGGAACGATTTATGGGCTGGCGACATCATTGTGTCTTACAACTTCGAAAATGAGGTCGGCCAAGAAGTTACGTGAATGGTGCCATTTGCCACACAGCCAACGAAACAATGGTGTTAATTGGCCTCCACGATCATGTGATTTGATGCCGTTTGACATCTTTCTTTGGGGATATTTAAAAGAAAAATTGTACGTCAATAAGCCAAGAGTATTTCAAGAGCTAAAGGATGAGATAATTGGGCACAATAACGGCATTGAACCTCAATTATGTCTAAGAGTCATTGAAAATATGAACTGACGGATAGAAGAATACCAGCGAAGCCGTGGCGAGCCTTTAGCCGATATTTTGTATCACACATAATTGTCGTAGAGCCTTCATAATCAATCTCCATCTCTTTAATGCATATCCCTTACGGTATGTATTTGCGAATATGTATATATATACTACAATATAATAATTACAAGGTGTTATGTAGAGTGTGTGCAAACTGCTCCCTGTTAGCCGTAAGGCAGATCAGTTCTCCAAATGAGCGAATGCCAGTCCATGCCCTAACATTCCGTAACCAGGACATTTGTTGATGTCCGATTCCACACCTACCCTTTATTTTACTCTGAAGTATAAGAAGGGGCAATTCATACTTTTCTTCTGTGATAATGTGGCCAAAATATGATATATTACGGACTTTTATTGTATGAAGTAGTTGTCTTTCGGTGTTCAATCTTTTCAATATTCCATCATTAGTTATAAAATCTGTCCATGAAACTGGAAGGAGTCTTAGATATGTCCATATTCGAAAGAACTTTTAAGTTTATTTATGTGATCCATGCAGTAGCCTACACGATCGGTCCAATTTTTAAGCACAATATCGATTGTGTGCAGCTGTATTTCACCAGTCGCTTCATGAATATTGTCCTTTAAAGCGTCAATTGTCTCTGGCTTGTTGGCGTAACACTTATCTTTGTCGGCACCCCACAAATAATAATCCAACGGTGTCAAATCGCAGCTCCGAGGTGGCCAAACGACATCAGCTCTGCGGCTGATAATGCGATCTTCAAAAACAGGGCGCAAAACATCGAGTGTAGCTTCGGCTGTGTGGCATGTAGCGCCGTCCTGTTGAAATCAAATGTTGCTAATATCCTCCTCTTCAATTTTTGTGAACAAAAATTCGTTCAACATGGCCCGATAACGATCGCCATTGACTATAACGGCCACTCCTTGCTTACTTTCGAAGAAAAATTGTCCAATTATGCCTCTGGACCAAAATCCACACCAAACAGTGACTCGTCTTGAGTGTATCGGCTTTTCAATGTATGCGTGCGGGTTTTCTGTGCCCCAAATGCGACAATTTTGCTTGTTTACCTACCCGCCAAGATCAAAATGAGCTTCATCTGAAAAGATGATTTTTTTTTGGCAAAATCGGCATCTTCTGTAAGTCGATCGCAGGCCCAGATTGCCAGCGTTGTTTAAGCGTATACACAACCATATTCGTTCAGCGGAAAGATAAAACTAATTACCTGTCAAATCAGACATGTGCTAAGTATTACCATTCACGAAATAAGCACTAGTTGAAAAAAAAAAACGTTAGATGGCGGACCCATTATTTTATAAATGAATTTCTGGCCATTTCAGTTCGACATTTGATATCCATGTCTGCCGTCCAACTTTCTGTAAGCCACGCACCTAGATATTTATAGTAAGACACGTTCCACCGGAATATTGTTCACAGTAAGTTGTGTATTTGTATATGGAGTTTTGTTACGGCTTACAATCATCATTTTGATTTTATTTTTGTTGATGTTTAGACCATAAATGCTGTTATATTCCTGAGCTTTGTTCATAAGTATCTGGACGTCTGAAATATTATCAGATATTATGGTCATATCGTCGGCAAAGCGTATGTGGTTAATGAATTGGCCGTTAAATTTTATACCCATTTGTACTTCATACAACGCCTCATCGAATATAGCTTCTGCGTATAAATTGAAACAATACAGCCGTGCGATAATATCAATATTTCTAGTGCATCCATCATTGTTTCTAATATAAGCACTTTGATTCCAATATAGGTTTCGAATGGATTGAATATTCTTCTGATTTATGTCCAAACTTTGCAGTACTTCCTTCAGTTTATCATGTTTAACTTTATCGAATGCTTTCTCATAACCTACGAAGCAAAAAAAAAAAACACTTTTATGCACATCGTTACAATTCTGTACAAGAGTTTCAGTTGGTAAGTCATCAGAACCAGGAGCTTTTCTGCTCTTCAATCTTTTGATAGCATATCTAACCTCATCCATCGTTATTACTAGACCACTTAGACGATCTCCGACTGTAATGGTTCTTGGCTCTTCTCTCGCAATCACCGAAATGAGTTTCAATGTAGTTTTCCCATTCATTTTTATGTCTCTAAGAATTCAACAGTTACTGTACCTTAATGTACTCGTAGATGGAATGTGCTTACGTTGGGTTCCGCCAAGTTCTTTAATTTTTCTATGAAGGTTGAAGTCATCATGTTTCCTTTGCAGTTGTTCGATTTCTTCACATTAGACTTGCAACCATTCATTCTTTACTAGACGAAATTTGGACTTTATCCATCTGTTGATGCCCTGATATTTTGTATGATTTTTATTTTTGTATTTCTGTCTTTCAAGCATTAAGTCTAATATGTCATCCTTCATCCAGCACTTTTTGTGTCTATGTTTCATTACGCCAAGAATGCGAGCCGATGTTTTTGTAAGTCTTGTTGTTGTTTGTTTACATATTTTCGTGATCGACGCATCTTAGCTGATAATTGCAGTCAGAGCATATTCGACTTTTAATTTCGGAATTTTGCAATTTGATAAGATTCACTTTACAATTGTTTTTCTGGCGTTTACACTTTGCAAGCTTAAGTTAAATCTTTGCTGCCAACAGTGTATGGTCACTTGGAACATCTGCACTAGGATTTGCGTTCACTTTACGAACTAAGGATGAAACCCGCTTATTTTTTTATTTTTTTATTTATTGGTTTCTGACCATATCACTTCATTATTAGTAAACAATATTATTTGGAAGGATAAAAAAATTGAATTGTATTTCTCTCCAAAAGCCATTGACTTATCGATCTGTTCTTGTAGTACAGTTAAGCGTATGTATGTATCCATGCTATAGCATTGGCAAATGTTGAGATCTTTAACCATAGATAACGAAAGAAAGCAATTGAAGTCAATTATCACCATTTATAAAAATAACCTCCTGTACAAAAACCTCACTTCTTTCAAAATCAATTCAGTAAATTATATAGAAGCACTAATACAAATCCTACCATTGAAACAAGTACTTCTAATGGATGTTAGTAACTTTAGATGTTAGTAACTTTGAGTTGGCAATACTGCTTTGTTTGAGAACTGATTTAACAGCTGATAATTGTTTTTTGTTTTTTGATTTGAGCATCGCTTTTAGAATGAGCTGGAGCACAAATTGATATTGAATTTTCATTCAAAATTTTATTCTCCGATGAATCCCATTTTTGGTTAAATGCGTACGTAAATAAGTAAAATTGTCGCATTTGGAGTGAGGATAATTGATAAGCTTTTGCCGAGACACCATTAATCTAAAGAAATTTACTGTTTGTCTTCAAAGACAACAGTGGCTAGAAGTTACTGCCAAAGTAAACGATAAAGGGATATAATAAGAAATTTTTCGTAACTCAATTAGCTGCCATTAATCTTGCTGATATGTGGTTCCAACAGGACGGAGCCATATGCCACACAGGGTATGCTACCATTGATTTACTCAAAGAAACTTTTGATGAAAGAATAATTTCAGGTAATGATGCAACTAATTGGCCACGAAGATCGTGTAATTTAACCCCATTGTATTATATTCTTTGGGGCTATGTAAAGTCATATGTCTACGTCGATAAACCAGAGGCAAATACCTGGAAATCAACATTCGAAGAGTTATTGGTAAAATATGGCCACATGTTCTGCGAAAAGTTGGTGAAAAGTATTGTTCCATATTATACCTTGGACGCTCCAATCGTGGCGGTCATATATCCAAAATCATATTTAGACATTAGTGATATAAAATTTTCTATCCAACAAAGCCCATTTAATGGATATTAAAAATATATTTCTTTCTTTTATTATTATTTAAACTTGTGTAACTATAAAAAAACACCCTGTTAATACACTGGCTGCAATTTTAATTGTTAACGCCTTATATTTAGACCATTTATCATAAAACTGAACTTGACCTTCATCATTCAATAGTTCAAACTTAACTTTAATGCTGAAAGTCAACCGCCTACTTTGTTTCCAATCATCACACGCCCAAATATTGAAATTAAATCGCATTTGTTTCAATTAAATTTATTATTTGTGAAAAAAATTAAATGATTTATTGCTTGGATTATAAAACGAACTGTAATCCCATAAAACGTCATTATTCTGCATATTTTTTTAAAAAAAGATGAATTTTTTATGCCTTTCATTGGCATCTTAAAACTTTAACGTCTTCTTTTACTTAATTATACGCTTAACGCTTTTAAACAGTAGCCTTTTAATGAAAAAGTTTTATCACTTTTAATTCGTTTACTTAAAAAAACACAAGAAAAATATTAATAAGGATTTTAAAACTAACAACGCTCATTATACTCTGCACTCTTTCCAAGGGCTACTTTACTTTACTTCAAGAGATTATTGTAAAAATCATGGACATGAACTTCTTGGGAATAAAAGTATTCTACTGATAATAAGGTCGATAATGGCTTACACGAATGAACGTATAAATGATACAACGAACCAAGTAAATGAATTCTGTTTTGCTTTCAAAGAAGCGTTAATGTATTCGAAGACATTAAGTTTCACCAATTACCTGCATTATCCGTTCATTTGCCCGTTACTTGATTTTTCTTTAAATTTTTGTTATTGCTGTTGTTGTTATTTTTCTTTTAATTGAAGTGAAAATAATGCAGAATAACACTGTTTAAGTTCATGCTGGATTTTTAAAACAAAGTGAACAAAAAAAGCAAAAAGTTACCAGTAATGCTTACTTGTTTTAAAATTCTTGTCTAGTGTCATGCGAACAAGTATTTTTCTTCAGTTTTATCAGACATTTTCCTTTTAATTATTGGTAATGCCGCTGTTAAAAGGAAAAAGAAATAATGTAAGAGAAAATGCAAACTGAAATGGAAATCCTTTTGCTCGAAGTAATTTTATGATATATGGTACTAGGCTTTATGCACCATTAATCAGTTATCTAGTGTGAGAAGTTTAAAGGAAATTTAATTAATCAAAAGCATTTTTTTTAAATATTAAAAAAAAAAAAAAAATTGGTGTAGTTGTATGTATGTTATACTATCTAAATATCTAATTTCTTATCAAAATTTTATATGTATGGCACTAGGCAGGGTTGGCAAAAACCCGGGTTTTTTTAAGCTCAACCCACCGTGTTTTATTGAGTATTTTGGTGGGTTTTCTTGGGTTTTATTAGTTTTTACAAATGCTTCAAATTTTTGTTCAAAGTTGACAATACTCTTGATGTGCTTCAAAATGATAAGGTCACCTTAATATTTGCTCAATTCATCCAAACTATAAATTGTTATGTATGGTTACATAATTAAAAGAAAAAATTCCACGTTCAAATAAGTGAATAAAAAGCCGGTTTTGCTTTTAGAGATGTACCATTATATTATGTTTATTTAAATTTATATAAATAAATGCAAAATTCAATGCGTCAGAATGATAAAGTCAGTGATTAATAAGCAATTAATCTAATTGAAAGGTAAAACATATAACTGGCACAGGCAAAACTCGCGAAGTAGTCGCCTACTGCATACTTGGGAGCAACAATTTGGATTCGAAATCGACCAAATCGGTCAAAGTTGGAAAAATAAAATAAAACATAATGCTTTAAACACATAGACGACAGAAGACTACCGACTACAACTTACAAGAAATAAAATACACACTTTTATATGAATACGATTATAATGACAGCTACATGGCTACACGACTACTTTTGCTGCTGTAGGTAACTTATGCTTTTATTTATTTTGTTTGGCTACAAAACTAAAAAAAAATTTTGAATATAAAAATGTAAATTCAAACAGTGTTGATAATTACAAAGTGTAAAAAAATTAATGTATTGTATTTGTTTTTGCGTTATAATAATCGTATATATAAAAATGAATATGTACATGTATGTATGTTTGCTTGTTTGTGACTCATAGGCAGCTAAACGGCTGAACCGATTTTCTTGAATTTTTTACAGTATATCTGTGTATATCTGGAATAAAATTTAGGCCTTATTAATTTTAAAAATTTCAACTTGGCGGTGCCACGCCCATACAAAATTAATGTTTATTTATTTATACAGTTTGTAAAAACAGTCTTTTCAAAGCAGAAAAAAAGTTAAAATCTTATTTTCAATAAATTCTTAAAATGTTTACTAATTTTTTTTTTACACATCCTGTTATTGTACTTCTTAAGGACTTCGAGACGTCATAACTTTTAAAATGGCCCCACACATTACAACGCTTTTAACAAAGAAAAATCTTTACCTGATTTTTTTGCTGTCTTTTATAATAAAATTTTGGATCGTATGTAAAAGACTTTACATAGTGTTAAGCAATAAAAAATTGGACAAACTTGCAATAAGTAGGGCGCAATATAGCACAATCAAGTGAAAATTGATTATAATGAAACCTATCACATGAAACCATTCGAAATTGAATAAAAAGACACAAATATTCCTCCCCAGTGGCTAAGAAAGAAACCTCGCTTATTGGTGCAAAATATTAAAATAAAAATCAGACTTGCAACAGACTAAAATAATGCTCTACTACAATGATGGACCCCAAAAAGCTGTGAAAATTTCTGACAGCACTAGAAAATAAAAATATAATTCTTACAGTAAAATTTAAAAAATGTCAGTATGGTACAGAGCTGTATATCCAACAAAGGAGTGGGTGAAATAAGGATTTTGGACCAAATAGTGATCAGCGAAGTGTATACTGATATTTAAAAAAAGTGATCGCCAGAGTTCAAAAAGCTGTTTTTATTGACCCTTAAAATACGAGTAAGTATAAGTCTTTTTATGCTTTATTAATTCGCTTCTTTCTTGTAGAAAAATCATTAATAAAAAAAATATTGGCAGGCAAATGACCCCTGCCCGTCTTTCTAGTGTTAAAAGGCTTTAGCATAAATATGAGCCGCTTTTATCTAGCGAATTATAAAACCATTTCCATAAAGTGCTTTTAAATACATTGGTTTGTGTGTATGTCATATGAGAGACAAAGTTGCTGGTATTTCTTGTTTGCAGTAGTTTGTGTGGCTTACACACTAACTTGTCTATATTTGTTGTAATACGACTCACATTCATTCTTCTTCTTAAAAATATTATACAGCGTTGTGGTTGCTTAAAGTTGCAAAAATTAGTTTTAATGATAGAGACAGAGTTTTAGGTTCGTTAGTGTAATTTTATAAAACTACTTTTTTGTAACTATAATATTTGTTGTTATATTATCTATTAATAACATGTGAGGGCAGCTTGACAACTCAATGAGCCTTTGAATACATTTAATTCTCCATTCTAGTTTTTTTTTTTTTGTTTTTTTCCAAACAATAAGATTTATCAAGGCCCTTCCTCAAAGTAGAAATTTTTTTCTAATGATAACATATGCATTTAACCCGAATCTGTAACTCTCAGCCGTTTCTTAAAATTTGAACCAGATAGCACTCCAAAACGGATTTAGTTGAATAGTATGTCGAAGCGGCGTTGTATTGATGAACCAACCCTTTTTTTGATGTGGTAATTTTTGTTCCAAATTAATATTGAATTTATACAAAAGCTTTATCTGTCATGTGTTTTACCCTTTTTCGAGTTAGTCAATAAGAATGACACCATAAGCATTTCAAAAAACTGTTGGTCTCTAGTATTTTGTAATGTATTCATAATTCGCCCACAGCTAAAATTCTTTCGGACTGTGTACATTACTTATTTTTCCCTCTGAAGTTGTTACTCAATTGCATCTATGATCTTGTATGAGCAATCTCTGAAAACATTTTGATTTTCAAATATCCAAGCAGAATATCTGCAGCCTAAGTATTCATTCCAAAATTTGTATCGACAATTTTTATCTCGTAAAGGTTAATTGCATCTCATAAAGAGTCATTTAGCTGACTGTTTTTACTTAGAACTGAACTGGGAACTGGAAAGTAACAATTGCTTATTCATGTTTAGCATTTTAAAACTAGTATAGTGAGTAGTTAGTGGCTTGAATTGCAGGCAAATAGAGAAAAATATTCACTTTCCGCGTTAGAGCGCAAGTCTATCCTACCACCGTTTAACATGCCGCATGCATTAAAACAATAAAACATAACTTTGGTTTTGGCAACATTTGTTTTTTATGATTTCATATCGAATTTTTTCAGTTTCTTTTTTTTCTATTTTTTCTGTTCGTTAGCCTTATGCTATGCTACATTGTAATTGCCAATGTTGCTGCTTTGTTTTACTGTTATTGTCGTTATAATTGTTACAAACATTTTCGGTTGCATAAACGAACTAAAGTAACTACAAAAACAAAAAAAAAAAACAAAACAAAAAAAGTAATATCAAGAAAGACAAAAAAGGCCGATATCCTGGTAAAGCCTTTATGTCATAACATTAATACACGCATATCCCTTTTTCTCATGTGCCTGATCCTTCACCATAGGCATGATTGCTAGTTAGAACGTATGCATTTGTATGAATTTGGTTATGAATGTAGGAATGTGTGGTTTGGTATGCAGTTTTCTTTGGAAATTTCTTTTTCCTTTTTCACGCAAAATTGTTATTTTCGCGTTAACTATTGCTGTGAAGAGAAACTTTGTTAGAAGAAAAACGTGAATTTTACTTTTGCTCAGTTTTAAATTGTGCCAAATGCCATGCAAGTACGAGTATTTCTATAAAGAAATTTTTAAATGAGCGTTGGAAAATGGGGGGTGGAAATGAAAAAAAAAAAAATATCATGTAAGCTTGGCTAGTGCTTGACTGAACTTAGTTCTATTAAATTATTTAGTATGGTAAACATTATGAACTAGTTTTTTAGTTCAGTAATTGAACTGAACTATAAACAAGTTCAAGTTGAACTAGCGCGTTTATACTTCATTATATTAATATTTAAATTAAAATAAAGTGGATAAAATGCCCAATTTTGAAATCGGTAAATTGTTCACATTGAATTATCTCAAAACGAAGTATGCAATATATTTAAAAGGTTTACTTTTTTAGTTCGTTGATTTAATTGGGAAGTGTAAAACTGCTCAAAGTTAACTTTGGAATAACATATACTAGTTCAGATAGTTCACTCTTTTTAGAACAGTAGATTAATTTTAGCTTAAAACAGATGATACTTTGTTTGTTAAATAATTCAATTTTGCATGCGTTAAACAGTTCAAATTGAACTAGTTCTAACAAAGTAAAGAAATAATTTGAATATGCACTATTTGTAGATCAGTACTTAAATTTTGAAAGCATAAAATAGCTTACATTGAACTAGCTCAAGCTATGAACTAACTAAGCAGTTCACATTTTTTAGTTCACTTATGCAACTTTTTGAACATAAATTGGTTTAAAAAATAGTAAAAGCTAGGTCAAGATTATTCACAACTTTAAGTTTTGTAGTGAATTCAAATCGAAAACTTACTTGAAACGGAGTAGTTTAAAGCAAAATAGAGTCTTTAAACGAGCGAACTACATTTTGAAAATGAGCTTATGAAAAACCATAGTGCTATAGAAAAACTAAGATGATTTGTTGGAGTTGGAAAAATACTGAGCTACTGAATGTATTGAGCGAACAAATTTATTTTTCGCGATGAATGTACAAAATAAACTACTAAGCCAAATTCAAGTAACAAATTTTGCAAAGAGTTTACTTATGATCAGTGTTGCCACCATTTGTGTAAATACACATATTGTGTGTAATTTTTGATTTTATGTGTAGTCTGGCTTTTGTTCTACCCTTTCTTTTAATTGCTATAGTTTGATCGATATGTATGGTATCTTTAGCAGTTTTCTTCAGGTGTAAGTTGGTGTTTCTCTTTTTTTACTTATTATTGGATTTCAATCAATGGCACTACGATGATATTACCTTATACCTTACCTTCCATTTTCTCCTTAAGATTTTGCTATCGATCAAGACTTGGTTAGCTTATGCATAAAATTCGGCGTTAGATATTATGTTTGGTTAATCAAATTCGTATCCTTACGTTTTTAATAGCCAGAGCATATACTTGGTGGCACTGATAAAGAGTGATTTTTTACTATTTGGTTTTTCTGTGTCAAAAAAAAAAAGATTCGTGACATGTGGCAATGGCGAAAATGCTCAGTTACGTATGGCATTCAACCATGAATAGACCAACAAACGAACAACGCTTGCAATTGATTGAATTCTACTATCAAAAAATGTTCAAATAACAAAAAGGTATCTTTAGTGACGATGCTCATTTTTGGCTCATTCGGTAAGTCAACAAACAGAATTTTTAAATTTGGTGTGAAGAGCAGCCAGAGGCGGTTCAATAGCTGACAATAAACCATAAAAGCAGTACTGTTTGGTTCGGTCTATGAACCTGTGGCATCATTGGATTGTACTTCTCCAATAACGATGAAAATTGCAAGGTTTCAGTCAATGAAGTGAGGTATCGTGCGATGACTACCGACTTTTTTTGTTTGGCTGACATGTAGTTTAACAAGATGGAGCCACATACCGTACGACTCGCAAAACCGTGAACCTATCGAAAGACGAGTTTTTAGCGAGAATATGTGAAGTTTCTCGTACACATGAACAAGTCAGCGACAATTCCAACCCTGAAAGACAACATTACAGCTGCCATTAGCGAAATAACGGCTGGAATGCTGAAAAAAGTATGCCAAAATTGGACAATTTACGGCGTGCCACGAGCAATATTTACAGGTAATAATCTTTCAAAAATTAATAGAAGGCATTCATTTGTACTGCGTTGCGTGTTCTGCGCGCAAGACCCTATGTTGTTTTCTGACACACAGATTTGGTGGTTTGTTGTCATCAGTAACCCTGGGTAATGTAGATATTGAGGAGTCAAATGCCATTGATGTACTGGGCATGAGAATTCATTGCAATGTTCGTTGAACCGATCACATATTTCGAGTGTCGAAAGAAGCATTCAAGTGCCTCGTTTTTTAAGACAGTGTAGAGAAATAATTCTATCCATTTGATCTCTTTACTATTTACAGGACCTGCATCCGACCTAAGTTGAAATACAATTTTCATGTATAGGCCGTTGCTTTAAATTTTGTTTTTTGGGGCTTCTCGACTGCGTACAGTGTGTTCTAACAAAATTAAGGATTCAATACCTAATAATCATATATCCTTACGTAGTTGTCATATTAGACAGAGCGCATCCCCTCGTAGTTAGTTGTCTAATAATTCCCACTATGAAATATAGAGAGAATTTATTTGTTGGCCGCACCGTATGTGTATGGAATATTATTGCCGCGAAGTTTTTTCTGCCACTTACTACATATATATGGGTGGCATGGTGTAGTGGTTAGAGCACAGATATACAACAACATATTTAATTGTGTTTTCGAGCGTTTCATAAGGAGGAAACAACGTCTCTACAGACAAATCCATCTAAAGCAGCGCCTGACCTTCCAGTTTTCCTCTGGCGATGATGACAAATATCAGACGAATGACAGGAGAAAACGCCACCTACTGGGATAAAATTACTATGCTAAGTAAGGATCACCACCACCATAACTTAGCAATGGTCTTTAGCTCTGCAGACAATTATATGGTGGCTAGCTATGGTAGATTAATCATCTGCTTAGCTTGAAAAATCAACTTTATAACTGAAACTGAAACAAAGTAATGAATATTGGGTGGAAAGCCAATATGCTCCCTAGAAAAAAAAAAGAACGATATGGGTGAATTCAAATCAAACGTCTCTAAGCACTACTATCTTTATTTCCTTGCCAACCTAATTTCCTAGTACCTGCACAATGCACCGCGTAAGTAGAAGTCAGCTTCTGAGTGCTTGGCTCAAAGAAACAAAAATCGATCTGACAAACATGAAAGAATTTATCCTTAGTGAATTGTTAAAAATAAAAAAATTGTTATAAATTAAATTGTTATAAGTTAAAAACATAATATTAAAAAGTAAATATTGTTACACTTTAAGGTTTGAGCTCTTTTTAATTGCGTCAAAATAAAAACCACGTTGTTGTTGTTTTACAGGTCTTATTTCTTCAATTTTACAGTATACAATTTTAACTATACAGTGTCCAACTTATTTATCTTGCGCTTAATATTCGTTTATACAACACTTTTATTCACGTCTAAATACGACTTTGCTTTTTGAACGCATAACAATAACTATTAATGACGTAGGCAAATCAGCCTCCTTATGTACTAATTGCCTACATTTTGGAATGTTCCGGCAATGTCTCAAACGCTATCATACCCTCTATTTTATATCCGTTAAGTTTAAACATCTAAGATTGTGTTACCCAAAGGTGGTAGAATTGGCAATGCCGTTAAATACACAAATCAGTACAGTAATACCAGGGCAACACATTACCAGCCTTAACATAAACCAATAGACAAAAATCCCACAATACAGTCACCCTGAAGTAGTGTATTTTCTTTGTAGGCATTTTTATTTTCGTAACAATAGAAAAATTAGAGCCCCACTTAAAGTAGTTTTGGGAATAGCATTTACAGTAAAAGAAAAATCATTTCAACTGGGTGTTAGTAAGACACCTTTTGTTCTTGGTTTTTAAAAGTCAGTTTTTGTTTCTACTTTTTGTTGGTGCTGTCAGTGTTGAGGTTTGTTTGTTAAACCATATGTTTCCTTGTTAGTAAAACATGTACCTGAAACTGAACATAAACTTTATTTTTTTATAATTTCTTTGCAGTTTTGTCGTCTTCTTACATAGTTGCCTACAGCACGAATTTGCATGTGTTTACATTGCATTCTGTGTAGCCTAAGGAAAAATGTCATGTAATTGACAAATATGTTAAATATTTTAGTTAGAATTCGAAGAAAATCTTAATGAATTCTCGTTTCTCTAATAAAAAATATTCTTAAGAGTCTGTGCGAAAAATCATGGAAGTATTTCGAGTTTTATAAAGACATCAGCATATTAGATGTACAAATCATCAACACAAACTATTGAAACTTTATAATTCCACCATTTTGAGGAAGTGTGTCTAAAATTCGTTTCGTGCTTTTAAAAAAATAATTTTTTTTCTTCTTTATTTTATGCTTAACAAATGCATAAGTTTTCTTTTCAAACTTACAAATTTTGTTTTACTTTGTGTTCACTTTTTTTCATACAGCAGGTCTTGTTTTGATTCTGCTTCAATAATACTTTACAAATTTTATTTTTCTTATACGTAAAATGGAATATATTGATTTGAGAAATATAAAAGAGAGAGAGAGAGAGAGAAACAAACTTTTAAATACTTTATTTGCATACAAGTTGACACTAAATTCAGTCACTTAGACTGAAATTGCAGAATTTTTTTTTCAAGTTATTAAATATTAGGTATTTGCATTAGCTTTTGTTTTTTTTTTTTTTTTACAGAAAATGACTCTTAGTTTCAAATTAAAGTTATTTAGGTTATTTTTGCAATTTTAGTTTATTTTTTTTTTTTTAAGCGAAAGACAAAAATTTGTTCCATTTTTGTAATAATTTTTGGATTTCAATTAAAAATTTTTTATTATTTTGTTTGAACGCATAAATGAATCACGGCAATCTTGGATACCTTGGAGTTAATAGGATTTTGTAAAGTTATTCCAAATGGAACATGAAATATAGTTTTCAAATTGGTTATTTTTTAAATATAGGGCCAATGGTGCAAAGCTTCTTATCTACATTTTTTTAGATGATGTAGGTTTAGGATCAAGTCGAAAGTTCTGTATTGAATTGCTAGGATATGAAAATTCGATTCTGATTTAATATTTTTAGTTTTCTGTTTTTTTCAAAATGTACAAGTAGATAAAGTGTATTCTGTGGTTGTTCTGATCACACTAGAAACAGATTATTAACTTGCCACACTTTGATATTCGGTTCTGATGTCTATTACGCTGGTTAGTAAAGTTTCACATATAATTTTTTTACTTAATACAGTAAAAGGTTGACTTCTGGTCTATCAACGACCTTCGACTTTTTCCCTACTTCACACACTGAAAAGTATGAAGTTATGTTGTTGCATCACTCGATGATTCCGATCATTGCACCATTTCTGCCTCTGTTTTGTTATCCGCTCTTCATGACATCTTACCTACAGCTCTCTGTTTTTCATTATGAAAATATATGTTGGGCTGAGCTTAAAGGCGGTTGTTAATATGAAATAGATGCATATGGACGTGTAGCCTGGCACTCAAAATGATTTCGATTAAATCAGGAAATAAATCTTGGTTCAAACAGACGTGCAGTTTATCAATCAGAACTAGAAAAGGAGCGTTCAGAAAATGATGCAACAACAGGTGCTCGTATTACTTAGGCACTTAGGCTCCAAAAGGCTTTTTATGATCAGCGTCTTCTTGGGTATTCTATAGAATATTCAGGAATATCGTTAGTTTCATTTCGGTTCTTATAAAGAATAACTCAGAATTCACTAACAGGATTGGAAAGGCTAATTTTTTTCTGGAAGGCATTCAACCACTATCCAAAAGAGTATCAGTGACTATAGCCCGTCCTGTAAAAAGGTGTTGTTGCAAATCTTAACAAGTCATCTGCGCAGAATGGTATACTAGCACTAGTTCTGTGGCAATGCTCCGCGACTCTTGCGCGTTCATTAAAAAATATCTGTTCATGGGTTTTTCAAAGAAGTTTGATAAAGTTTGGCACGACTTTTGGATATTAGTATATCCAAATGTTATATTGGATATAAATATTATTGGATATGTCTATATCTCTGCATCTCTTTTGACTAGTTCAGGATTAATTCATGGGTACTGAAAAGATATATTTTCCTCACGTTATTTCTGATATTTACCAATATTCTTACTTCCAATCCTGTCTACTCTTAAGCTTCTTTACTCTTCTTTTGACCGTAGTCCAAGGCTCTTAGAGATTCAGGCGATAATTCGGAATATGAAGGCCTTATTCAGAGATTTACTTGCTAGAATCTCCGAGTGGGAATGAGATCAATTTAAATGCGCTCAACATCCAATGTTGTCTTTAACACATAATGGAGGTAGAGGGCAAAGATAATTATTAATGAAGGTGAGATAGACAACTATATCGGTTCATTGGATCTTCATCTTCACCACACACAGGAAAAATTCATTGTAAAATCAATTAAAACAATGTTGATCTAACATTTTTTAATAATGATTTTGCTTCATTATCGTTTGATGTAAAAGCAACTAGCAATCGTGTTAAATTCATATAGTAGTTCTAGTTGAATCAAAGTGATAATCATGTTGAAATAATCTGAAATCCTTAGTGAATGAGTTTTATGTTGATATGTTGAATCAATACAAAATTAACTTTAATTAAATATGAAATCGCTTAAAACTACGATGGTCGTATTAAAATAACATGAAAACATGTTGAAATAACATGAAATTTAATGTCAATTTGAAATGATTTCTACATTCCTATAAGCTAAGCTTGTTATATATTGACCATATGCATATCACGAATTTTAGGATATATGGGCATTTATGTATATGAACATATGAAGCATATACATCTACATATATTCATACATACATACATATATACATACATACATACGTACAAACATATATGCATCCTTTTTAGTTGATTGTCCAGCGAATCCTACAGCGCATTATAGGGAGAATCTATTTTTAAGTCGTACCATTCACTTGGGGAATAATCTTACTACAAAAGATTTCCCTACCACTACCGATTTGAGTAAATTCAAAACGAACGTCCATAAACACTAATCTTTCCTTCCTCCTTCCACTACCTAATTTTCTATTGCCAACAAAATGCACTGCATGAGTAGGGGTTTCCATATGAATCCTAGTCTCAAGCGAAAAAAATGTCCATCTCTAACTCGCCGTAGACTTCTCGATAGTTTATCGGAGCTATTAACCCTTGATATCAGGTTAATAGACAAGTCTATTAGGCACTCGGGCTGGTTACTGATTTAATTTAGGGAAATATGCTTTTAGATGAAACCTCTGCATAGATTTATATGCTGGACTTAGTGATCAGCTCGGTGGCATCGTATGTGGTATTACAACTGGTCGCTATGTGTGCTCAATTGCGCCTTGATTCCATTAGACCACCACTTTATGACCTGCTAAAATATCCTTCTACCCTAACATCTAGGTTCAGACGAGTGATCCAATTGCCTCTGTTTCGGAATGCTGAAGATTGAAATTAACTTACTGATTGATTTCAGATCGTTATCACCTACTGTGATAACTGGAAAATCTAACAGGATTAGAGGAAAACTATATTTACATTTTCGTTTGTTAGGTAAAATAGCTTTTAAGGGTTTCGTTGGGCAAATTTGAGGTTAGGAAGTAAATTGGCTTAAACACATTTTTTTGACAAATTCAGTTTTGCTTGTACCAATAGAAGATAGATAAATATAGGAATTAATAGTGGAATATGATGTGGGGCAAATATTCACCTCTAGCATGTCGGCAGCCGGCGGCTCTTTTCACAAAATTTTGAACCACATTTTGCAAAAAAGCTTCGCTTATCTCTCAATGCAGCTCCGAATTTCATCCATTAGAGTGTCAGTTGTTTGTGGTTTGTTCACGTAAACCTGATTTTTCAAGTGGCCCCAAAGAAAATAATCAAGCGGCGTTAAATAACAAGAACGAGAAATTATGCGACGAGAAATTTCTCATGCCTTAACTGAATTGTTTGGCTGCCTGTGTGGCTTGCAGCGCCGTCCTGCTGAAACCAAACGTCACTGATGTCAACATTAGCCAATTTTAGCCACAAAAAATTAGTTATCATGGTTTGGTAGCGCAGATAATTCGCGGTGACGGTGTTTCTGAAAAAATACGGGCCGATAATATCACCTAACCACAAACCGCACCATACAGTCACTTTCTTTGGATGTAGTGTATTTTCGAGGACTGTTTGCGGATTTTGTGAGCCCCATATATGAAAATTTTGTTTGTTTACATAACCGCCTAATTGAAAATGTGCCTCATCATTAAGGACGATTTTGTTGAAAAATGCGTTGTTGGTTGAATGCGTTGCGAGTTGAACCTTTTAAGCGTGAAAATGAAGATCTGTATTCAAAATGATGCGCAAAGTTCATCAATTGTAGCTAACGTCGACGAGTTGATGTTCGAGGCTCAATCTCAACACTTTGTTGTACAGCGGCTATGTTTGTATTACTATGGCCACTACGAGCGTTTTGCTTGGATCTATTGTCAGCGACAGTACCGTGGGCCTCGAATTTAAAATTACTCACAACTGTTTCAAAAGGAACCTGATTACGAGGAAAACCTGCTCGAATTTTAAGAAGTGATACAGTAAAATTTTCATCATTTTGATAGCAAATTTTCACAATTAAAAGTCACTGCTCAAGAGTGTAGCGTCCCATAGTTAAAATTTCAAAATTTTTTACTGACTAAGTGTTGACAGCTCAATTCTTGACTTTTCATCATTTGACAGCCAATTTATTTCCTACTCGTAAACTGTATTTTTTTTATTTTTTTTGAAGCTTTTCGTGGCTATTGGTCAATACATTAAGTAACAAAATTTGCTTATTTAGAAACTGTTACAGCTTTTCTGAACGTATAAAAAAGGGAATGAGGAATACAAGCGTTTTTAACAAGAGCTGGATCTGTTTCATGTACTAACTTCACCCGTTAATTTGATCTGACATGACCTCTAACTTCGAAAACAATGTTTTTTTTTACTCTTTTATTTATTGTTTTTATTCGTTTTTTTTGTGTTTTGCTTTAACTTGGTTCTCTTTCTTCGTGCTTTTCCTTGTTTTAGGTGTCACAGAGAGTCTATTGATTTCTAGACCCAGGAGAACTAAACACACATTTTTCTTTTCTCTCCTTTTTCTTTTCGAAGCGTAATCTTTTATTTGATAAACTTAAAAATTGAAAAAAATTCTAACTCCACTCGTATTGTGGTTTAGTTAAATTCCAAATTTTCTTTTTCAATTTAATCTCTGCAACTTCAGAAATACTTTTCCAAAGTATTTTTGCATGTGCCTTGGCCTTTCAGTGTTAAATCTCTCTCTATTCAGCTTCATTGTTGGTTTTAAAATGACCAAGAGATAGTTGCCTGTTTTTTTCTAAACAATTTCTATTTAGAAAGTTTCATGACATGTTTCGATATAAAGTTCATGCATAGCTGGAATACTTGGGGAGTATAAAACAATTGTTTAGAGTCAATTGTTGTTAAATCACGCAGCGTAGATAAAAACAAAGAAAAAACTGGTAAATTTTAAGTCTAAAGTACTTAAAAAGAAGTTTTTGAAAAGCTTAAGCGTTCAAAGTGTACTTAAAACAATTTAGAAAATTAAATAAAAAACAATAATCAAAGAATAGAATGTTAAGATATCAAGATAAATATTCAATTTTTTATTTTTATATTTCTGTTTGTTTGAAATGTTAAGCCTTTTAAAGCAAGTTATGCAAATACTATTAAATAAATAGATTCAAATGCTCGTGTTATTGATTTTATATAATTTTCAATTTCTATGTCATTGAGTATTGCAGCCAGACAAGTAGACACTGATATACCAAAAAAAACATGAAAATCATTCATTTTATCAGACATAATCAGCCAAGAGGCAAAAAAAAATTACAATGAAAGAACAAAAGAAATAAAATTGAATGTTAGACAACAAAAGAAATTGAGACAATTAATAATTTATTTATCAACAAACAAAATAAAAGAAAAAGAATTAAATTCACTAAAATTCACTTACACCACAGAAGAAGTGACTGTGGTTATATTTGTAATGCCACACCCAGAGAAAAACCAACAGAAATTCCAAAGAAAACTTTAAATCAACAAGAAACAACTATGAAAGCTAGCCATTGGTGAAAACCGTAAATTTAACAACGTTCTACGTGAAAACAATTTACATTCGAAATCAATGTGGAAACAACTTTGATTTAAAATTGCACATACTTGTTTTAACATTGACCAATGTAAAAAAATTGACATTTTTAATTTAAAAACGAGCAACGCTTGTTTCAAAATAGAAACATTTCTAAATCAAAGTTGAATATATTTGAATCAACATAGCACAAGTTTACTTTAAAGGTGTGGCGGCTTCAAATCGAGCTATTTCTACGTAGGCAATTTTGTTTATATTTTCTGTGCAAGCCTTGTGTTTAGTCCAAATTATAATTTATTTTTTCATGAATTTTATTCAAAGTAACCAATTTAGAATAATATTTTTAAAAGGATATGAAATAATTTTTATTATATGATTGAAACAAGCATTTGTATAAGTATGCAAGAGAGGACATCGCATGTACGAGTATATAGTGTTGCAATTAAAGTACTTCTACTGAAAGAGAAATTGAATTAAAAAAAATTATATTAAATTTTTGTAATTTGAATTAAAATGCAATAAATAAATATTTCTGGGTGTGGCAAGGAGTTTGATTAGGCTTAGTGAATCAGGTCTAGTGTTATTGGGATATAAAGGCCACATGTTTAGTCTTACTGATAATATGCATACTGTCAAATGCTGATCAGAGCGCACTTGCGAAGCTTTAGCCACTGTACTGAGAAGAATAGAAGAAGATCCAAATCAGTCAAATCGTCGCCGTTATCAAAATTAATATCTTTATTAAAAGATTTTAATTTGTAACCACTGTTGCCAATATTCCAAGATAAGTAAATACGTTTGAGTATATTTTTACTGCATACTGGCACCGGCATGCAATATATGTTCAACTGTCTCCAGCTCATCTCCTCCTCACATATTTTACTGAAGTCCGGAGTATCATATTTCCGTAGGAAGATCCCCGCAAGAGACGGTGTTCCATTTTTATAAATTTTGCACCCCTAAGTATTCTACCATCCAACTCCAAGAATAATTGAACTCTCGATTCATTCCGCTTGGACCATAGGCCTAGGATGCTTTGCAGTCACTCCTATAACTCTCTGAGCTTTCGGATTTTACCGAGACACATTATTTTGCCTTTATAAAGAAATTATGAATTAGTGATCTTATAAATCGTACCATAGGTAAAGACCTGTTCCCTAAACGCGGTCTAGGCAGTTCGCTGCCAACTTTGTTGCTTAGAATACTGCTGTGTTCTAATACTCAGTACAATCTCACCACAATATGGTTCACTAATCAATCTAAATCTCAAAAGTCTAATATCTATATATGTTATAGACCCATTTCAGACCCTTTGTAAATCTAGAATTCATTCATGCTCAACACTTATTTTCTGTAGATGTAATGTTGTTTCGACAAAAGCTTGTGGATTATCTTCACTCCAAATGCGACCATTCTGCTTATTTATGTATCCATTCAACGAAAAATTCATTGAAGAACAAAATTTTGAATGAAAATAAATATCAATATCAATTTGTGCATCAGCCCATTCGTCGAATTAGCTTCAATTCCTGTACAAGTTGAATCTTGAAAGCATTTAAGCCGAAATCATTTCGTAAAATCTTCCATAAAATGAAAGAACACAACCGCAGTTGCTGATAACGGCGACAAATGGATTGACTTGGATCTTCTTCTATTCTTCCCAGCACAGCGGCTAAAGCTTCGTCAGTGCACACTGTTCGGCATCCCAGGATGCATATTATCAGTTAGAGTAATCGTGGTCCGAAAACGATCCATTGTTATTCGAATTAGCCACTCTGAAGGACGATTATATTGATAAAAATAACAATTTGCAAGCGTTGCTCTGGTTTAAGTTTATGCATAATGAAATGTCAAACCAAACTAAAGAAACAGCAACTATCAGCTGTTGTCAAATAAAGCAGTGTTGCTAACTCAAAGTTAGGAAAATCTAAAAATTACATCCGAAAGAAGTAGACTTTATGACCTACTGAGATATCCCACTACTATATGCAGGATCTAACACTACATATCGGGCGAGTGTTATGGTCGTTTCAAAACGGAACTCTTTTGACTACACATAACTGATTTGATGCAGTATATATATTATATTCATATTATTCTTCAGTGGGCACTAAAATGCGGGCTTAGTTATGGGTAATGGAGTCTATAAAGATACCGAAACTTAAAATTTTGTTGCTCAGGCTGAAAGCTAGGATAATGATAAATAGGGTTACTAGAAGAATATCCCATGTACGCAAAGGAGATACGACCATTTTATCTAAAATTAGTCCCTAACAGAAGTAGAGACAGATGGCGGCAATAGTTTAAAATGTTATTTTGGTGAAAAGTGGCAACCTTATAAAACATAAGTATGTTTTTAGTTTCATTACCGATTTTAGTTAATTTTTCAGCATGGAAAATATTTATCACTTTTATTTCAAAAGTCTCAGTCCAGCCAATATTAAAGCGAATATAACCTATACTCTGGTAAAGTCTTTTTGTTCCTTGAGTTTAAACTAAGCCATATGAGCTGCCATGGGGAAAAACGTTGTGGTCGAACTATTGTTCAAAAGTCCTTATCAGATATTGGATGATCGTCAGCTAAAAATGCACGAGCAAGCTGAAATAATAGTCAATTCAAAATGAAACCGGAAATGAAACTGGAATGAATTATTCTTAAACGGATGGTCACAATTTAAAAAGAAATCAGTAACATTAACACAAGAATAAAAGCAAAAAGCTTAGACTGTTGGATACAATATAATATTGTAAAATTGTAGTTTCGTTTCTAGGTCAGCCTTTATCCATATACTTTAGGCAATGTTTTATGAAACTTTTTTATATCTTCTTCAGAGTACTTAATATTCTATCATAGTCGATAATAACATTCATAGCTACAATATTTTTAAATCTTTTGTTTTACTTGAATCTTCATAGTAATGCAGTCCTTTTCTCTGTTCAAATTTTAAATTCTGTTCAGTTTAAATGGCTTAAATATAGAGAAAAATCGTTTATTTCCATACAAAATAAGTTCATGTTGAGTGGAGTTGTATGTCCAATACAAAAGCCCTCTAAATGGTATGTAAATGTTATTTTTCTATTAAACAGAAGAAGCAAAAAAAAAAAAAACAAACTAAAAATGAAAAGAAAATCTTTAAAAAATTATTATAAAATAAAATATTTTCTCTTCAACTGCACCGAACTATACCAGAGCACAGTTATGGAGCTTATCAAAGACCTTATTAAGAAAATATATAAATAGGAAAACAAAATATTACGTTTTTATTTGTATCTTTTTAAACAATTTAAAGCTTGAAAGTAGATTTGTAATAGCAGGAGTAGACCGAATATAGTAAAACGAAATCTTCAGTAGAATAAGGAGTGTGTGTATTATAAACGCGCTGTATAATGTCATCATGAAGGAGGAAAAAAAGTAATATATTAAATATATAAGAGAATATATTTGAAAAAGATATAAAGCGTATATAAAAGGACCTTTAACAGAGTAACAAAAAAAAGGTATGCAAAAAATGTAAAGGAATAATGAAATAAATATATGTTAGAACAACCAACAAAGAGAGAGAGAGAGAGAGAGAGAGATAGAAAAGAAGGATAACTTATAATCCAAATTAGAAAATATCACATTTGTAAAAACTAGATCGATTTAAATATTTTAAATAAGTTTTTCTTTACAAAGCTGTCAGCCTCAGTAAATTTTATAATAAAATAAAAAAACTAAAAAAAATATAATTCTGTATAAGGGGCCTATTTTCATGTGAAAACGCTTTAAATTCTATACCACATATGAAGAGACAAGCTCGTACGAGCCTTATCTGGCTGAGAATTATCACCAGTGTACATACAACCGTACGACAATGAGCAGATAATAGCAACATAATAATAAGGCAACAAATATTATTTAGTTGTGGAATAGATGTCAACGTAAGCAAGCTTTTTGGTTTTTAAAACTGTTTGTTTGTGTTGCTGTTTATCTTTTTAGTTTTTCTCTTCAACGCAGCAGCAAAAAATCACTAACACTTTTGCACAAAAACATTTCTCTTTTTGGTCACATCTGACGTATAACCACTCTAGTTAGTGGGTTTTCTGAGCGAAAAACTCACTACGCTGCTGCTTAATCTAAATTTTGCGATATTAGAAGAGTTTTGCAGATTTCTAAACAAATAATTAATCTGTAGATGCAAGGTCCGGCCTATATGATGAATGCATCAAATTTCACAACCAAACTCTCTCAGTATCTGCCGATTTATCAAAAATGTGTTCTGGCATTGTCATGATGGAAGGCAACACCTTTTCTGATGATCAGTTGTAATCGTTTTAATAGAATTGCTTGCTTCAATTTTGTTAACTGTTGACAGTAGTTGATAAGAATTAATCATTTGACCACTTTATAATGCGTTTTTTTTATAGAGGTATAGAACTTTAAGTTGGCATTACTTTTCAAGATGGCAACCGATTTAACAGCTGTCAAGTGATTTATTCTCAGTTTGGTTTGCCAATTCATCATGAAGAGACTCACGTCTGAACAATGCTTGCAAACAGTGCAATTTTCATTTTTCATAAGTGAATTTTTTTTCAATTTTTTCAATTTTCATAAGCGAATTTTGTTTAGCGATGAAGCACACTTCTGGCTGAATGGCTACGTCAACAAACAAAACTGCCGCATTTGGAGTGAAGGTATCCTTAAGTGTATGTGGAAACTCCGTTACATCCAGAAAAACTGTCTGTTTGGTGCGCTTTATGGGCTGGTGGAATCATTGGTCCGTACTTTTTCAAAAACGATGGAGGCCAGAACGTTACAGTCAGTGATGATCGGTATAGAGCCATGATTACTAACTTTTTCATTCCTGAATTGAAGGGAGATGTGGTTTCAACAGGACGGCACAACATGTCACACAGCTCGTGCCACAATAGATTTATTGAAAGACACGTTTGGTGACCGCCTAATTTCACGTTTTGGACCTGTGAATTTGCCTCCAAGATCTTGTGATTTAACACCGCTAGACTACTTTCTGTAGGGCTATGTAAAGTCATTGGTCTGTGCGGTAAAGCCACAAACGCTTGACCATTTGGAAGACAACATTCGCCGTGTTATTGCCGATATACGGCCACAAATGTTGGAAAAAGTCATCGAAAATTGGACATCCAGTTTGGACTATATCCGCGCCAGCCATAGCGTTCATATTCCAGAAATCATATTTAAAATGTAATGCCACAAGATTATCTTTCGGATAAATAAAATTTATGTCAGTCGAATATTCCATCGTTGTTTTATTGTAACTTAAAGTTCTATACCTCTATAAAAAACACCCTTTAGAAACGCACCTGCCATGCAGCATTACTTTTTCCATTATTCATTATGACATTGACATCATCTGCGAAACTTAACCTAGCTTTGCTCGTTCTTTCACTTATTATTGTCGTACGTGACTCACTTTCCATCGCCCGTAATCATTCGCTTTAGAAATGGTTACATTTCGTTCCATTTCAATAATGATACACGTAATTTCTACAAACAGATACCTAGTCGTGTTAGTACCTAACACTTATCTTTACCTATGCGGTCAAACATGGGGGTGAGGTGGCGCAGTGGTAGAGCGCACGCATAAGAACACAAACGACCCAGGTTCGAGCCCCAGCAGAGGGCATGATGAAGAAAAATTTAATTTTAATTTCGGCTTCAACTTCCCTCCAGACATCTCCTTCTGCACAATAAAGAAGAAGCACCTCTGTCCTTTCCACTTACCTCTGGCCATGATGGCAAACATCAGACGAATGAATAGGAAAACACGCCACCTAGTGGGAAAAAATTGCAATGCTAAAGTAAAGATCACCACCAATTAGCAAAGATTTTCACCACTACGCATTATCGTATGGAGAAAGCTACAGTGGATCCATCATCTACTTAGCTTGAAAGATCAAATTGATTAAAGTAACTGAAACAAAGCAATGAATGCTTTCCGGAAAGCCAATATGCTACCTAGAGGAGTGATAGGAAAAAAAATCGGTAAAACAACTTTGGTAATTTCAACGTTAATTTTGTCTTCATGTTTTATATTTAAAAATATAGCAATAGTTGTCTAATATATATGTCATTTTATATTATTTCTAGCTCGAACCTGGCGTTCTTCACTATTTTTTATTTTAACTCTAAGCATTAGAATTTTTTACACCTCTTCAACATTTTATCGCATTTCAGTCAAACAAGTTCAAACATTTAAGTTGTTCCTCAAGGACATTGCGAAAATTTTAAAAGAATTGCTTCTGCCTACAAACATACAAACACAAATTCATTTTTGTACATAAATTACCAATTGAAAATCGTTGGTGTAAAACTTTAACCAGTAGGTATGATAAAAATTATTAAAAAATTCGTTATACTATAGATAAATATACAGAACTAGATATCTATTCGTAGATATTACGGGCATGAATTGAAAACAGAATTCCGTCACTTTAAGCTTTCACTGTTAATTCATGTGGCATCCAGCTTCCTTCAAATGGTTGATAACTGTTTGGTGATGAATTCCCAGTTCCCCAGCAATATTCACGTTGCTTATATGCCGGTCTTTCTCAGTTTGACCTATCATTTCATAAATGAGTGCAGCTTTAACATCAAAATTTTTGAATCGAAAACGAGCAAACTATTTCGATGTTGTTTTACTATATATTGGGTATACAAGTTAACAATGTCGATTTTTTGCGTGAAGAATGCATTTATTATAATAACAAAATGAATTGATACATTATTCAATGTATTGTCCATTGTTAGCTACTACTTTTTCCCATCCTTTTGGTAGCATATGGACTCCGCGCCAAAAGAAATGCACCGGTTTGGAGATAAAGAATAAATCAAGCCAATTTCTGATATCATGTTCTAAAGTGAGGCATATTCCAGTAAGAACGTCCTGCATCTATCGAAACAAATGGTTTTCAGATAAGGCAAGGTCTGCGCTATAAGGCGAGTGAGCCAAAACTTTGCACCCACTGTTTTCCAAACAGTTTTTGACCCGTCTTGCAACATGTGGCCGAGCGTTGTCATGATGGAAGATTATGGCCTCGTGTCTGGTCGAATATTCTGGTCGTTTTTCGTTGATTGCTTTCTTCAGACGAATTGTGTTTGGTACGGGACCCGATTTCAAAGGCTCATAATACCAAACATCCTTCTTATCTCACTAAATACAGAGCATTACCTTAGCGTCATGGATATTCGGCTTCGACATTGATTTGGCTGATTGGCCGGGCTTTACATATGATATGTTGCGCTTAGGGTTATCGTAGTGTATCATGTTTTCATTACCAGTAACAATGCGATGCAAAATTTATTTCTGTTTCTAGCGTTCAAGCATAATTTCCGACATACAAAATTGTTTTTTAACGTCTTTCGGCTTCAATTCATATGGGACACAATTTCCCTGCTTTTGAATGAATCCCAATGCTTTTAAACATAGGTAAATGGCTTGTTGCACGACTCCCAGTGAAAATGCAAGTTTTTCGTCGAGTAATGCTTCCAATTCCTCATCTTCAAACTCTTTTGGCTGACCAGGCCTATACTTGTCTTCTGTGTCGAAATCACCACTTTTGAATCGCGCAAAACTATCGTACACAATTGTATTGAGTGGTGTATGTTGACCGTAAGCTTTTACTAACAATCGATAACTTTCAGTAGCCGTTTTCTTAAAACAAAAAAAAATTTATTCAACTTCCCCGCAAAACCACTTTTTTAGGCACAAAATTCGATTGAAAAAAATTGTGTTTACACCTTGGCGTCTATCGAATACTAAATTTTAATGACTGATGTTTACCCATCAAGCCATATGTGATAGTTATGTCATACGTTGTCCAATTCAACATTATTAACCAATTCAACAGTATACCAAATAGTTACAGCGCCGTCTCCGTAAATTTAACAAATTTTTTTCAGCAGCTTACGACAGTTTCTTTCCAAATTTTTGAACGCAGATAACTTTGTGATTTCAGTAGTGTCTTCTAATAGAGTATAACTTAAAATTTCATCTTTTATACAAGCTATGGTTTTGCATAATAAAATTAATATCATCAGATATATGATATTTTAGTCTACCTACTGACAATTTGTAACTGAACTTTTTCGAACACCTACTTATGATTCATTTGCCCATAATTTTTTCACAAATGTTTTACTTTTACCAAACTATTGTTACGTTTTAACCTTTTTTAAAACGTTTGAGTTCATTTAAATTGCGTCAACATAAAATAAACACCACTTTGCTATTGCTTTACAGTTTTTATTTTCTCACTTTTTACAGTATAGAATTATAACTATACAGTGCCCAATTTATTTATCTTAATACGACACTTTTATTTAAGCCTAAACCCTACTTTAATTTATGACTGCAAAACGTATGTAAAGCAGCTGCCTTATAAGCCTCATTGCCTACAGCTTGGAAGTTCCGGAAATGTTTCAAATGCTCTCATATCATCTATTTTATATCCGTTAATTTTAAACATGTGAGATTGTGTTACCCAAATGTGGTCGAATTGGCAATGCCGTCGAATACACAAATCAGTACGGCAATACCAGGGTAACACATTATCAACTATTACACAAACCAATAGAAAAAAATTCCCACAATATAGTCTCCTAAGTGGTGTATTTTCTTTTTAGTAACAATTGAAATAAGATACGAAAGCGTTTTATGCATTTCGAAAAAGTTAGCGCATTGATAGTTAGTTCGGCTGATACTATTGAAACAACGGGTGGCGCGCAGTATGCTATGCCTACACTTGCACCGAGCAGGGTTGAGCCACCGATTACTGAGAACGGCATTGGACAGATCATCACCGTCAACGACGAGTGCTTTAAGTCAATGATTACTGACTGAATCGTATGATATGGATATGTTATTTTAAAAAAAGCGCTATATGCCACACAGCTAATTCTGCATTGGAAATTTTCTGAACAAGCAATTTGAGGGCATGGTTATCTCACGTAGAGTTGATGTAAAGTGGCCACCCACTTTAGTCTTTATCATGTGAGGTTTTCTTAAATTGCGGACTTATGCTAAAAACCCACAAACCACATCGTTTGAATTTGACCTGATTTATATTTTATATTTAAAACGAAATAGTATCAAAAGGTCTTTAAAATGATGGTATTTCATACACATTTTCTTCTATTTAAATTGAAAGACAGGAACCGATGTAAGTCCTTTATATCTATATCTTCTTAATAATCACATCATTAATGTAACCTCTTTTTTTCTGTTGGCATAGCTTCCCTTTGAAATTTTTTTTAAAAATATATAAAAAATTGAATTTTGTTTTTTTACATTTCATATAAATATATACATAACAGGTCACTCAATAAGTCCGTAGGATGACACATTGAAGGCGTTACTAGAATTTTGTGCAGTTGATTTTTATTTAGTCCTAACCGTCAAACGATATGTGTATGAATTTGACAGTAATCTGACTATTGAGTTATAGCATTTTGTGTGAAACAATTTTCATTTTTGAAAAAAAAAAATGGAAAAACGTGAACTTAGGATTTTGATAAAGCATTGCTTTTTGATGAAAAAACTACAGTCGAAACCAAACAATGACTTGATAGAGATTATCCTAACTCTGCTCTTTCAAAATAAATGGTAGAGAAGTGTTTTGCTGAACTTAAACTTACTCCTACCAGCACAAATTATACAGAACGCAGTGGGCGCCCAAATGAGGCTGTTATCTCAGAAAAAAATCAAAAAAATTGGTTACAAGCGATCGCAAATTGAAGATGCCTGAGCTAGCTGACATTGTAAAGATATCAGAAGGTAGAGTTTTTACCATTTTAAACGAACGTTTGGGTATGCGAAAGATCTGTACAAAGTGTGTGCCGCGTGAGCTCACACTCAACTAAAAACAATAACGAGTTGATGCTTCAGAGAAGTGTTCGGCATTATAAAATCGCAAAATAAATGGAATTCTATCGTCAATATGCGACAATGAATGAAACATGGCTTCAGTATAATACATAAGAATCGAAAAGACAGTCAGCTGAGTGTACAGCAATCGACGAACTGAATCCAAAGCAAGTAAAGACGCAACAGTTGGCCGGTAAGGTGATGCGAACGGAATAATATTCATTGACTATCTACAAAAAAAAAAAAAAAAAAAACACCATCAACAGCGACTATTACTGTGCACTTTTGGATAGATTGAAGGCTGAATTCGCAAAGAAACGGCAACATTTACAAAAGAGAAAAGTGTTATTCCGCCAAGACAATGCACCATGTCACAAATCGATTAAAACGATAGCAAAATTGAATGAATTGGCATTCGAATTGCTTACGCGTATTCTCCAGAATAAGCCTCCAGCGAATTATTACTGTCTTCAGATCTCAAGAGTATGCTTGCTGGAAAGAAATTTAAGTCTAATGAAGTAATTTCTGAAACTGAGGTCTATTTTGACAATAAAGAAAGGTCGTGCTATAAAAGTGGTATCAAAAAGTTAGAAAATCGCTATACTCGTTGTATCGCTATCGAAGGCAGCTACTATATGTCAAAATTTTGCTTTTTTTTTATTTATCGTACAGACTTATTGAGTGACCTGATATATATTATATTTTACTTTTATTCATGCATTTTCTCTGTTTCCTAAAATTTTGTATTGGCTATTAAATGAACATTCAAACTCGTGCATGGGCTTATTGCGGTCGTTAAAGCTTATATAAAGGGTCCGCCATCTAACGTTTTTTTTCTACTAGTGCTTATTTCGTGAATGGTAACACTTAGCTCATGTCTGATTTGACAGATAATTAGTTTTATCCTTCCGTTAAACAAATATGGTTGTGTCCAATGCGTTTTCGCTTCGCTAAGTGGGCCTGCGGTCGACTTACAGAAGATGCCGATTTTGCCAAAAAATTATCTTTTCAGATGAAGCTCATTTTGATCTTGGCGGGTATGTAAGCCGATACAATCAAGACGAGTCCCTGTTTGGTGCGGATTTTGGTCCAGAGGCATAATTGGGCCATTTTTCTTCGAAAATGAGCAAGTAGTAGCCGTTGCAGTCATGTTGAACGAATTTTTGTTCACAAAAATTGAAGAGGAGGATATTAGCAACATTTGGTTTCAACAGGACGGCGCTACGTGCCACATAGCCGAAACTACACTCGATGTTTTGCGCCCTGTTTTTGAAGATCGCATTATCGGTCGCAGAGCAGATGTCGTTTGGCCACCTCGGAACTACGATTTGACACCGTTGGACTATTATTTGTGGGGTGCCGTCAAAGATAAGTGTTACGCCAACAAGCCAGAGACAATTGACGCATTAAAGGAAAATATTCGTGAAGTCATTGGTGAAATACAGCTGCACACAATCGATAATGTGCTTAAAAATTGGACCGATCGTGTAGGCTACTGCATGGCCAGCCGAGGCAGCCATTTGAATTAAATTATTTTCAATTATTAACCGGAAGGATTGTAGTTTCAAATAAAAAAAGAAATTTGAGAAAATATTCAGTAGTTTATTTTTATAGCATTTTCACAAAAAAAAAAAAAAAAAAAAAAAAAATTATTTGGCGGACCCTATATAAGAAATATAAAATCTTTAATAAAAAAAAAAAACAAAAACAAAAACATTTTTCTTTTGATTTTCTTTAAAAAATTCCGTTTACTATTTGATATCTTTTTTTTGGTTATTGAGTATTGGGTACAAATCCATATTCTATTTGATTTCTCTAAAAAATTTGTTTCCAACATCGTCTGCTCAATCAAATTTGATTTTTTGTTATTTTATTTACTTTTAATATTCGATAAATCTGTTAATAAATTTTTGAATATTTACTGTTTAAATTAAACCAAATTTAAAAAAAGTCTAAGGAATATATAAAAATATTGCCCAATGGCTATTATCTGAAAATCACTTTCTATAGATGAAGCTTTAATTTAATTTAGAAAAAAAAAAATCGTTTTAATATTGTATCATGAAAAATAGAATTTTAGCATTTAAAAGTATGCCTGATATACACAGTCAATAACTAAATCGCTTATAATATAATAAAACTGTCACAAAACTTTAAAGTAAATTTATAAAATCCCTTTTGATATGAAAGCCAACAGTTGCAGGAGGAGTTGGCTCTTACAAAATTCTAGTCTTTGCAAAAATTAAAAAAAAACTTTAGTGTTTTTTTTTTCTAACTGGCAACAGTAACAAACTTAAACCGTAAAATACGTTGACATTTAATGTGTGGTGTGTGTATACGTAATCTTTAGTAATACGAGTGCTTGTTGTTAGAGTGTGGGTTTAATGCACGTTCGAATAACGTAATGGATGCCAGAAAATTATAACATTTTAACCAGCTCACGTTTACAAAATTGTGCGTTGCCTCTCTCATTTCATGGCTTAAAAAGCAGAATGATTTAAGTCTGCCAATGGATTTGCTGTCAATGTTGTTCCGTTTTTTTTTATATAAATTATTACCTAAAAAAAACTTGGACAAATTATGTTGTGTGGTATTTATATGGGAAGCGATTGAGTATTTTAACATTTTAGACAAATGTTTTATAATTTAATAGAAAATGATTTTAAATTCCTATGTACACTTCCGCTCAATAATTAAGTTGAAGGAAATTGTAAAAGAAATTTGTTCCGTAAAAGAAAAAAACAAAAAATTTACTCAAAATTAAAAAAAGAAATGATTTTTAGTACTTTTTTTTTATAAATATAAAGTTCTAAACTTTTTTTTTCAATGCACTATGGCTTTAGAGCCCACATTTTGCGGCCAAAAATCTTTTTTTTAACTTTTGTTAAGAAATGTCCAAGGGGGTTATTTTGGTAATAGACAAAATAACCACTACAAAAATGTATTAATTACTAGGCTTTTCCTTCTCTTCAACGCTTGCGCATCCATTGGCTAATCTTTTCAGTGCGTCTTATCGCGCGGGTGTTTTTCCATCTTGCTGGAAGATCCCTAAAAAGGGTGAGGCTAGTAACCCTGAAAACTACCGCCCAATATTAGTTTGTTCGGCACTTTTCAAAGTTATGGAGAGCATGATTGATCATCACCTTGTGAAGTAGTTAGAGACCAACAATTTGCTGAGCGATCGTCAATACGGTTTCCGTAAGGTTCGCTCTACTGGTGATCTGCTGGCGCTACTCACTGAAAGGTGAAATAGGTCCATTCATGGATTTGGTGAGAGTAAAGTTGTGGCCCTGGATATCTCCAAGGCGTTCGACAGAGTCTGGCATGAGACTCTCATATCCAAACTTATTGCTTTTGGTGTCGGTAGTCACTTCTCTCGATTTATATGGAGTTTTCTCAGAGATCGCTCTATAAGAGTGGTTATAGATGGAGTCTCATCCGACGAGTTCTTAACGACTTTTTTTTTCTCATTCTAATCCTATCTACTCTTTTGCAGATGACAGCATCATTTGTCATTCATATTCGTTTGATCGTAGGCCGAGCCTTTTGGAGATTGTGGCGAAAAGGCAGAATATTAACGACACGCTTACAAGCGACCTGGCTAAAATCTCTGAGTGGGGACGCGCAAACAAGGTCGACTTTAACGCACGCAAGAGCCAATGTTGTTTTCTGACACACAGACGTGGGGGTGTGTTGTAATCTGTATCTATGGGTAATGTAGATATTCAGGAATCAGATGCTCTTGATGTTCTTAGCATGAGAATTAACTGTGACGTTCGTTTGAACGAGCGTCGAAAGAAGCATTCAAGGGCCTCGGCTTTTTAAGACGGTGTAAGAATTACTTCACTCCATCTGATCTGCTTAATATTTACAAGACCTATATCCGACCCAAATTGGAATACAACTCTCATGTATGGGCCGGTGCTTCAAAGTCTATTTTGGAGCTTCTCGACCGCGCACAGGAGAGGGCGAAATTTCTTATTAATGACGGTAAGGTGGCTAATTCTATCGATTCATTAGAGCATCGTCGCAATGTGACGTGCGTTTCATTGTTCTATCGGTACTATAACGGAATGTGCTCTGACGAAATTAGGAAACTAATTCCTAGTAATCATATATTCTTACGTAGTACTCATATTTTTCGTAGAGAGCATTCCTTTGTAGTTGATTATCCAGTGAATCGCACAACGCATTATAGGGAGAATTCGTTCTTTGGTCGCAGTGTTCGTTTGTGGGATAATCTTACTGCGAATGTCTTCCCTGCCACTCACGACATGAGCAAATTCAAATCGATCATCCATAAACACTACTCACTCTATCCTCCTTCCCGCAACCTGTTATCCTAGTACCAGCACAATGCGCTGCATGAGTAGGGGTTAACCCTGAGTGCTGGTCTCAAACAAAAAGGAAAGAAAAGGCTGACCATGATGATCATACAACAAACAAGAAACACTCAAACAACGCAACAATAAATGGAGCCACACCCACGGGAGAACTCAAAGTGACATCGTGCGCCACGGATACAATACACAAAAACAAGAACACAACCAGTCAAGGATAGACTAGTACAAAACACAACACCCAAAAACTGCAGCTACAAATTAAGGCGCAAGACAGCAGACCAGGAAACAGCAAACAGCACAACACACCAGCACAACACACCAGCGGGAAACCGAGCCAAAAAAGGCTAGCCAGGAGACCGCTAAGATGGTGATGTAGGTTCAACCTACGCTAACAGTGCCGTTCTTCTACGCCTAAACACCTCAATGGCAAAAACGCCCAGCCTACCATAAGTACGATCGTCCAACAATACCCTACTGAAATCCCACACCCCCCCAGTATGAGTGATACCCATACTATCTAAGTCCCTAACGTCGTCATAGTCCGAGCACGAAGTCAGTACATGCCTCCAGTCCTCAACTCCCCTCCCACAACGACAGTCAGCTGATTCAGTCTGGCCAATTCGATGTAAAAATGCGTTATAAGAGCCATGTCTCGTCAGTAAGAACCCCAAGCCAAAGCCAAATTCAGGGTGTTCCCGTACGAACGTAACGTCCGGAACAAATCCATAAGTCGCCCTTCCCTTGTCGCTGTTCGTCCATCTCGTTTGCCACCTATCTACGAGACACCCCTACAAAAGGGGTGTCTCGAGCTCCGAAGCAGAAAGCTAATCGTTCGTCCCAAGTGGCAGTCCCCTCTTGACCCTGAAAGTAATGCCACGACGCAACACTTCCAAGTCAAGCGATGGTACACCAACAATGACTTGCAAACGTCGGTAGAGACTGTCCGACACGCCGGAACACATGCCAAGAGTGCAATTCTCTGACACGTGAGAATCTTAGTCTGTCCAACAACAGACATGACTGTCTTATACCGATGCGCCATACGCCGCACAAGCAACGAAAAGTCCATCGTATATGATACGGACGGCACGCCTGCTGAGACCACAATCACTCCTCAGTATGCACCTAACCTTTCCAACAATGGCTGCCAGTCTATGCCTGATATGGGTGAGATGAGCCTGGAAGCTCATATGCTCCCCTACAACTACGCCGAGGTACCTGTTGGCAATACTGACAGCTATATAAGCAGCTGATATTGGTTGTTTTTATTAAAATGATTTTTTTCTTTTAAATTATTTTGAACAAGTGAAATTGAAAACGCTGTGCTTAAGAAAATATTCTTCCATTAAATTTTATTTACAATGAAAATTAAAAGTAATCGTATGGGTAAAAAAATTTAGTACTTGTGGTTACAGTATATACCTGTGTTATTAATAAAATAGTGGTGATATGTTATATGGTAAATATTATTCTTGACAGCTCATATTCGACACTCGTGAAGTAGAAACGTGGGAAATTTATTATGGAAAAATATTTAGTAAACCAACGAGTTTTAATCGTTAAAACATTTTATCAAACTCGATCATCGATTTTCATGAAAAAATCATAATGAGTGAGGAAGCACATTTTCTTTTGAATGGTTATGTGAATAAACAGGATATTCGGTTCTGGGCAATGGAAAACCCTCAAATTATTCATCAGTCACCTTTGCATCCCTTAAAAGTGATAGTCTGGTGTGCAATTTGGTCAGAAGGAATCATTGGACCTTACTTCTAAACTGAAAACGGCGTAACGGTAACTGTCAATGGGGAGCGATATCGTGATATGATTGAAAGCTTTCTAACGCCATATCTGCATGCTTTGGGTTTGACTAACATGTGGATTCAACATCGCATTCGCCAGAATTTCAGTGGAATTACTGCGAGACCTTTTTCCACAACAAATTATTTCAAAGAATGGTGATGTTGATTGGCCTCCACGGTCGTCTGATTTGACTGCTCCAGACTTCTTTTTTTGGGGATATCTGAAAAGCAAGGCTTATGCAAACAAACCAGAAAACGCTGGAGCAACTCAAACAAAATATTCGTGATGAAATTAATGAAATACCGCGTGAAATGTGTGAGAATGTAATGAAAAATGTGCTCAAAAGAGCTCGCATTTTTGAGGTTAACAGAGGGGGGCATTTATCTGGTATTGTATTCCATACACAATTGCCGACATTAAATAAAACATTTATCAATATAAGATCCATTCTCTTTCATATAATCAAAAACTATAAACAAACAAAATAGTATACCTTCCCGGCGGACACCCTGTATAATGTTTCGTGTTTGTTTAATGGAATACAACTTTGTCTATTGAAGTTAATTGGATACAAAGTAATATTTTTGTTCTTTGTTCTTTAAATTGGTATGCACGTCATCTGCTCATACCTGCTCCTCTTCGACATAACCGACTCTTTTAGCGGGTATCAAAATCAAAAATGAGTAGATTTTTACTGTTTGTCTTGATAGAGGTAAAGGTTAAAATGCTATTTTCAATTGGATTTATGAAAAATCAAATACAGATGTAAGCGAAACTGATATGAAGACAATAAGAAGGAAAATTGATAAATGGATTAAAATCGGTAAATATTTGGCAAAACAAAAAAAAAGTATTAAGAAAATTGGCTTCCAAAGAATATGTGTTTTCCATCACCAAACACGTCGCCCAAAGGTCGCCCACGTGTCGCTTATTCTGAAGCGAGTAACCGCCAAAAAAAAAGACAATCCCAACAGGAGAAAAATACCGCCTTATTGCTTCATGTAGCTTCAATATCAGCGCATGACTCCCAGTATCATGATTTGAGCTTTATTTTATAGAAAGCAGCTACTTCGCTTTTCAAAGCTAAGGAAAATTATGCAGTTTTTCTCCCGAAGAAGCACTCTCGGTAATGTTGGAAAATAATTTTTCCAAACGACAATACAATAGCATTTAGGGATTATATAAGCCGCGTGACTGTGAGATATATCCTTCATACTATAAACTATTTAAGTTCAAGCAGCAATACAGACCAGAAGAGATCATATCAACCGACACGATGTCTGATATGCCTTCACAAAATTTAGTTCAACATACTTTGAAGAGAATACTGTTACTTCAGAACAAAGTAGAGCGTTTGAGGAATAAAAGTGAAGCTAAACTACTTTTAAGCTATGGCTTCGAGGGCTTAACTGGGAAAAGTATTTTTAAGCAACAATTTCAAGAACAAACACCTGATCGCTTCGATCACCCCTTAAGGTTAATTTTATGAAAATCCTTCAACTTCGAAGGACACTATTTAAGAAGAGGACTTCAGCTCCTACTCTAATGACGATATTGAAGTATAGCTTGGTGAAAACACGTCCCGGTTCGGGCTATTACCACGCCCACATATAAATTTTAAAGGTCGACCACACTTAAAAACTAATATAGCAAGTAGGTGTGGCAATAGCCCGATCCCGTCCATTTTTTTACCAAACTTTTTTTATGGCTTCGCAAAAATCTGTGCAAAATATCAGCTCTCTCCTAGCTTTAGCCTATCTTTGGACGCAAAATGTGTGCTTTTAAACCATAGTGCAATGTCGAGAATTCAAAAAATTCAAAATTCAAAATCAACGATAAAATAAATTTTTTATAATTTTTTGTTTTAAATTAAATTAAATTTTTATTTTTAAAACTTTTTGTAATCTGTTTAAAACCCGTTTAATTATTAAAGCAGAGTCAGTAGACTAAGAGGTAGTACGCTTTTATAATGATTTTCAATCAATCAGGCTTATTTCTTATAAAATTGCTAACAACATTCAAACTTTGTCCTTTTTTTAGCTGTAAATGCAAAGCAGGTGGCAATACGGAACCTAAAATTGAAACTTACGGCCTCGAGGGTAGTCGGGATATGCGGTTGTAAATGGGGACAAGTCGAAACTAATGTCTCATCGAACAATGAATCATTTCGTTTGGGCCTCAAAGTGAATGTTGAAGGCTATTACTTTTATCCGCCGTTAATAACGATAGCCTAGAAATAAAGCGAGGTGTAGCTGTCACTAGTGTTACTTGGTGCATCAGCGTGGTACGAAACATTCGAGTCAGTTATTGGTCGGCGTAACGCTCTTACCTATCAGAGGATTGGCTTTTTGGAATATGTGCAGGTTTGCAGGACAGAGTTGACTGACGCCCACCAGGTGTTGATGGATATAGAACCCCTCGACTTGTAGATAATACGTAGTGCTATTACTTTAAAGGTCCGGACCGGATTTCTGTTTTTGATTTAGGAAATGTATGAGTTCGTACCTGACGTTAGGTTCGTCAGGAAAAGCTTTTACTTTAGCTCCGACTTGAGTCTGGAATATTTACTGTTGGGACTTGACTCGCTCGGTGAATTTTTTAACAAAAGGAGCCTTAGTGGGGCTGCTGATTGTAGGTGTGGAATGAGGCCGGAGTATATGTAGCATGTTCTGGTGGAGTGTCCACCTTACAACGATATTAGGGATTTGGAGGCAACGGGAGTCGCCGGTAACGGAAGACAGCAGTTTACGAAGGCTCAGCGAGTTCGCTCAGAGTGTCTTTAATAGGAGGGATACTAGAGTTAGGGAATAATTGGTTGTTTTACAGCATTATCTGCAGTATTTTGAGAGTACACTGTTGGTTCTAGCCGACGGTGTGCCTGTCAGCTTGTGTTAATTGTATGTCTGTGTTTGTTGGTTTCTATTTTTGTTGCTTTATTGATCACCAGGAGCCATTTGGGACTTAGACTGATAGTAGCATTATGCTACGAAGCCTGACCGGAGGTTTAATGCTGGTACCATGGTGTCAGTAGCTCCAGGGACTTAGGTCCCTGCCTGAATGTAGTGAGGCTCCCTTGTAGAAGCAAAGTGGTGGCTGTGGTTTATACTTAAATTTTATAACCTTAACCGGGTGCCGTGACTCACACATAGATACGAGGGCGGATTGATATTGAAGCTACCTAACTAGAAAGAAAACATTTTTTTTTTATTTTTTGTTAAAACCATTCATTTCTCAACATAGTTTCTTTTTAGCTCAATACACTTAGTAAGACGATTTTCCAACTTTCTTATACCATCTGAATAATACGATTTTGGGAACTATTCAAATTTCGCATTAGTTTCAGTAATCACTTCTTCGTTTGGAATGAATCTTTTTCCTGGGAGCCATTTTTTCAAGTTTGGAAACAGGAAAAAGTCACTAGGGGCTAAATCTGAACTATAAGGTGGATGATCAACCACTTCGAAGTGGATTTCTCGTAGTTTTCTCGTTTCATCAACAGTTATTAATCTACGCCAAAAATCAGCAGGATTATGCTTTATCATGTCCAAACATCGCTGTGAATTGATCTGTCGAACTCATTTTTGATCAACACTGAGCATACGCGGCACCCATCTTACCGATAGTTTTTTCATATGCAAATGTTCATGCAAAATATTGAATACACGTTCATATGATATGTTTACCATTTCAGCAATCTCACGGATTTCGACCCGGCGATCATTCATAACGATATCGAGGATTTTCTTGATATTTTCTTAAGTAACCACCTCTTTTGGCCTTCCTGTTGATGGTATTGTTGCAGTGCTTGTTCGGCCCCGTTTAAATTCAGCAATCCAATATTTTACCATAAAATCTGACGGAGCAGATTCGCCGTAATGTTTTTCACGCTTTTCTTTTGCCTCTTTCGCCGTTTTGCCTTTCAAATAATTGTGTTTCCAAGAAACACAAATGTTTCTTACTTCAAACGAATACAACAAATAAACTAATCGATGAATTTGGCTAAAATTTGAGGTTTGACAGATCGTAATTTCTAAAAAAAGAAAAAGTTTTTGTTTTTGTGCTGCCATCTAGCGCTCGGTAGCTTAAATGTCAATCCACCCTCGTAGGAGTTTAGATAATCTCCGACACTTTAACAATGTGGAAGTCATGTCCAAATAACATGCCTTCGAATTTGGTACTCACATGTGATGTGTGGACATCATGTGTGGGGGTGTTGGTAAACGCATTGTAATCACTTGTGCTCTGGGCACCGCGGAGTATGATAGCGTGCATTTATTTACTTTCAATTAGTGACTTACTCTGGTGAAAATGGCTATTAAGAGAACATGCTAGAAATTGGCAATTGTTGGCAATTTTATATACAGAAGCTGTTGCGAGAGCAAGGGTTAGGAATTGGTGGACAGAAGCAAGCTCAGTATACTGGAACTGAAAACATTGCAGATCCCTATAGCATGGTGCAAATATCTATACTAGGATTGTGTAATTCCTAAACATCACTAGGATACAGGCGAGCGATGTATTCCTACATTTTTATTTATCAGCTTATACCAGATCGATGGAAATTTGGACATGACACGTTCTTATGTGTCCTTTTATTTGTGGCCTCGAGTTTGTGGAACATAAAAAGCATATAGACAATAGATTCAAAGGCAGCATTTGAATCAACCAATCAAAAGTGCGGCAGCGTTTTTTAAGTTTTCATTAAATATTTGTTGAAAATATAACTTAATTTCGATTTTATTTAAAATTCCATTTTCCTTTGGGATTAAATTAATTTTTCAGCCTTAAAGTGTAGCTGGCTGATAGCATCATAAACGCGTTCTATAGAAGAAAATCAGAAAGTTATATCGACTGTATTTACTTGTTCTTTACTTAAGATATTTTCAGGAATGTCTTTGTTCATAACCAAATCAAGAAAAAGAAAAAAAAGAAAAATCCTAATTACTGAGCTTTCATTACCCATTCATAAGTAGAAATTGATATTGCAAAAGAGAATATAAAAAAGTTTTCTTGGAGAAAATTACATTATTAGAAATCAGGAATGCGGGTATATTTAATTAGACTGGATTCAGGAGAAGATAAACAGCAACAGGGATAAGTAAATAAATACATAGACAGGGTACATAGCAGCATGAAAGCAAGAAGCAAGTTGTTGTTGGCAGCATTTGCTGCTATACTACCGACTTCATAAATATTTTGAAAGCAGCAGCAGCAATAAAATTAGATTTCATTGTCATCTGTTTTTTTTTGCCATAAAAATATTTTTCAGTGGTGACCCTAAAGCTTTTCAAATACACTAAAATAAAATCGCTTTTACAAAATATCACTCAAAAGTATAAAAATTAATGAAATTATGTGTTTGAAACTTTTTAACTCTTTAGTTATTAACATAAATGTTGTTTGATACAATATTTTAATTTTGTACTTTTTTGTTCTAATAAAAAAAACGTAAAAATAGTTTTTTTTATATAAGACCAGAACCCAGGGGATGGCCCCTACTCATGTAGTGCATTGTGCTGATACTAGGAAAATAGGTTATTGGTTATTGGAGTAGTGTTTATGGATGTTAGATTTAAATTAACTCATGTCATAAGTGGCAGGAAATACTTTTGCTAGAAGATAATTCCACAACCGAACAGTGCGACCAAACAACGAATTCGCCCTATAATGCGTTGTGTTGTTGATGTTGATTAAATGGACTATCAACTATAAAGGGAAGCGCTCTACGAAAAATACGAGTACTACGTAAAAATATATGATTTTTAGGAATTAATTCCTTAGTTTCGTTGGACTACATTCCGTTATATTACCGATAGAACAATGAAACACACGCCATATTGCGATGGTCCTCCAATGAATCGATAAAGTTGGCTACCCTACCGTCATTGATGAGCATCCTCGCCCTCTCCGGTATGCGGTCGAGAAGCTCCAAAATAAACTTTGGAGCACCGGTCCATATTGTTGTTGTATTCTATTTTGGGTCGGATATAGGTTTTGTAAATATTAAGTAGATCAGATGGAGTGAAGTATTTCTTGCACCGTTTCAAAAACCAAGGCACTTGAATGCTTCTTTCGACACTTTAAATATGTGATCATTCCAACGAACGTCACAGTGAATTCTCATGCCCAAAACATCAAGAGCTTCTGATTCTTCAATATCCACATTACCCATTGACACAGCACACCACCACGTCTGTGTGTTAAAAACCAACATTGAGTCATACGTGCATTAAAATCGACCCTGTTCCCACGACCCTACTCGGAGACCTTCACTAGGTCACTTGTGACTGTGACGTTCATATTCATTCTTCTCGCCCCAACCACCAAAAGGCTCGGTCTACGATCAAAAGAATAAGAGTAACAAATGTTGCTATCATCCGCAAAAAGTAGATAGGATTAGAAGTGAGAAGTAGAAAATCGTTAAGAAATATTAGAAAAAGAGTAGGAGAAAGAACAGAGCCTTGCGGTATCCCCTGAGTTTACCCTGAACTCGTCGGATGAGACTACATCTATAACCACTCTTATAAAGCGATCTCTGAGAAATCTCGATATAAATCGAGAGAAGTGACTACCGACACCAAAAGCATTAAGTTTCGAAATAAGAGCCTTGTGCCAAACTCTATCAAACGCCTTTAAGATATCCAGAGCCACAACCTTACTCTCGTCAAAACCATGAATGGACTTGTTCCACTTCTCCGAGAGCAACGACAGCAGGTCATCAGTAAAACGGCCCTTTCAGAAACCGTACTGACGATCGTACTCTGCATAACCTTGGAGAGGGCGGAACAAACTGCTATTGGACGGTAGTTCTCAGGGTTACTAGCCTCGCCCTTTTTGGGGATTGGCGTTACATTAACAACCTTCCAGCAAGATGGAAAAATACCGGTGCGATATGACGCACTGAAAGGGTGAGCTAGTGGACGCGCAAGCGTCGAAGAGCACTGCTTCAGGACCAGTGCTGGTATGCCATCCAGCCCAGAAGACTTGTTAACGTTGAGATTTGCAAGGACCCTTTTTACAGCACGAGCTCAAAAGAATATAATAGGCATAGTTACTGATACCCTTTCAAGTTCGGGCAGTGGTTGAACGCTCTCCGGCAAGTGAGAATTACTTGCAAACATTTCGGCCAAGAGGTTTGCTTTTTCAACCGGGTTCGTGAATGTGTGGTCATTCTTTATAAGAGCAGGAACCGAACTAGTGTTGTTCCTCAGCCTTTTAACGAGGGACCAAAGTTTTTACTTCCCTGCGGAAAAGTAAGAACCTTAGCAATCTAGTTTTTAGTTTTTTTTATTTCAAATATTATATTGTATTGGTATCACGAATTTTTGTTTTGCTGCCTAAAAAAATAGAATTTATATTTTGTTTAGCAGCAGCAGCAAAGGTTTTTGTCTAAGCTTTTTCTGTGCTGCCTTTAAAATAATTGTTTCCATATTACTGTACGTATTTTAATTTTGACATTTTTCTGTCTGCTGCTTGCTGTCGGCTATGTGTTTAATGATTTAGAAGAAAAAAAATTTACAAATACTTATTGAAGTTGCTAAACATAAATGTTTTGTATATGAATACCACCCACTATTATGCGATCAACAGGTGTTAAAAAACTATTAACTTTTGTTATAAAAGCATCAGCTGAAATAGAAACTAATTAAACCACCTTCGTCGGCAATGATTACAAATTCAATTTTTTTTCCTTTGGGTTATTTTTAGCGCCTCTAAGTAATTTTTTTCTTTATCTTTCTTTAAAATCTTTCTTCCATCACCAAACTCGTTCACACACATTAATGTGTTTGTTTATTTTAAACAAAATGCAAAAAAAATTTAAACATAAATTATTTTGTGTAAAACACTGGTGAGAACAGCAAAACTAAGCAACTGCATACGAGTACAGTAATGGTTTATTACTTTCAACAACTTTTGTCTAAATTATATGAGAAAAAGGTAATAAAATGGAGAACAAAAAAACCAAGCAATCTCTACAGGAACTTTCATATACTCTGCTACAAAATACAGGATAGGGTTAAATCTGTTAAGAGTGAAAAGGAAAGAATATGATATTGATTTGGATTTTTCGTTGCTGTTGTTGTTCTTTTTTATGTTATTGCAAACATTAAGAGCATATTATGGATTTGCATTTTTTAAAAGCACTTTAAAACAGATACGAGGTATAGGTGGGAAATAAATAAAATTTTAAATAATTGATTCATAGAAGTATTTTGATTCAGAAGTATTTTTGAATTAGTAAGTTTAGGTTTTAAATTTCGTCTAGTAGAGACATTTTACTATCAGGAAACTCTCGCCTAATAGTAATCTTATCTGCTATTTTCAGTTCTTTAATAGTGATTCTTTTAAACATACCAACAGTTGCGATCAATAAAAAATTTATAGTTTGATGTTATTAAATGCAATAATTACAAGAAAAAAATACAATAATTTGCGAAATAAGAAATGATATCCATTTAGTGCTTTTAAAGTTGTCGGTCTGTCAGCTGTTTAATATCTGTCATATGAAATATCATCTATTTACTGGTAGGCGATACAGGGGAGCCGAATACTGTGGAACACTCTGTCTGTCACTGCCCAGCTCTTAATGGGCACAGGCTTAGGTTGTTAGGCCGAGGCTCTTTCGAGGGCCTTGATGATATTGCGTCGGCTAGGATATGCGACCTGGAGGGCTTTCTATCAGGTCTAAGCTGGCTCCTTAGGTGATGCCTGGTCTTCTTTGGGCATCTGTATCTTTCTGTATGCCACTTTTCTTTCTTCTCCTATTTCTTTCTCTGTCCTTCATCTCTCTTTTCTTTCTAATTTTTCTCGTCATTTCTTCTTTCTTATTTCGTTGAAAGGGTCTTTCCACAATGGACCGCTGTGGTCTATGGGTGAGGTACCTTCGGTACCGCCTTTCTTACCTAACTACCTACCTACTGATAGGTTAGAAATTATGGATCGTTTAATAACCGAAGAACGGTTTTGGCGTGTTGCAGTGGTTAGAGCGCACGCATAAAAATACAAATGACCGAGGTTTGAGCCCCAGTAGCGGACATGACAAAGATAGTTTTTATTGTGGTTTCGAATGTTTAAGGAAGAGGCTTCAACTTCCCTCCATCCAGACAACTCTATCTAAAAAATAAAGTAGAAGCCCTCTGACCTTCTCGCATAGCTCTGGCGATGATGACAAACATCAGACGGATGAATAGTAAAACTCGTCACCTACTGGGAAAAAATTGCAATGCTAAAGTAGGGATCATCACCAATTAGCAAAGACCTTCACCACTATGCAAAATCATATGGAGAAAGCTACAGTGAATTAATCATATACTTAGCTTGAAAGATCAAACTAATTAAAAAAACTGAAACAAAGCAATGAATGCTTTGTGGAAAGCCAATATGCTCCCTAGAGAAGTGACGGAGAAAAAAAAACCGTTAAAACTTACTTCAAAAGTGGCAGTCATTTTTTGGGCATTACGAGCTGATTATTTTCGTCACAATTGACTTAATATGCAAGGAAATATCAAGATTATAAATAAATTTGAGGATCTGAAATTATGACAGATATGGTCAGGACAGTGCATCATAGCAATGTACACACTGTCGAAAATATCGCTTCTGTTAGTTAAAGTGTGGCGAATAATCCAAATTAGTTGATTATATGCCGTTCTTCGACAATTGAGCCTGACAATATACACACTGTCGAAAATATCGCTTCTGTTAGTTAAAGTGTGGCGGATAATCCAAATTTGTTGATTACATGGCGTTCGTCGGCAATTGAGCCTATCTTACGGACCACCATGGCGTAATCTGCATTTGGATATGCACCTACGTCCATTAAAAGTTAAAATAAAGCAACAGTTAAAGCTGGCTTTCAATAGAGCACTCAGAAGTGGTTGTGAAGAATCCATTGTATCCGGAAAAAGCTGACTGTTTGGTGCACATATTCAATATTATTAACTGAAAGATATCTTGTTTTAACAAGATTGTGCCACGAGAGACTTAACACAACCAATTTTGGTTTTAAAACATTATAAATATCCCGGTGGCATAATTTATCGATTTAACGACGTCAAATAGCCACCAATATCATGCGATTTGATGGCATTAGACTTTTTTGTGGGATTACATTAAGACCATGTCTGCCTGTGTAATGTCTTAACGTTGAAGTTAAACAGCTTCACCAATATTCGTAAAGTTATTCCCAAGCTACCGACAGAAACGTGCGGAGAATTGCTCAAGAAAAAGGGTCGTCTTCTGCAACCAATCTACAGGCAGTCATTCAAATGACATTTTAATTAACTTTTAAAACTGAACAATCAAAAAACCTTTTCCAATCTTTTTGATATCATATGTATGGTAATTGAGCCAAAAGAACTGTTCATTTTTTTGAGGCCGAGAACGAATTAAATCAACCTCAGTTTCCATGTTCTGACATGTGGCCAAGCATTTTTATGATAAATTCCTGCCTTAAAGGAATGACTTGCGTTTGAGACAGTTTCTTTAAGTTCGTCTGACCCAGCTTTAGTGACTTAAAACAGGTGGAGCCATCTAGTCCTTAATTATGGTTGACCGGCCTCCACATATGATTTCTTGCACTTCAGGTTATCGTCAGTAACATTTTGATGCAGTAGAACATATTTTTTTTGACTTCAAAACAACAGGACATGGCAAATCGTCTTTAAGCATCTTTCGGCTTCAACTTGTGTTGTACGCAATTGCTTAGCTTTTAAATGAATCTTGCTGTTTGAAATTGTATCTTGAGTTTAACAACAACATTCAACTTTTAAAAATAATTTTAATATATTTTAACAAAATTTGAAATTCGAAATTACACAACTAATAAAAATACCCCTCGTACATTCATTTATGTTTACCGTTTCTACATATTAGAAAATGAACTTTAAAGTGGGTGTGTATTTGAAACTTTAATAATCATACGAGTTGTTCTTTTGTGTTCATTTATGTTGGTTTTTATTAGCTTCTCTTGCAACCAGAGTAAGACACAAAATAATATTGTTAAAAGGATGCTGGACGAAGTTTGTGTGTAAGTCTGCTTATAAGGCATGCTCGAGTACCTTTCTATGCATTTTAAAATTCATTAAAAAAAGCAAATGAGTTCATTAAATTCATAATGATTTTGCAATTTATGTTAATGAAACGTATCAGGGCAAATCGATAGAATATTAGGCAATTATTTAAAAATTATCTAAAAAGGCAATGAATAAATTTTTTTACTCATTATTAGAAAAGTAGAAATATTTTTTTAACAAAATACTCAATTACTTTTGTGCTGCTAAGCTTGTTTTCAAAATCCAATTTTTATTTGTTATTTCATAGAAAAGTCCTCTTAAATGTCACCTGATAATTTGAAAGCATTTTGTCAAATTTGTAAGAATTATTATTTTAACCCTTATGTGATTGACAGGGACTGCGGTATCTGCCCGGCTATGGTGAGGTTTCCTTGTGGGAGTAAAGTGATAGCTGTGATTTATATCCAAATCGGGGAGAGCTTCGGCTGGGTGCAGAGTTACATTCTTAAACGGGTGCCGTGACTCATAAAACGGTAGGAGTTTAGATAGTCTCACCTAAGCAAGGTTTGGGGTCATGTTCAGACGACATGGCTTCGAATTTGGTACTCAATGGTGATTTTCATCATAGATGGGGCGCTGATCGACGCATTGTATTCACTCGTGTCTTGAGCACCGTGGGTATGAAAGTCAGATAAAGTTCATTGTTTTTTAATATTAATATTTTTTATTTAAAGGGAAAAAAATCAATTGTTCTATTACAGTGAACACGGAAAACTTATAGTTATCCGGGTTACCTTGTCACTCTATTAAATTTTTTTTCTTTTTTTTGCTTGTAAAATGCATTAATATAAAAACAAAATTAATTGCTCGATACATTCTTCAAAGTATTGTCCATTGTTAGCCACTACTTTTTGCTATCTTTCTGGCAGCATATGCGCGCCAATAGAACTGAACAAAAGAGGCAAGATCTGGGCTATAAGGCGGGTGAGGCAAAACTTCCCATCCACTATTTTTCAAATAGTTTTTGACCGGTCGTTCAACATGTGGCCGAACGTTGTCATGATGGAAGATTATGGCCTCTTGTATGGTTAAATATTTTGGTCGTTTTTCGTTGATTGCTCTCTTTAAATGAATCAGTTGTGTTCCGTGCAGGTCCGCTGAGATCGTCTGTCCCGATTTCAACAGCTCATAATACAAAACACCCTTCTTATCTCACTAAGTACAGAGCATTAACTTGGCGTCATGGACGTTCTTTACATATGACTTTTTTCGCTTGAGGTTATTGTAATGTATCAATTTTTCATCAACAGTAACAATCCGATGCAAAAATGTTTTTTTTTTTTTTTTGTAGCGATCAGGCATCAATTCATATGACACCCCATTTGAATTGCTTTTGAATGAATCCCAATACTTTTAACGCGGGGAAATGGCTTGTTGTGTGACTTCCAATGATTATGCAAATTCTTCTTGCAACAACAATCTTCGTGGAAGAAGCCTTCTCATTCTTTTTCGGCTGAGGAGGCCTTTTCATGACTTCTGTGTCGAAATCACCACATTTGAATTGCGCTAACCATTGCTTAAAATTTTTTTTTTTAATTTGGTGCATATCAACCGTAGGCTTCTGCGAACAATAGATAATTTTCAGCAGCCGTTTTCTTCAAATGAAAGAAGGTTATCAGACTTCCCCGAAAGACACATTTTTTTGACACAAAGTTCGACATTAATATAGCGATTGAAAAAAATATGTGTTTACACTTTGGCGGTTATCGAAAAAGAAATTATAATGACAGATGTTTACCCTCCAAGATACCATAATTGTTATTATTGACACAAACCAAATGTGATAGTTACCCATATGTTGTCTAAATCGACATTAACTTGTATACTCAATAACATTATTTTAGGGTATCCAGATACACTGTCGACACGATAGGGGTGCATATAAAAATTACTTTCCTGACACTCCTATAGAACTTTACAGCAATAGAACAGTAAGAGTTCCAAAGCGGTTTTGACTTTATTCATTGATTTTTTCAAGCAAAAAGTAGATGATTTATACTGTGTAGATCCCTACCATATGATAGAATAGTGGTAAAGATCCTTGCTAAGTGCTGATGGTGTTACTTACTAAGTATTGGAATTTTTTCTTCCACAGTTTGTAGTGTTTTTTCCTGATCATTTGTCTGATGTTTGTCATCATTGCCAGAGGTAACCTGGAAGGTCAAGGAGCTTCTTCTTTATTTTTTTGCTGGAGTTGTTCGGAGTTAACATTCTAAACCACAATTAAAATTTTTTTTCTTCATGTCCTCTGCAGGGTTCTGTTCTCAATTGTGCTACTATGTGTGCGCTTTACCCACTACACCACCACACTACCCAACAATAACTTATTTTTGTCTTTCTCGTTCAAAACCAACAATTCACCGACAGTTTTAGGGATATTAGCCAAAGCGATTTGACACGCCAAACTTCGACCACATTTTGAAGACCATGTACACCAAACTTCTTCAGTTTCTGATCCAAACAAGCTTATTCATAAGTACTACAAGAAGTAATATAAGTCTTCGAGAAGACTAAGTGTATAAGTCGGTTCACCATGCTGTCACCTAATTAACTGATTATATGGTTTTACGATTTAAGGTTGGGTTATATTAGCCTCGTCAAATCAAAGCATACTAGAGCACACATAACGGTTCATTATGATACCAAACATGGGGCTCTAACCTCGGTGGTGTTGCTATGCCTGCGCCCTACCCACTACCCAACAACAAAGTATTATCTTGGAAAAATTTATTTTCGTCTTTTTCGTTAAAAATCAACAGCGCTCGTGCAGTTTTACGGATATTAGCTAAAGCGACTTGTCACGCTAAGCTTCGACCATGTTTCGGATACTATGTACACCTGGTCAAAATAAACCCACTCATAAGGACGACAGAAAGTAATATAAGTCTCCGAGAAGATTTAGGGTATAAGTCTGTTCACCATGCTGTCACCTAATTAACCGATTATACTGTTTTACGATTTAACATCAAAAGGTTAGGTTGTGTTAGCCTCGTTAAACCAGGGCATGCTAGAGCACACATAGCGGTCCGTTATCATACCAAACAAGAAGCGGTGTCCCTGATGGTTAACCAGAGGCCTCACAGAGAAGCACAATCCCTCGAAAGCCAGCTCGAAAGTCTGATATCAATGGTCGATAGCTCTGATAAGCTTTAAATAAAGAGCAAACCAAGTGTGAGCAATCTACGCTAGAGACTGGCAAAGAAAGTGGCCCCATTCTCCTCTTCCTCAATCGATCTATAATCTTGACAGACATCCTACGCTGTTAAGCACAGTCTTTGCGAAAAAAAGGCGGTTATATGGTTTATTTATTTTTTTTTCAAATTCGGTGCTCAAAGCATCGTAGCAGTTCATAACAAATAATTAATTTTTTTCTAACTCGCAAAATTAAAAAAAATACTTTCCCATAAATCGATTCAATAGCAATTATGATTGCAAGTGTGGTGTGTTGAAAATAAATTATTTTTTATTTACAAAATTTAAATTAGTTTTTCCTTGACCTTGCAAATTCAATGCACTTGTTTAACTTTTCCAAACTTTCCCAATTGCAAAATTTGTGGCATTAAGTATTGCAACAATGTTTGCAAACTAAATTGGTTGCTTGAAAGTTGAAGAGGTAAAGCTTTTGTTTTACTTAATTTTGTTTGGTTACATTTTTAAGGCAGGAAAGGAAATGTTTTTGCCATCAACATTTTTGGTTTAACTATTTTAAGTTGAAGTGCAGCAGGAAAATTATTTCAAAGATTTTAGGGAACAGCAGCCATAAGTTTCAACGATAATATTTGTGTAGTTCTTGTGCCAAGAAGTTTAAAAGGAATTTTTGAAAAATAAAAAGGCTATAACACGTCCGGCTATTCAGTTATAAATGCAAAGAAATATAACAGTATTAGTGTAACATATGTGTGTATTGTGTGCGAATACAAAAAACAAATTGACTTTCAAAATTCTTTACTCTCTTATTCGTGAAAGTGGTCTTTGGAGATTTTGAAAACGTCTGTGTGTGTAATTAAGTGTAATCAGCGATAAAATGTTGTCATTTATTAACACACACACAGATTCACATACATCGGGTGTTTTTTTTTTTAGTTACACAAGTTTAATTAGCATAAAACAAAGAAATATATCAGTGAACAGGCTTCACTGGACAGACATGATGCTTAAAAATGATTTCAGCCGGAGGTGGCGCTGTGTAGTGATTAGAGCGAACACCTAACAACACAAGCGACTCAGGTTCATGCCTTAGCAGAGTGCATGACAAAAAAAAAAAATTAAAATAATAATTACAGTTTCGAGTACTTAATAAAGAATAATCATATAAAAATAATAAATTTCAGTGATAAAGTAAAGATCACCACCAATTAGCAAGGATATTCACCACTACACAATCAATATGGAGAGACTACAGTAGATTAATCATCCACTTAGCTTAAAAATCAACTTGATTAATGAAACTAAAACAAAGTGGAGAGCCAATATACTCCCTGGTGGAGTGATGGAGAAAAAAATGATTTCCGTCGTGTGCCCATGTGAGGCAATCTGGAAAACCAATTTTTACAAACTCTTCGCAGCATATGCGTCGGTATTTCACTAATAACTCTTCGAATGGTGGTTTCAAGGTGCCCAAATATCTCCGGATTATCGACTGTTTATTGAAACTAAAACAAAGTGTAAAGCCAATATACTCCCTAGTGGAGTGGCGGAGAAAAATATGATTTCCGTCGTGTGAACATGTTAGGCAATCTGTAAAACCAATTTTCAGAACTATTCGCAGCATATGAGGCGGCATTTCACTAATAACTCTTCGAATGTTGGTTTCAAGGTGCCCAATTGTCTCCGGTTTAACGATGTAGAAAAGTGACATCACATAACTCCAAAGAAAATTATCCAATGGTGGTAAATCTCACGTTTCTGGTGGACAACAGATTGTGAAAGTACTCTTTCATCAAAAGTTTCCCACAGTAAATCAATTGTAGCTCGCTCCTGTAGGAGCCAGGTACGATAGAGTGGCTGGCTGTAGTGGTTAGAGCGTTCGTATGCAACACAGCAAAGACATGAAAAAGTTTAATTGCGCCTTCGAGTTGTAAAAGAAAAGACTTAAAGCTCGCTGTAGACAAATCCATCTATGGGAAATCCATGTTAAAAAATTAGAATGCTAAGCAAAGATCACCACCACCAATTAGCAAGGATCTTCACCACTACACCATCATATGAAGGCGAGCTACAGTAGTAGGTTAATCACTTGCCGAGCTTGAAATCAACTTGATTAATGAAATTGAAAAACAGCAGTGGATGTTTTATGGAAAGCTAATATACTATCTAGAACAGTGACGGAGAAAACAATTTCTAAGCATGTATTTATACCGTTTATCATTGACAGTAACATTCTTACCATCATCGTTTTCGAAGACATGTGGATCAAATACTCCGCGAGCCCATAAACGCAGCAAACAGTAATTTTATATGGTTGTAATGGTGTTTTGACAAAAGCTTGTGGATTATCTTCACTCAAAATATTACAATTCTGCTTATTAACGTACCCATTCAATAAAAAAGGGCTTCGTAGTAGAACAAAATTTTGAATTTTGCATTTTGAATTTGGACAAACTGAACCATTATTTTGATAAAAATAAAAAATTTCAACAATTTACAAGCTTTACTCTGATACAGGTCTATACATTATGGCATCTCAAGCCAAACTAAGCAAAAGGCAATTATCAGCTATTAAATCACAAACAGCAAACAAAAGCAGTGTTGTCAACCCAACATTATGAACCTCTAAAAAACACACGACATTTGATTATAACACACTAAAACAAAATATCTTCTAGAGCTCACTAACAATTAGTGTTGCCACCTTGTGTGTAGTTTCAAATATTGTGTGCAATTTTTCATTGTGCGTGTAGCCTGTGTTTAATTAACTTCATGTGTAATTTGTGCGTGTTTTTACTTTTGTTCTGCAGTTTTCTTAAATCGCTGTATTTTAAATTTTTCACATATGAAATTTGATATATGAAGTTTTCTAATTTGCATACAATCCGAATTGGCTTAGTTGATTCGTACCTCAACCAAACTTACAGAGAGCCCTGCCCTAATCCCAGAACGCAATATAATTGAACATTTTTAGAAGTAACTGGAACGAAGTGTTTTTGAAAATGTTTAACACACTAATTCAGCTCAAGATGACATTAAAAAGTAGAGTATTCAATAGAACGGGAAGAATATTAAAATTTGTTGAAATTAATTGTGGAATTACATATTATATTATGTGTTGAGCTCAAAAAAACTATTATTTCTTGTGTTTCTGATGAAACGTACAGCTATTATTGGATAAATGCTGGTTTTATTATTATTTATAAAGGCTCATATATAATGTAATATTAAGACCCCGAAAAATCTATATGTTTATTTAGAGGACTTTTCCATAAAAAAATATTGTCCGATTGGAGTTACTGTATGTAAATAACACCGTGCTCACACATAATCCTTAATTGGCAATTAAGGGATTTTAGGCAATTAATTGTGCTCAATTCACATTACAATAGCACAATTAATAAATTGCTCAGTTAGTAGTTAATTGCGTTATTAATTGAGACGAATTTGCAATTCAACCATGCGAAAAGTATGTAGTGTGAGGAGTGGCAACTCCGTTTGTTGGGTGTTCAGTTAGAATTGACAACTATAAACAGTATGGAAAATCCGTATTCATATAAATTCATATATGCGACGGTAAGCAAAAGGGTAGGTAGTGTGGAGACAAGAATGGAACATTTTGAGAAAACTGTTGACGAGAAATTGAATATAATGGAAGAGAAAATCAACAGTCTACAGTGCCAGAAACCGGTAAACACCTTGCTTTGATGGTAGCTCACCCCTATCCATATTTAAATTTCAATTCGAGGCAGTTGCTAGCAGAGATAGATGGGACGATCAACAGAAGGCTCTAGAATTAATTTTGGCGTTAAAAGGTGCTGTAGCAGAAATTTTAAAAACCATGCCAGCCAGCTGCAGAAACAACTGCAATGACTTAATGGCGCTACAGCGTAAATTTGGCGACAACCACAAATGCAATTTGTACAGCATGGAGTTAAGATGCCGAACACAGAAGGCTAATGAGCCTTTGTAATGGAAGTCGAGAGGTTGGTGCAGTTAACCTATCCAAAGGAATATCACCCAGTAGTAGACCATCTGAAGACCGAAGCCTTCGTCAACGGCTTACTAGACCCTGATGTTAAACTAGCCGTATGTGCAGCAAATAAGGCAACCTTTGCGGAGACCGTGGCATTTGCACTGGCATGGAAAACCGCTCGAGAGATATCCAAGTCACAGGTACATAAAGTGTTTGACATGAAAACCGTAAATAGCAGAGGAGATTTCATTGCAGCTGTTAAAGAGGTGGTAGAGCGTCTTTTGGCCGATAAAGAGCAAAAGGCAAAACAGAAGTGCCAAAACTGTGGCAAGAGCGGTCATTTTCAAATGCATTGTTGAGCAGTGCAAGATTTGCGTCACCATGAATATATAACAAACGGAAAAACACTATCTATAGAAAGCAAACAGAAATTAGTGACAAACGCCTTACCCATAGAGGAGAGACACACAACGAATAAATGAACGCTCTAACGTAAATGAGGTTGACCATAATGGGAGTGGGTATCATACATATTGTAACAGGAAACCTAACAATGTAACGGGTTACAGGAGTGGAAAGAGTAAAAACGAAAGTGAGATAGCCGCTGATAAAACGCGTAATAAAGCCAAAGAGGCCATCATCGATATCAGACAATTACGTCTGAAGGTTAACAAGGACTGGTCAACGGCTCAGAGGAAAGATCCTGTACTGGCGAGGATAATAGCAGGTAAAGAGAAAAACAAATGGCCTACTGGTAAAGAGATATCAACAGATCGTCCTCCAATAAAGGTTTATTTGGCTCAGTGGAATAGTTTAACGCTGATAGACGGGTGCTTATACAGAGGCTGGGAAGTGCTGATGGAAATACAACCTCCAATCTAATGGTGGTTCCTTCCTCGAAAATTAATGAAATTTTAAATCAGTCTCATAAGGAACCCAGCACAAGGCATCTTGGCGTGGCGAAGACAGGTGAGAAATTAAAATAGCGTTACTATTGGGTTGGATACAAGCATGCTGCCGCCGGATGAATAGCGAAGTGCATTGAGTGTATTGCGGCTAAAAATGCAGTAAGAACAAGTTAGAATCATCTGTAGTCAGTAAAGCCAAGAAAAGAGAAAATCCCAAAGAACTTTATAGATTGAAAGCCAGGTATAATCGAGCAGCAAGAGCTAATGGCTTCCATGGGGGACAACTGGTACTACTACACTACAAACACAGCGGAAGAAAGGTGTGTCCCCCAAGCTGCCAACTTAGACCTTATAAGTAATCAAAAGGCTAAACGATGTGGTATACCGAATACAGAAACACAACAGCCCAAGAACTAAAATGAAAGTAGTGCACATATAACGATTGGCAAGTTACGGAGATAAAGTAATGATCCAATTCAGCACCAACAGGCTTAAGTGGGCGGCAGTGTTACGAAAATAAGGTTGGGCACCACAGCGTTTATTACATCGCTAATATAAATAAACAGAAGCTGCAAGAACAGCTATACGTGCTGTTTAAAATAAACAAATCGACAACAATAAGCATTAGCAGAGATAAAGTAAATAAAAATAACACGGCAACAACAATAATTAAGCAGCAAAGAAAACAAGTAACTGACAATAAATAAACCACAACAAATACTAAGAGCTGAAAGAGGTAGATGTTGACATACGCAAAGAAATTAGAAGATAGAAATGGAATCTATCTGAAATATCGAGGGGTTCGCGAGCTTTCGATGTGTTGTTTACTCAGCCATATAAAAAGCACATCGATGCGAACAGCAATCAGTTTATGTGTCGTAAACTCAGTGAGTGCAGTTTAAGTAAAGTTAACTCACCGAATGTGTTATTGGTGTGAAGAGAACCAAAGTAATAAATACGATCGGGTAGGAAGACTTTTAGGAAGAAAGATCTGTCGAGTAATTGTTGTTGTTTACAAAATTGTAAGCAGACAGAGTAATTAAGAATAAAAATTGTTATTGCCTCTAAAGAGATTACAAGCAGTGGTTTACATAACTGTGTTGACTAAAGGATTTTTGATTAAAACCAAATAAAAAATTTATTTTTTTAACTACAATCTACGAACTCATAAAAACACGTTTTGAAAAAGGTAAAAACGTAACAATGTTATCTATATAAAATTCAAACAAATAGATTTTTGTTGTTGTATGAATGTGGACTACGCACATTGTACATTGTTGTATGAGAAAAAAAAGTAAACAAAAATTTTGTGTATTGAATGTGAGCTTTTGCTTTAATTTAACACTCTTTTTCAAGTCAAAGTTTTATTATTAATTTTGTTATGTTGTTTCAAATTTATAATTTTGAGTTTTTAATAACAAAATCTGGTAAATGCTAATTAAGTCAACTCAAATGTGCAACTTAAATGTACTCAGCAAATTCGATAGCTCTATTTAAAAATTAATTGACTCGGCAAAAGTCTATGTCTGAACATTTTTTTTTTTATATAAGACCAGCACCCAGGAGATGGCCCCTACTCATGCAGTGCATTGTGCTGGTACTAGGAAAATAGGTTTTTGGAAGGAGGACAGAGGAAGTAGTGTTTATGGACGTTAGATTTAAATTTACTCATGTCGTAAGGGGCAGGAAATACTTTCGCTGGAAGATTATTCCACAACCGAACAGTGCGACCAAAGAACGAACTCTCCCTATAATGCGTTGTGCGATTTACTCGACAATCAACTACAAAAGGATGTGCTCTACGAGAAATACGAGTATTATTTAAAAATATATGATTACTACGAATTAGGTCCTTAAATTCGTCAGAACACATTCAGTTATTGTAGCGATAGAACAATGAAACACACGGCATATTGCGACGATGCATTTTCGCCCTCTCCTGTACGCGGTCGAGAAGCTCCAAAATAGACTCCAAATAGACTTTGTCTTGCAAATTTAAGGAGATCAGATGGGGTGCACCCATCTTGCACCTCAAACAACCAAGGCACTTGAATGCTTCTTTCGACACTTGAAATATGTGATCATTCCAACGAACGTTACAGTGAATTCTCATGCCCAGAACATCAAGAGAATCTGATTCCTCAATATCAACATTACCCATTGACACAGATGACATCACACCACCACGCCTGTGTGTTAAAAAACAACATTGAGTCTTACGTGCATTAAAATCGACCCTGTTTGCACGACCCCACTCGAAGACCTTCACCAGGTCACTTGTGAGTGTGACGTTCATATTCATCCTTCCTACCCCAACCTCCAAAAGGCTCGGTCTACGATCAAAAGAATATGAGTGACAAATGTTGCTGTCATTTGCAAAAGAATAGATAGGATTAGAAGTGAGAAGAAAAAAGTCGTTAAGAAGTATTAGAAGAAGAGTAGGAGAAAGAACAGAGCCTTGCGGTACCCCCTAAGTTTACTCTGAATTCGTCGGATGAGACCCCATCTATAACCACTCTTATAGAGCGATCTCTGAGAAAACTCGATACAAGTCGAGAGAAGTGACGACCGATACCAAAAGCATTAAGTTTCGAAATGAGAGCCTCATGCCAAACTCTATCAAGCTCCTTTGAGATATCCAGAGCCACAACCTTACTTTCGCCAAAACCATGAATAGACTTGTTCCACTTCTCCGAGAGCAACGCCAGCAGGTCACCAGTAGAACGGCCCTTTCGGAAACCGTACTGACGATCGCTAAGTAGATCGTTGGACTCCAGATATCCCACAAGGTGGTGATTAGACATACTCTCCATAATCTTGGAGAGTGCGGAACAAACTGCTATTGGACGGTAGTTCTCAGGGTTACTAGCCTCGCCCTTTTTGGGGATTGGCGTTAAATTAGCAACCTTCCAGCAAGATAGAAAAATACCGGTGCGATATGACGCACTGAAAAGGTGAGCTAATGGACGCGCAAGCGTCGAAGAGTACTGCTTCAGGACCAGTGCTGGTATGGTTGTTAACGTTGAGATTTGCAAGGACTCCTTTTACAGCACGAGCTCAAAAAATATACTGGACGTAGTTACTGATACTCTTTCAAGTCTGTCTGAACATGGTGTAGTATTCGTAAAAACAGAATTTTGTATGTAATTTTTCTTCAAATGTGTAATTTTGATGCCAGTTGTGTGTAATATATAATGCTGTTGGTGGCAACACTGCTAACAATTGTTAGAGGCTTAATAGACTTTATTAAGTTCATGTGCGCTGGTTTATGTTGTGCATAGTCTCCAGAGAAAGTATATGCATGTGTAAGTGCTGTGTATTTTTGGCTGCCTCTTACTTTTGTAACCATTTTCTATTGCGTGTCTTTTGTCACATGTTTCGCTTTTATCGTTTCTAACAGTGAAGTGTTCTTACAAACATTGAATGAATGTGTACAGCAGCAAACAGTTAAATAAAATGAACACTTTCCTATATATAACAAAATTTTGTGCTCCTTTAGTTTCTATTTAAGTAATACCCTCTGTAGTTCAACAATAGCCATTAAAACATGCCAAGGTTTAGGCTGCACTTTTGTTTGTTTTTTTTTTTTGTTTTTGTCTATTGTGCTATGAATATTCTTTTGATGGAAATATTGAAATATTTGTGTGTATACACACATGTATGTGTGTAACAATATATCTGTCTAAGTTGTATATTTGAAGGCTGAAAGCTCCATCGCACCGTTTTGTTAAATCAACAATACAAAAGGTGGTTGTAGTGAAAATTTCAATGCAAAATGCAGTTTATTTTTAAAAAGTGAAACAAATCAAAGGCACAACTTTTCAAATGCCCAAAAGACTAAAGTTTCTAAAAATTAAATTTAAATAAATTTTTAAAATCGTTTTTAGTTTCATTCAAATGTTATTTAAAACTTTATTGTTTTGTTCTTTATTCAAATGTTATTGGAAGTAAGTTCTGCCTATTGTACAGAGCACACCACCAGCAAGTAAGAGAGTTTTAAAATACATGCATATTGAGTTTGAATTCTTAATAATGTGTGTGTTAAACAAAATATTAATTAATATTACATTTGTATTACAAGATCCTATTCAATAAGCTACAAGGCTCTTGACTTTAATTTGACATAAGTAACTGATAGGTCGCTATTGCACATTTGCTATTTATAAAAAAAATTAAAAATTCTCAATAATTTTGTAGTTAAAATTGAAGTAAAAAATTATAGTAAATATTGTAATGAAATGTAATTCAAGTCAAGAGAGTGTTTAGAAGAACCCGAAGCTTTTAAAGAAATTTGTTTGAGTTTTGAAATTTGTAAAAAAAGAAGAGAAAGAAAAAGTATAGAGTGGGCAATTTAAAAGCTTAAATTAATAAATTTAAATTAATAAGACAAAAACGGTTTGAAATTTTGTCAAACGTATTTCTGTGTTGTGTAATATTTCATTCATATGGCTGCCATGGCTGATCTCACAGTATCCCATTCAATGGGACCAATTTTCGAGAACTTTTTCTAGTGTCTGAGGTCGTATGTCGACAATGGCATCATGAATGTTGGTCTCCAAATGCTCATTTGCATCTGGTTTGTCGCCATAACACTTGTCTTTAACGGCGTTCCACTGAAAATAGACCAAAGGTGTCAAATCGCAGCTTTTGGAGGCCAACTGAAATCACTATTTCGGCTAATTAAACGGCCATCAAACGTTTGACGCAATAACTCTATTGTGGCATGAGATGTATTGCCAGTTGCAGAAGAAGAGCAGGCTCAAAAAATCGGTTATCATGGTGCTATTATTGTTTCAATTTATCATAATGGCTGCAAAATATGAAATATGGCCAATAATGCCTTCGCTTCACAAGTCACACCAAACAGTCACACTTTATTGGAGCATTGGCTTCTGTAAGACCACATTTGGGTTTTCTGAGCCCCTAATACGCCAATTTTGCTTACTACTGCACCCACTAAGATGAGAATGAGCGTCATCCGAAAACATGATTTTAAATGATAACAAATTTCCAATAAATCCCAATGTTGCTCAAGCGCAAATCGATCTATTTCGTTCAGTGGTGATAATATACCGAAATTTGTGACAGAATAGAATAATATAAGTATTGTTAGATTCGAAATAACCGCTGGTTCAAATTTAATATCTTAAATTGCCCACCCTAGAGTTTATAAAACTTGTTATTAATAAAGCGTTTTTTAACCCTAGAACCGTAACGTTTGTTTTATACAAAAACACTAACCATTAGTCGAAGCAAATAACATACATTTGCAGCCGATTTTTAACTTATCCATAGAATCTGAAATGCTGATGATTTTTGAAGTTTGGCGACCATAGCGCATCAAAAGGATATAGTGGTTATCCAAGGTATTTTTGCTTGTTGCGTAGTGTAATTATTCTTGGTATGGCAATTAAACCTTGAATGTCCTTTAAAGCAAAGATCTATAGGCATGACATCCTGGAAAAAAAACGGTTTCCAGACCTTCTGTGTAGAATGAATAGACTCGCGATTCATACCGGCTATCGTCGCATACCGCTAGTACATATCCATAGTGTCATTTTCTGTGAAAGACCACTTTGACCTGTCTGATTACAGCTGGAGCGACTTGCCCAAAGAGCCTTGTCGACGATTGCCCATCAAAAAATTATAGTGGTTCTCCAAGGTAAGAAAATTGTTTTCTATCTCTTGCAAAGTCTTATATAGTATGGGCCTAGTTTGGGATGTGCTCGATCTGGTCTAGTATACTGATGGATAAATTTCAGGGGTTCCAGGGCGTTGCAACTGTGTTCGGTCGGAGTGATGATAATAATTGTTTTAAGAACCTTTAAAATTCGATTTTTACAAAATATGCTATAATATAGGGTCCGCCAAATAATCTTTTTTTTTTTGAAAATGCTATAAAAAAAAAAACTATTTGAAAATACAATCCTTCCGTTTAATAATGGAAAATAATTTCATTCAAATGGCTGCCTCGGCTGGCCATGCAGTAGCCTACACGATCGGTCCAATTTTTAAGCACATTATCGATTGTGTGCAGCTGTATTTCACCAATGGCTTCACGAATATTGTCCTTTAAAGAGTCAATTGTCTCTGGCTTATTGGCGTAACACTTACCTTTGACGGCACTCCACAAATAATAGTCCAACAGTGTCAAATCGCAGCTCCGTGGTGGCCAAACGATATCAGATCTGCGGCTGATAATGCGATCTTCAAAAACAGGGCGCAAAACATCGAGTGTAGCTTCGGCTGTGTGGCACGTAGCGCCATCCTGGTGAAACCAACCTAATATCCTCCTCCTAAATTTTTGTGAACATAAATTCGTTCAACATGGCCCGATAACGATCGCTATTGACTGTAACGGCCACTCCTTGCTCATTTTCGAATTATGCCTCTGGACCAAAATCCGCACCAAACAGTGATTCGTCTTGGGTGTATCGGCTTTTCAATGTATGCGTGCGCTTTTTCTGTGCCCCAAATGCGACAATTTTGCTTGTTTGCATACCCGCCAATATCACAATGAGCTTCATCTGACACATTACCATGACTTTCAAAGTAATGTCGCACTATTTCCCATATTCGTTCAGCGGAAGGATAAAACTAATTATCTGTCAAATCAGTCACGAACTAAGTGATACCATTCACGAAATAAGCACTAGTTGAAAAGAAAACGTTAGATGGCGGACCTTTTATTTAAATTTTTAATAAAATAGTTTCTATGGACGAAATGGTCTCGAAATCTAATTGCAGAGGAATGATTATACAAGTTTACCAAGTTTCCCTTAAGTTTGTTGAACCAAACCCTAAATTTTGAAATAAATTTCCACAATTTGAAAACGATCTTGCAACGTAGTATTATACTGTGGTGATTTGCCAAATCTTTATGAAAAGACAGGTTACAACAAATAACACTTCAAAGCTTGGCATACTGTAAAAACTCCTCTGCTTTCACACATCTACACTTTTTTAATGGTAATGCAGTGCTTATATAAAATATTTTTGTAATAAATATGCAATAGAAAGTACAGGATTATTTAAAATACCAATAAAACTATAACTTATTGCCCATATAATATATGAGGCAGTCATAAATGTGTAATAGAATTTAAAATTGTTATGAAATCAAACACAATGTGGCTTATGAAATATCTATGCACTCACTTGTATTGTAATTGGAGTTACGTACCTTTGGAAATTTTTTGAATGAACTATTGATTAACCTATAAACACACACACTCACATATGTATTTACTTACGCGCGCACACATACACACACACATGTATTATTAGAAGCTTATTGACAGACTTTAGGCAAAATTGATATTTACATGTTGCATACAATGAAAATGCTGGTACATATGTATGTATGTGTGCATTGTATAAAATTATTGAACATATTTTTGCTTCCTACATACCAATACAAGCACATATTTTTTTTATATTTATTTTACAATATTTTTTTCTTCTCTACTCTACTGACATTGTTTGTTATTTGATTTTGCCATGTTGAGTAATTTTCATTGCAAAACTGAGTTTTTGTTTTTTCTCTCTATAAACTATTTTAAAGGGGAAAGTTCTGAATAAATTCTATAACAAAATACTACAGCCATAGCAGCTGTAGTAACTAACAGTAAAAAAAAACAGTCATAAGTACTCAGGTACAACAACAATTATTTTTATAGTTCAAAAATTTCTATGAACTCTTGTTTACGTATGCGACGTAAAGGCCAACAAATTGTATGAATTTTGTCGGTGGGTGGAAAGCTATTACAAAGGGTTTACATTCCATAAAATTCTTTATTTTTTTTCTCTCTCTCTCTCTCTCTCTCACTCTCCTTTGTTTTTATATTTTATTTTATTTTTCTACCGTTTATCATGTTGGTTGCCATAAAAACTAAACAAACCAGTGGGAAATAAAATTTTATGAGAAAAAGAAAACTATGAAAAGACTATAGAAAGTTTTTTTTTAGGTTTTTTTTTAGTTTGTTTGTTCTTTTTTTTTGAATATGACCTTTAGGAATCAAATTTTGTGTTTTAACTTTATTTTTGTATAGTAAACTTGACCAAAATATTTTCTTTAATGTTTGTTTTGTGGTCATTTTCAATAAATAATAAAGAAATAAAAAACTGGGTTGATGGGTTCTGTTGGCTTATGTGAGTTATTTAATTTTACGAGTTTTTCTTACACATACGTCTAGGTACACCAAGGGTTGAGAGGTTATTTTTTAATACTATATTTAATATTTTTTTTAAGTAGTCTTGATTCAAAAAAAAAAAAAAACGAAAAAAAACGTTAAGAAGCGCTCGTCAATCTGTTCGTCTTACCAGTTAAGAGGGCGATCACATAACACAAGTTTACAAAAATATTTTTGTGTTTATTCACTGAATAAAACATATATTTTTAAGAAAGGCTACATATGGTTTATGGTGTTTAATTATTCCTTTTTGTTTGTCCACTTACAAGTCGCAGTTTTGTTATAGATACGTTTTTTTCGAAGGCTTTTGAGAAAGCAAAACTAGTTCTTCGATACTTATGCAGTCTATATTCGAAGTTTTTCAAGTCTAGGGATATTTTTGAGTCCTCAAAATATGACTTTTTGAATGATTTAAAATTTGGCACTATCTTAGCTAATGATAAACGGGCTGCTTGGATCTATTTAGTGCTTGTTGTCTGAGAATTTGTAGGAAAATAGAAAACAAATTGAGAAATTAATTTTGCTGATTTACTGGATAATTAGAAAAGGATGGATGTAATTATGTCGCCATTATGTCACCCTTTCCAGAATCCAGAATCCAGGAAATATTAGTGACGGTCATGGTGGGAGGTTTCACTAAGATTTAAAATCATTTGTGTGATTTTTTTAGGACTGGCATATACGAGGTGACTATTGTTGGAGTGTCATAAGGTAAACAAATAAAAATTTATATAAAAAAAAATGCCTTCATTTTTAGTTTCTTATTCAAAAACTAATGCTTTTTTACTTTTTTTCATTTTTATAAATATTTTAAAACTTGACATCGACGTTATTTTTTATTATTTTTCCCATTTTTAATTGTTTCAAAATTTTTTATTATTATTTTCTTGTTTCAGTTTCTTTAATCAGTTGGATATTCAAGCTAAGCAGTTGATTAATCTACTGTAGCTTCTTACATATGATTTTGCTTAGTGGTGAAGATTCCTGCTAATTGCTGTTGATCTTCACTTTAGTAGATGGACTATTTTCCTTTTCATTCATCTGATGTTTGTCATCATCGCCGGAGGTATGCGGCAAGGTCAGGGTGGCTTCTTCCTTAATTGTTAGATCGAGTAGTCTGGAGGAAAGCTCAAGCCTCCTTATTAAACATTCGAAACTACAACTAAATTTTTCTACGTCATATTCTCTGCTGGTGCTCGAACCGGGGTCCTTTGTGTTGTCATGCGTATGTTCTAACCACTACACGACGCTACCCCCAGAGTTAGGCAGTCTATATTATTAGCCCCATGCATATTTTAAACTGTGCCAACAAACACCTTGTAAACAAGTATAATTAGAAGAACTAAACTTATAGACGGCGGTAGAAGTTAAAAAAAAAATACGTTGGTGAAAGTGGCAAATTTGTAAAGCATATGTTTTAAGACTCAAGAAAATTAATGATTCAATGCATTTGTAACTATCGACTAAGTAATATGGCAACGGATGGAAGTATATGGCAATGGAATGGAAGTGGAAACAGAAACTTATTTTCAAATATTGTCTATAATCTATGATATTGTTACAGAAATCAGGTTGAGCAATCCTGTCGTTTATTACATTGCTAAAAAGAATAAATAAAAGCCGCAAAAACAACTATACATGCTGTTTACAAATAACCAAAAATCCAAATCGACAACAACTACATTAACAGAAATGAAGTAAATAAAAATAAACGGCAACAGCAAAAACAGCCAGAAAAGAGTACATAGTCACAGACAATAATAAACAACAACAAGCAACATGAGCTCAAAGAAGTAGATGTTTACATTCACATGGCTTCATAAGAACTAAGAAGAAAGTTAAGGACAGAAATTCAATCTGCCTGAAATATCGATAGTTTCGAGAGCTTTCGAAGTATTGTATAGTCAGACAAATAAACAACACATTGATGCGGACAGCAGATAATTTATGTGTTGTAAACTCAGCATGAAGAGATCTTAAGTGAAGCGAGCGCTTTCAACGAGTGTAATTGGCTTGAATTTAATGTAAAGAGAGTTGAGAAATGTAGGTGTGAAGAAAAATTAAGTTCCAATAAAAACCTAAGTTGTGACAACGATCGAGTTGAAAAATCTTTAGGTAGAAAGATTTGTCAAGTAATTGCTTAAAAAATTTTAAAGAGAGAGTGTAATAAGGAATAAATATTGTTATTGCTCGTGAAATATAACAATATAATACAATAATTGTGTTTGTAATTCCATAAACGCTTAAACTTAACATTGAATAGCAAACAAAGAATCGACCAATATTAGAACTGAGCTCAGTTCTACTATGAGAAAGTCAGCTACTCTGTTTATGTTGACAGAATATAGGGTGGAACGCCGTACGATCCGCCAAGACAAAAACCTTTAAGAAAATCTACAAAACAATGAGGTTGATTGAAGGTAGATTGAACGCATATCAGCTTGTTAACATGATAAACATTTCACAAAAAGTGCGATATATTGCTTTTTTACCGTCACTCCTTTGGGAAGCATATTAATTTTCCACAAAACATAAAGTGCTTTGTTTCAGTTTCAGTAATCAAGTTGATTTTCAAGCTAAGTTGATGATTAATCTAGTGTAGTTCGCCTCCATGTGTTTGTGTTTAGTGGCGATTATCCTTTTTTCAAAGTAGGTTGTGTTTTTATCCTGATTATTCGTCTGCTGTTTGTGATCATCAACACTTGAAACCGCATTTATTTTTTTTTTCATGTCCTCTGCTGGGGATTAAAACCTGGGCCGCTTGTGTTCTATACCTGCACTCTAACCACTGCAGCACTCCACCTCATATGGCTCTGGACTAGTGGCCAATAAAACAGGCCAATATGCACCAGAGTACACTTCATAAAACCCACCGCAGATTATGCCGCAAAAAAGCCCAGTATTCCATTACCCTAGAACTCCTCACACCGCTACTAGTAGTGTAAGTCACAAATGACTCCAGGCTGGTGGCCAATAGGACACAAATAACAAAGCACCGTTACAACCACGCCGTAGACACTGAACCATTTTTGTGTCTAGCGTTCGCCCGCGCCACCATCATAGAATATATCGTGTCGAACACAACATAGATATCATCAAGTGTTCAGCTGGGTGGAACTTAATGTATGACTCTGACAATATACCGCACCCCCGCAGCGTGACGCAGTGTGGCCTGTCTTCCCAAACCTACAGCAGGTATCCTTTTTGTAATAGCACTGCCGGACACGATGATCCAATCCTTAATACCTGTAACAACCAATGACTGAGTCTTATCCGATAGCTGAACCACCCTAAATAGCAACGCCCAACATCCAACAATGCCGACAGGGCCATGTCAGTGCCCTCTAGTATAACATCAAAATGCTCCCGATCCGACTTCCACGGATCATCGATAATCTTCACGTTACGGTTGAACACCTCCTGTGACATTCGATTCATCAAGTTCATCTCATAGAGATCCTTTATCAATCCCTCCGCAGTTACTCGAGCGTTCACTCCCTGCACTACTACCCTTGGACCCAATTTGTCCTGAACAGACATCCTTAAACTTCGCATTCAACGCCACACGGTTCCTTATCACAACACTGCCATCCTGTTCAAGACAAAAGGTTTTGTTTAAACTCACCAATCGGTGTTATCCAGACCCTTTGGTCAAGTCACTCCTACCGTCCTATGACATGACATATACTGCTACTATTCATTAGATAAAAATGTATCAAGTATTTTTATTTAATTATTTTGTTTATGGTGTTTTCATTTAAATTTTAACATTAAAAAAATGCTTTCAAAATATGTCAAAAATATGCATAAAATAATTACTATGCCAAACAAAGCTGTTATTCCTTCCATTATAAAGAACAACATATTTGCACATCAACACTCGAGTAAGAATGTCAAAAATTTAAATTATTCGTGCCAGTAGCTGGCGAAGTTGAAATGCAGACATCATCTATAAAGATTTAAGCAGGTTTTAAGAAATGTGCTTAAAGAAAATATATTATAATTACTGATAAGCCCTTAAAGCATGCTTTACTAATTGTAATCATTTAAGATAGGCAATGAAATCTATTTAACTATTAATATGCATATACTGTTACGTTTAACTTTTTTTTAAAAATTTGAGTTCGTTTATATTGAGTTAAAATAAAATAAAACTCTATTTTTGTTTTAGTTGTTTTACAATCTGTCTCTTTTTTTATTAATTCCACTGCACTTTAATACCCCAAATTCGCTTTTAAACAAATTTTATTTGCGCCTTAAACAGACTTTACTTTTTGACAGCCAATTGATCAGTAACTTACTCACCAGCAGCAATTAGAGCTGCAAAACTATCGATAGTAGGCCTACTCGATAGTATGCAAAAAAGCTATTGATAGTATCGATACTATCGGATTCTCTTAAGTGCTACTTGTGGCAACAATATCAGAATTTGAGTTAAAGGGAAAGAATAATAATAAATATTCAGTGTTGACACAAATAATAGGGACACTTTTTTTCAGTATGTTACAAAATGCGATGTATCGAAGATTTTTGTTCAGGCTATGAAGTGCTCCAAAACTAAAGTAATTAATAAGATCCAGTGAGAGAAGACTGCAGAGACTATGGGAAGAAAGCGTAGAACTACTGTTAATTTTGACTTCAAAGATTAATACCTTCAAGTCATCAAAAAGCCCCAAAAAATGAATTTATTCTCTTGTTTCAAGTCACACAATAAGAAAAAATCTTATAGAAGCTAGACTCATGAGTCTAGCCCTCGAAATGAATCGATGTAATCCAAATCTGCACCGTAATAGTTAGAACAACATGCTATGGTCTGATGAAACGATGATTAACTTGCTTGGGTCAAATGCAAAATCGTATGTATGTACTCGTACGAACATATTTTAGTTACAATTCATACTTTATTTTAGTTTAATAAATAGAAATTTCAAAAACTGTTAAAGTGTGTCCCTATGTAACTACAAAAGTTTACAGGCTGCTAACAATCAGCGCGCAAAAATGTGTGCAAGTGTGACTTTGACTACATGTAGTGGCCTCCGTATTTACTCTTAGAATTTGACGATAGTATCGATAGTGAAAAGAAACTATCGATGGTCAGCCAAAAACAAAACTATCGATAGTACTATCGATTGTTTTTTAGCTCTAGCCGCAATTCGCCGCTTTTATAGTATTTCATCCTAGTTTAGAATGTTCTAGTACGGTCACGAATTTTCGATTTTTCGACGTTAATTCAATATTAAGGCTTGATACAAGCCAATACATTTTTGTAGCTAAAAGCTCTGACGTGGTGGATTTTGTTTATAGCATTTTAATTGTCGTAACAATATTTAAAGTACATTTTTCAATAATCAGTTTTAATGCACTAGGAAATAGTTTAGCTTTGCTTTCTTAATTGAAATAAATGAACGTAAAATAATTAATAATTTACCCATTTATCGCTTAAAATCTCTTTATACTTTATTTTTAAATGTAATTAAGTTTTTTATAAAACAAAAAATAGTATTATATGATAAGGAATTATCTTTTATAAATTTTACGTCATTTAATACACAGCCTTATCAAAATTCATCCTAAAAACATACTTAACTTATTAATTTAATACCCGTAAAAGTATGCTTTACTAAATTTTAATCTCTTTATTTAATTACATATCAATATTCTTTTATCTTTTAGCAAGAATTTTCAAATCTTTGTATACATTTATAATTCAACCCACAAATTAACCACAATTCACAAGTTCCTTAACATACCTTTCTATCTCTTTAATTGCAAATATTTTATATTCCTTCATACATACATCTATTTAGTTATGTCACTTATCGTCTATCGCTTCAATGTGTCTATTACATACATATTTAAAGAAAAATTTTCTCTGGGCTTCTACTGATGTTTTGCTAAAATTTGCTGATAATGACACAAAAGACGAAGGTGATGGAAATGTTCATAATGACTTTACTTGTTTATGATATTCTTCTATTAAATGTATTGTTTGATGAAATTTGTAATTATTATTATTTGAATTAATAATATTGTTGTTGTTATTGCAATATTTATGCATAATTATTAACTTGTTTTCATTGTTTCATGGAATCTACAAATGTTGGAAAAATAATTAAGATTTTGTATAGAAAAGAAACGGTAAGAGAAAAAACTCTAACAATAGGCGGGGAGACAAACTAATTAAATATTCTTCTAGCCGGAGGTCACAGCAAGACAGTGGAATACAAGGCAATGTTTTAAAAAAATATATAAAATTTCAATGTTGTAATAAAATATTTTCAAATAAGAAAAAAAAAACTTAATTTTCTGTTTTTTGACGCTTTAGCTCGGCAGTATTCAATTCAAATGAAAATACAAATAAATTTTATTATTCATAATGAACTTACATACCAGAAATCAGCACTGCATCGCTTTTTCGCTACTCATATTCTGTAAACATCATTCAAAATCAACTACTCATACTCACAACAACGTTGATTCATAATTATAAATAGGAATTAGAATGAATCAATTATTGTACTCATACTCATGCATCAGAGAGTATGTACTCATAATACTCATAAATTCAACTCATTCGAGTGATACTAAACAAGTATAAACATATAGAAAGCAAGCAATATTGTTTCAAAAAGAAAAATAAAGAAAAAGTTAAAAGTACCGCAGTACTAATAGATACATTATCATCTTGTATGTGTGTGAGTTCTCTCTTACTAAATGCACTTAGAGAAAATTATAGTAATAAAGACATATAACCAGAAATATATTATTACAGTACTGAAGTATATTTAGTATAAATTCAAGCATCTTTTTAACAAACAAAAATGAGATACACTTTTATAGTTCTTATAAATGAGCTAAAATGTCATGCTATGCTATATGTGGTGCAAACTAAACATTTTGGTTTAGAGAAAAACATTTAATGAAACATTTCGCTGAGTGTTTTTTTTTTTTTTTGAAAGACTGAAAGTTTGTTGTTATTTTTGTTAACGTGTGAGCACATGTAGGTGTAAGAGAAAGAGAATCAATTTACGCTGCGTAGTGCTTTTGACAAGCCCTACGGTAAACACATTATATAAACATATTCAAGGCTACCGATCATCGACTACAAGAATACTTATTTTAGCAGCAACGCGGCTACCGTTGTAGCTCGTAGCCTACTTAAGCTAATTTCAAATTTTCTTGGCGACAACAAACAGTTTAATGCTGCCAATGCAAAATAATTCATGAAATGGGCGTTTTAAAAACGCAGTACATTAAATATATACATTAAAAAGGCGAAAAAAATTTACGTGGCACCACTGTTCAATGTGTGTTGATAAGTATGAGTATGATGCGTGTGCGTACTCTCTGCAATGATTATGAATGCTTATGAGTATAACAATTTATGCATCATGATTCTAGTATACTAATGAATTCTCTGATACATGCATACACACACATAATTCCCAGAACATACTAACTGAAACAAGAGGGACTACTGTATATCAATAAGCGGTACTCAGTTCTATTACAATTCTCTTTGAAAGGGACCTATAGCTTAACGCTGGCTGTGGACGACATATGCAATATTTAGAGAAGTTTTTATAGCGTAAATACCCATAACCAGTCACTACGAAGTTATGCCACTGCTCAAAATTTTTAGATGGTTTCACTTGAGATAGAATCTTGAATCTCTCATGATAAGACTTTTATCTCCTTGTATGGGAAATTTTTTTAAAAACTAGTCTCGAATAAATTCGGTTAAAATTGTAATTTTAATTTAAAAGATTTGAATTTTAGAAAAAAGCCTTCAGTAGACTCTGCTATAGACAGCGTGTGGTCCCATAATCCCTTATAATAATTTCTTTGCTTATCCCACTATGGATAAAACTGCGAATTTGCTCAATATCTTTAAAGAACTAAAGCTCCAGGTTTTGATGGTACTGCAGCAGATTTACTAATGTGTAACCTGCTTATGAGTGTTCGAATAAGACTTCCATTTATTCGGACTTGTTGAGAGAGCAATAATTGCCTAATGAATTAGCTGAGGGTGTTATTTTAAATATATCGGTAAATGGCGACTTCACTGACCCCCATGGTATTACCTTGTTGTGCCTATTGATAAGGTAATTGGTCTAATAATTGTCAAATTTAATTAATTGACCACATAGGCAGCTTATGTATCATCGAGCAACAGTCAGTGGCGTTCTACATTGTATTTAGGTTAGGTTAAGAGTGGTCGCCGGGCAAACGTCCAGCACACTTAGTCTCGATAGAACCCATTGTGATACCCATAGCATCCACTGACTGTCTCTGATTAGTCATCTAACCAGTTCACTCCCTCCATGAATTTGCTGATCAACTTTACAGGAATTACCTGAGCCTCAATACTAACTATATTTCCACCGAATATCCTGAACCTAAGTTCCACCAACGCCTGGTACTCTAAAAGTAGATATTTAGTGGTCTCCTTATATTTCTCTAAACAGCACCTATATACATAGTTCCTAAAGCCCAACCTAAGACGGCTGGTAAAAATCGATATACAAAAACACTTCCTCTCCGAAAGAGACCCAGCCACAGTGCCGCGTATAGCCAGTTCATACGCCGCACAATTACCCCAAATGTCTCTGTGGCCTGGTACCCAAATTTATAGATATCGGGAATAAGTGATAAGTGACATTTCTTTACTCTCAGGGACTTAACGAACATAGCCCCCAATGATCTAATAGCGAACTAACTGTCCGTATAAATGTTAACTTTCTGGACAGTTGTAACACTATTCCTTGAAAAAGTCAGCAACTTTATCACAGCAGTGATCCGGTAACCAGTAGAACATGTTATTATTAAGATCAGGAGAATGGACGCCATAGCCCACTCTACTATCCAGCTTTGACGGTGTTGTTCAGATACTTTACATGTCCACCTCAAATGACTTTTCCAAGTATTGCTATTCGGAATAAATGTCCTCAGATTTGTCCTTGATAATAAGCATTGGATACAATAGTCTGTCCTCACGGCAGATAAGCCAGTCGGGTGCAGTAGCCCAGCAGAGTACTTCGATAATCTAAGGCCGTATTCCCTGATTCTGAACAGAGACATGGAAGCAATCGATTCGGTGAGGGTATGAGGTGTCCAGATATTCTTAATGAAACTTGGTGTCCATACCAAAGACAAGAATCAGTCTTACTATAGCCTTTGACTGTACTTTCATTTTTCATAGACTTCGAGAAACTTTCAACAAATTGAATTTCAATATGATTTGGAGCTACATGTCATATAGGGTGATCCCTCGGAAACTCATAATCCTCTTATTGAGGATTTTTAGCGTAATGTATCCGTAATGTTGAGTAGAGTAGTGAAAGTCGGAACTGGTATTCGACAAGGTTTTGTCACATCACCACTAATACTTAATATAGTTTTGGACACGATTGAAAAAGTCCTTCATAACGGAAAGTGAATAACGTAAGGCTTGCAAAGCCTTTTAAACGAACTTGATTAAGTGGACGATATCTGTCTTTTGATTCACAGTTTCCAGGATCTTGCAACGAGTCAAGGGAGCTTAACGTTAGCAGTGGAAGTAGCTGTTCTAAAGATTAATGTGACAAAGACAAAAATTGCCATATCCCAGGACCGATTTGCTGTCGGAACGAAAGTAATAGAGGATGTCGGCCAATTTTGTTATTTCGGCAGAATTATAAGCGCGAATGGATATAGATAATCGATTACAGAAGCTGAATATATATAATGAATTAGAGAAAGCCTGTCGAAAGTTTGATCGTCTTAGATCCATCTGGATTTCGTGGTTCTAATCTATGCAAATGTCTGTTTCAATCCTTGATGCAATTATAAAACTCATCCTTCCCCATGGTTTGGAAACTTGGAACGCTGCAACACATAATAGGATAAGGGGCAATTCATGATTTTTTGTCCCCGCTGAGATTTGAATGTGAGCTACTTATACTGCATACGGGCACTTTAAGTAGTACATCACGCTTCCTAGGTGATGCAAATGTGTCTAGAATAGCCTTTGAAAGGATAGTCAGTTGCTTTTATCATTTTGCCATATATATACAAACAACATGATAAAATTAGGATGAACAAAGGGAAATCCTTTAACCCACCTAAGAATCGTTCCTCAGCCTTTTGCTAATATTGCCTAGAACTACAAATACAACAGTATAAAGTTTAAATATGATTATTTTTATCTTCAGAAAGCTTCACGTGCTCTTCAAATTAATTTTAAGCTTTTTGGGCGCTACTTTCTAAATTAACGGCAATCAAACTTGTAAATTATTTGAGAAACACTTAGATCTCTTTGCTATAAACTTGTGCAAATAAAATCGTTTTCCTTTTTGTTAGAAGCTTACTTCTATTTCTTAAATATACTGTCTTCCCTTTTAAACTAATGCGTGACGCAGAAAACCACTGTTACATTCAACAAAAGAATATTCAACTAAAAACTAAGAAAAATCAACATTAAAATCTTTAAGGTAATTTCCGTGTGATTTCTTTCCCACTGATTTTAATTTGTCTCTTTTACAAAAATAATACTTTCAACAATGGAAAGCAACGATATTCACAGGACATGCCGCCAGACAAATTAGACAAGAGAATGAATGAGGAAGAAAAAAAAAACAAAAGCACGAGAAAAAAGGCACCATAACACTTCAAATAGAATTGAATAGCAGACATTATACACTCTACTGTATAATAAAAATATAAATTATGCCGAGAATACAACGACGATGAACGTAAGGAAGGACAAGAAATACTTGAAATTGTACTTCTAAAGAAATATGTGTAAGAAAAAAGTCCTAGAAAAAATGAAAAATAAAAAATCAAAAGACGAAGTAGGGAAATTAGTCTCTGCACAAATACAATAGAGTACAATGCACTTTAGCTAACAGCCATACACGCAAACACACACACACATAATCAAAATTCCCAGCTCTGCGCAGAGCCTTTTTTTCGTCGTATTTAAAACAAAAGTACGAAAGGAAAAAAATGTAAGATTCCCAAGAGAATGTCATCTTGCGAATTTACATCTTCTTTTGAAATTCTTTTACTGCTTTAAGAAGGAAAAAAAAAATTCTCTTTATTCTCCTTTGTTGTTTTTGTTTTTAACATTTTTTTGTTGTTTTTTTTTTTTTTTTTGTTGAAGGTATTCATAAAATGATCTGTGTTTGTGGGTATTTGGTTTCTTGAAGTTAAAACCACTTATTGAGATATGGGATTAATTTTCTTTTTCTTAAACAGACATTAAAGAATTATTATTTTATTTATTCTTTTTTTTTAAGAAAAGAGCAATTTATTTTTATATAAACTAAATATTACAATGACAAAATGTTATATACTTGATAAATAGAATTTCAAAAAAAAAAAAAAAAAATATTAAATATTAAATAAATGTAAAAAAACCCCCCACTACTTTATAGAAATCCTAGACTAGCGCCTTCCGCTTTGCTGGGAGCCTGTCAATACTTGCTTTTTGACTGATGTGGATATATAACGTTCTCATTATATGCAAAATTACATATTATCTTAAAATTGATGGTTTGAATTGACCGCCAAATTATTTAGAAACTTCAACTCTAAACATTCTCAAGATACCATTCCCACTTATCCAATTCCGCCCACTTTTTATCTGAGAAGTCATTTAGAACAAATTCAGAACCTTCCATTTTAACAGTTCTTAAGATATATAAAAATCAATATTATCGAATGTCATTGTACACATAAGACGTTACGATACATGGTTTGTTGACTTTTAAAGTGACAATAAATAAATCATAATATGGAAAATGGAGGGCATTTTGTTGAGGAAAATCTAAGCGTCATATCTACAGAACCACTGGGCCATCTACAGACCATCCCCAACTAGGGTTGGCAAAAACCCGGGCTTAAGTAAAACCCAACCCACCGGGTTTTATTGGGGTTTTTGATGAGTTTTATTGGAGATTATAACTGCTTCCTAATTTCGTTCAATTGGACAATATTTTGTATTTGTTAGTGCAATTACGTTGTTATAGTATTTATACTATAATTTTGCTCCCTTTTGAAGGGTTCAATGGAGAATTTTGTACTACGAGCTGCCAAAACTCGGTGATCAGAGCAGCAATTACTTCGTTTCAACTGTGCATTACGAAAAAAAACGACCGGATTTTAAAGACAGACATGATAGAGTAATTCTTTTGCTTGACAGCTACTGCACACAACATGAAAAATTGTCAATTTTAAGTCGTTAAAAATTTCTAAAAAAAATTTTATTTTAGGAATAATAAAGGGTCCGCCAAATAAATTTTTTTTTTAAATGCTATAAAAAAAATACTGAATATTTTCTCAAATTTCTTTTCTATTTAAGAGTACAATCCTTCCTGTTAATAATGGAAAATAATTTTATTAAAATGGCTGCCGCGGCTGGCCATGCAGTAGCCTACACGATCGGTCCAACTTTTAAGCACATTATCGATTGTGTGCAGCTGTATTTCACTAATAGCTTCACGAATATTGTCCTTTAAAGCGTCAGTTGTCTCTGGCTTGTTGGCGCAACACTTATCTTTGACGGCACCCCACAAATAATAGTCCAACGGTGTCAAACTGCAGCTCCGAGGTGGCCAAACGACATCAGCTCTGCGGCTGATAATGCGATCTTCAAAAATAGGGAGCAAAACATCAAGTGTAGCTTCGGCTGTGTGGCATGTAGCGCCGTCCTGTTGAAACCAAATGTTGCTAATATCCTCCTCTTCAATTTTTGTGAACAAAAATTCGTTCAACATAACCCGATAACGATCGCCAATGACTATAACGGCCACACCTTGCTCATTTTCGAAGAAAAATAGTTCAATTATGCCTCTGGACCAAAATCCGCACCAAACAATGACTCGTCTTGGGTGTATCGGCTTTTCAATGTATGCGTGGGGTTTTCTGTGCCCCAAATGCGACAATTTTGCTTGTTTACATACCCGCCAAGATCAATATGAGCTTCATCTGAAAAGATGATTTTTTTTGGCAAAATCGGCATCATCTGTAAGTCGATCGCAGGCCCATTTAGCGAAGCGCAAAAAAGCGTATACACAACTATATTCGTTCAGCGGAAGGACAAAACTAATTATCTGTCAAATCAGACATGAGCTAAGTGTTACCATTCACGATAAGCACTAGTTGAAAAAAAAAGTTAGATGGTGGACCATATATTATTTTTAAATATAAGTCTAAAATATAAAATAATTTTTTTCAAAAAATTTCTTAAAAAAATATAGGTAAAGGGTGGGCAAATTTGAGGTTAGGAAGTAAATTTACCTAAAAACACATTTTTTTTACAATTTCGATTTAATAGCACCAATTTAAAACAGAAATATGGGAATTAGTAATGGAATATGATTTTGGGCTAATGTCCAACTCAAGCTCGTCTGCAAGCATCCGCTCTTTTCATAAGATTTTGTACCACATTTTGCAACAAAGCTTTGCTTATGTCGTTCTTGCAACGCCAAATTTTATCTTTAAGAGTGTTAGCTGTTTGACGTTTGTTCACTTAAACTAGGTCTTTGAAATGGTCCAGAGAAAATAATTGCCAAGTCGAGAAATTACGCGACCGGGAAATTTCTTATGCAATGACTGAATTGTTTGGCTGGCTGTGTGGATTGTAGCGTAATCCTGCTGAAACCAAAGGTCACTGATGTCAACATTAGTCAATTGTGGCCACAAAAAATTGGTTATCATGGCTTAGTAGTTGCCTTGCTCATTTTCGAAAAAATACGAGCCGATGATGCCGCACCATACGGTCGTTTTCTTTGGATATAATGGTTTTTCAAGGACTGTTTGCGGATTTTTTGAGCCCCATATGCGACATATTTGTTGTTTGTATGATTGAAAAATGCATTGATTTCGTTCAGTTTTTCACACAGGCAATTCAGAAACGCTCGACGCAAACAATGGTCCAACGGTTTTAATTCTTGAACGAGTTGAACTTTATAAGCGTGAAGATGAAGATTTTTATGCAAAATGTTGCGCAAAGTTTCTCTGGCGATGCGCAATTGCTGTGAAGGTCGACGAGTTGATGTTCCAGGCTCATTCTCAAGACTTTGCTGTACAGCGATTATGTTTGTATCACTATGGTCACTACGAGCGTATAGTTTTGATCTTTTATCAGCAACCGTGAGCCTCTAACTGAGCAATTAAACGCAGCACAGCAATCTCAGAACGAGCCTGATTACGAGAAAAAGCTGCTCGATTTTTACGAAGTGATACAGTAAATATTTCACCATTTTGGTAGTAAATTTTCGCAATTAAAATTCTTTGTTCAAGAGTTTTGAGTTTCATAGTTAAAATTTCTCAAAATTTTACTAAATATTTGTCAAAGGCTGACAACCCAAAATATTGCTACGATACTTTGCAAAAGCTTTCGCTTAGAAATAAAGTGCAGTTTTTTTGGGTACCTGGACACTTTGGAATAGTGTGTGTAAATAAAAAATTGCTAATGAAACTGCGGATGCATTGGCTAGAAAAGTTTCTGTGACACCCCATATTAGTCAGGAACTTTGCTGTGCAGCACCACTTCCTACCATCTTCAATCTAATCAAGGACTTGAAAACTGCCAAATGCTTGGTAAAATGCGGTCTTCGCCACACTGTGGCAGCGATCAGTCCGCATTTTGGGTGTCGTTCTGAGGGTTTCGAGTATGGCATGACGGACTTGAAACTCCTAATGGAGTCTCTTACGAGCCACTATAGACTAAGAGAACATCTGAAGAGATGTGAATGTTTGTACACTGTGCTCACGAGCATCATAGACAGCGGAAAACTTATCGTGTGAATGTAGGGTCCTTGATAGGTTTGGATGCAAATCTTTAGGTAAACATAGGGTATCACTAGGTTACATGCTGGTGTTCGTTTGAAAAGCAACAGATCTGCTTAACAAAGTATAAACCGAAAAGGGCACAATAGGTCGCAGTAGGTAGCAGTGTATTGCAAACTTTCGCAAATAATGATGTTTTGCATCGTTTGCTGGCATCATATCATATTCGCGTATATATCTATGATTAGTATAAGATGTCAAACTCATAAGCATTTTTTGGAACAAAGTGATGTAGTTAAGAAAAAGATAGTTGATTTAATTAATCATTTTTTAAGTTTATATTTCCTATATGAGACTGCTGAAGTATAAAAAATCCCATTATCGTAGAAGCAAAGCTATAGACAAAACGCAGCTCTATGACAGCGTGAGACTACAGGCATAGCCGATTATTCAATTGGGTGTGGGAACAAATGGGCACTTTGGAGTGACTGTGGCCTCTCTCACGCACATTAATCTGCGAGCCACTCAACCAAAATATTCTGATGGCATGAGAGTATCCATTAACTGCTGCTCCATTTGGGGTATGCCACAGGTAAACCAAAAATGATTCAGCTTAAATGAGAAACCCTCGAGCTCCTCCGTTCGTTAAGCATTCAGCCGTTTTCTTTCCAAGGTAAACCTCAGATGTGTACACCAAATTCATTGACATATGTAAGGTAATGCATAACAGACCATTTTCTCTCCATTACACCTCTTGAGAGGCTATGGCTCCCACAAATCTAAACAAATCTAAAGTAAAATTTCTTTTAATTCAGTAGCCATAATTTGAAATACTATAGCAGTGGGACTGTTGTTCCCGATCAACTCACACGTATTCTTACGCTCTTGCTTTTAGTCGCCAAAGGGACAGCGACGAATGCACATGTATGGTAAATGTACGCAAATTTTTTTAAGGCACAAGCAAATAATTTAAAAAGAATCTTTCGCTTTTGCTTTTAGTTTTCACTGAAACAGCGACAAGTGCACATGTGCAGCAGATTTATGTTGATTTTTTTTTTTTTAATTTTTTTAAGACATCAACACTACTCTCTCTGAGAGAGTAATTTTCATGTTCTCACTAACCCAACTACATTTTTAATTTAGTTGAAATAAATATTTGTTTATTACTTTTTTTTTACAAAAAATTAAAATCTCTTTAAAAATACTACCTCATAGAAATCCGATTAAGGCTTCACCCTCACTAAACTAAGTGAAGCTCTAAAATTTATAAAAATTTTAAATCGTATAGTTTTCTAAATATTTCAAATAAATACTTATCGTTTTCCTAAAAAAAATAAAATAAAAATAGTTTAAAATAAACCCTCATTTAATAATGCATTCAACGATGCATTTGAAATGCCATTCTAGTGTCACGTTTCTCTATTTTCTAAAATTAATAATTTCTTATGTTTTCAACAGTTTAGTAATTAATATTATACTTCTGTAGTTTTGTTTTTTTATTTTATGTTTTTGGTTTTAAAATATATTTTTCTCCTTCATTACTTCAATAAATGCTTGTGAGACCACTTACTGCGTAGACTTTTATGAAAATTTCAAAACGCAAACTACTGCCTTCTTTGCAACCAACCAGCCGGCCAGTCAGTCAGTCAACGGGTAGTTGGTATAAGACTTCTGTTATAGAAATCTAGTGCATATTGTAAAAAATGTTGTTTTAGAAAAATTTTAAGTGAAGAACTATACCAAGAAAAATGAGCTGAACTCTGTCAAAACGAACATGGTACGTCCTAAAGTCATGAAGTTAAATTCACAAACAACAATTACGAAAACTACACCAAGGAAAAGAGCAGAGAACAAAATATTTAAAGAAAAAACGTATTCAGTGAAACTCGACTAAATAATACCGTAAATGGCTACTTTTTTTTAAGGGTTTGTTGTGAAACAGAGGAGTCATGATTGGCTAGAGTATCTGTCGACTCTGTTTTACTTTCAAATGAAAATATCAGATTTACTCGATGTTATTAAAGTTGATATGTTCGAAATTTTGGAAGACATTTTGCGTAACTTATGGCGTCAATTTTTATTAAATTTTTTATACAATTTTTTTACAGCAAAAGTTGTTTATATATCATGATTATAATTAAACCGCTTATTAGAAAGCGTCTGCTAACACCATTCGTAATCTTATTTTAATATCATCTTCTCTAAAGAGGTATTTTAGCTTTTTATGTGCAAAACTTCTCAAAACTTTTTCAAATCCTTCAATAAACTTAAAACTAAGAGGTGCTCGAAACAAAACGCACGATCTTAATTGTAAATAAAACAAAAAGTTTTCAGAGAATTATCTTAAAATTTCTTACGATAAAAGTAATTATGACAATTATGTGTGAAACAAAATATCGGCCAAGTGCTCAACACAGCTTCGATGGCATACTTCTGTCCTTCGGTCCATATTTTCAGTGACTCTGAGAAATAATTGAGGTTCAATGCCGTTAATGTGCCGATTTATCTCATCATTTAGCTCTTGAATTGTTCTTACGAATGCGAACACCATTTACGGTAACTGCTTGGCCGACTTTATTTTCGAAGAAGTACGGCCCAATGGCGCCGCCAACCCAGAAGCCGCAACAAACAGTCACCCTCATTTCCTACAGACCCAGTTTGCTGAAATTTGCGCCAAATGCTCTCAATTGTAAACGCATTTGGTTGATTAGGCTGACCAAAAAATCACGAAATGCACGAAATGCCTTTTGGTTAGGACGCCCATTTCGTAAAAGGCTTCAACAATCTTAACGCGCTGAACAATTAATTGCTGAATTAGTCAAACACTGAAACAAAGAAACCTCAAATTAAGTTGGGCAAAAAACTTAACGTTAAGGCCTTACAACGCTGCCCTCAGACACATAAAAAGACCGATTATAAAACAATGACTTTAGAGAACAACAAGCTATAGCAGCATTCTAATTACCAGCCAATAGCCGTCAGCATAAAATGGCAGTGGATTATTCACATAACGAAAGCAGAAGAAATTCAATAGTGTAGAGCCTATAGAGTAACCACGGATGAAGTCATCCAGCTAATAAGTAAAAAACAATGATAATGTGATGTTAGACAGTTAAGCAGCATTAGAGACCTTGTTATCTTGTGAGGTAAGGTCAAAGGCTGTTATGGACTAGTTATGAACTTGGTGTACTCAATAGGGTAACAGGGTTGGGTTATGTTGAGGGCAGCGTCATAAGGGTCCCTCTTAAAATAAAAGAAATAACTCCTTGCTGAGCAAAAAACTCGTCTGGTTTTCATTGAACTTGAAACGTTCCTTGATGTCCCTGTGGGATATTCCAGCGAGAAGATGAGGATTAGTGGGGCATTTGTTCAACTACAATAGACCGCCTCTGGAATATGACAAGCGAAAAGGTTTGTCTTCCTGTTAATCCCATATGTTACTTCTACTCGAAAAGAGCGAACTTAGATTACAATGAGCATATTTCGTGGCATATTTTGACTTTAAAGGCTTCTGGATGCATTCTTTCAGTGGACGCGGAAACATTTTGGAACTTCTTATGCGGTCTTTCAGGGAATTGGGAACGAAGTTGGCTAAGCTTGATTTCGCCAGGTACGTCAAGACTTTTTTCTCGAAGGGGTAGGAACGCTACGACTTTGATATTATGATCTTTACAGACGAATCCAAGATGTCATTCGGTATAATGGCTAATATTTTCTCGGAGTCTACAAAACCTTTAGTTTACTGGAGACTGTTAGTATTTTTAAGCGGAAGTTTTGTGAATGCTGAGGCATCGGCGATCTGTGCTTAGGATCAGGATTTTCTCTAATAGTCAGACTGTAATAATCGCAACTCAACTTTAGTTCTCTGATGTAAAGAGGAGATGTAGCTTTTGATGTGGTTTTGATATGACAGTGGCAGGTAACTTCTGAGGACCTCCCGCCATCTTATTTCCAAGGTCATAGCGGTGTACACCAGTCATTGGATTATCGGAACGCACGCTGAAATAAGCTACATTGCAGAAGCACTTCTGAGGGAGAGACAATCTTTCACTTTTTCTGTTAATGTTCTAGTATGTCAGTAAAACGGTTGTGGTATTTCGGTGTAGCTTTTTTAACTGGTTTGCGCATTGAAATAAATCCCCTCGATTTTTACAATTTATAAACAGCTCAGGGTGGCTGTAATCTTTTTTTCTTTTTCTTTTCCTTTTAGGTGGTTCATTACTTTTGGCTTTGACTTGGTTTCAAAATCACACTTTGTTGCCAACCAACTCACATACTTAGTATCGGTTCTGCGCAGTGTATGTTGAGATCTTTAAACATATGACGCTTTCTCGGCTCACAAGAAAAGTTTCTGGAGGAGGCTATAGTAACTCCAAAAAGAGCATTTGCACTCCCACCAAATAAAACCACTGAGTTGTTTGCAGCCTCAACTTGATGTGTTGAACAGAAAGAGCTGCACAAAAGATCCTCTGGATTATAGTACGTTATGCACTATACAACAAACATGAATGAAAGCTGCCGCAAACTGAAAACGATGGCGCTCAATATACCTAATTCTCCCAATAGGATTGTTACAGAATATAACTATTATTAGGTGTAACGACCATTAGCATAAACTGAATATAACCTTATAACGTTGTAGGGAAGAAAAGCTAAAAATAAAATCAAAAGAATATTCTGAAAACAGTAGTTGTTTTTGTAGAAAATTGGGTATAAAAAAGGAAAAATTATACCAGACATTTTAGTGCATGTGGTTCTATACTTGAGATGTATGATAACAGTTGGGGGTACAATTTCAGACAGTATTTAAATGCAATATTTTCATAAAAAAATGAAAATGTATTTCTAAATTGCAATTTAACAAAAGTATTAACAGCTAAACTGAATCAAATGACTTTGCTATTCTTTTACTCCGCAGTGTATAAGAAAAAGAAAAAAGAAAACTTCAACAATATTCTCATGCTATTGGTGTTTCAATGTTGGTTGCAATTGAAAGATTAATGTTTTTTATGGTTTCATACAACGATCACCAGCATACAACCGTACGTACGTATTCCATAGCATTGCAGTGCATATCCTCACAAAGCAATTTTATTTTTTTTTTCTCTTTTTATGTTCGCAAATTTGCACAAACAATAACACGTTCCCATATGGGACAGCCCACAACAAATCTTTATATTCCACTGCAATGACACAATCACTTGCAAATATTGTCATGTTTATATCCATGCTACATGGAATGTATCTAATGAAAGGGGTCACTATGAGAAACCGAAATTTGAGTTTTCTTTTTTTGTGAAGAAAATCGATTTTGCTTTATTGGCAAAAGACAACATAAATTTAAATATTCCTTGCGAAAGGAAATAATAATCATTTGAATACGAAATTTTATTTATTTAAAAGTCATTTTCAAGCAAACCAAAGTAGTGTCGGCCAAACCCTATATAGCAAAGTTAATTAACTAGAAAACACAACTCACAAAAAATAAATTTTAAAAAACTTTATTAAGCATTAAGCCTAGCACTCTGTTCAAATTTGTGGAAAATGTGTTGCAAGACTCCTTTTTTCGTACGAAAAAATTGACACGCAACCAATGTAGTCATTTAGCAATTTTTCAAACTTTGTCGTTTTTATGTCCCAAAATATGCTACATGGTTTTACATTTGTAAACAAAAGCCATATGTTTTCTCCAACAACAAAACAAATAATATTCAGTAGGGACATAAAAATTTTTCGAACAATAATTTTATTTATTTATGTATGTTGCTAGAAATATGTTGCATTTTAAAAATATTGCTGACGTTAATATCAACAATTAATGTTGACATAATGACATAATGTCAACACTATTTTCCCAATTATTTCGTACGAAATATTTTTATATATAATTTCACAGCATTTCGCACGAAATTTTGAACACAATACCAGGCTTTACAAAAAAAACTTCGAATTTGAAAAATTAAAAAGCTTAAGTCAAAGATAACTTTTTTCACTATTTTTGATTTTTCTTTTTTTATAGCCGTATATCCGTATAATACAGGGTCCGCCAAATAAATTTGATTTTGAAAACAGGGCGCAAAACATCGAGTGTAGCTTCGGCTGTGTGGCACGTAGCGCCGTCCTGTTGAAATCAAATGTTGCTAATATCCTCCTCTTCAATTTTTGTGAACAAAAATTCGTTCAACATGGCCCGATAACGATCGGCATTGACTGTAACGTACACTCCTTGCTCATTTTCGAAGAAAAATGGCCAATTATGCCTCTGGACCAAAATCCGCACCAACCAGTGATTCGTCTTGGGTGTATCGGCTTTTCAGTGTATGCGTGCGGGTGTTCTGTGACCCAAATGCGATAATTTTGCTTGTTTACATACCCGCCAAGATTAAAATGAGCTTCATCTGAAGAGATGATTTTTTTTGGCAAAATCGGCATCGATCGCAGGCCCACTTAGCGAAGCGAAAAAAGCGTATGCACAACCATATTCGTTCAGCGGAAGGATAAAACTAATTATCTGTCAAATCAGACATGAGCTAAGTGCTACCATTCACGAAATAAGCACTAGTTGAAAAAAAAAAACGTTAGATGGCGGACCCATTGAATGTAAAATATTTTGAAAACAGCCTCAGTTAATACGACGAGAAACGCCTTTTGACAGTTGGGTTTTGGTTTCATAAGTCATCGTCTTACCATGTAATAATTGATTAGGAGGGCTGGTACTCACACGGCTGATATATAAATCCTCTCTAATAAATTTCTTTTGGGTGTAACTTTAAGCTCTAAGCTCGTTAAGGAGTGTCGTGATTCTCTTGGGATACTCTCTCTGGTCCTGACATTCCAATAGTACTATCGATAGTACTATCGATGGTATCAAGAGTTTTGTTTTTGGCTGACCACCGATAGTTTTTTCTTCACTATCGATACTATCGTTAAATTCTATGAGTGAATCCGGAGGCCACTAAGTGTAGTCAAGGTCACATTTGCAAAAATTTGTCAGCCGTAGAGTTACATAGGGACACAGTTTAACAATCTCTTAAATTTGTATTTATTAAACTGAAATAAAGTATGAATTGTAACCAAAATATGTTCGTACATTTTGCAATTAACCCAAACAAATTAATCTTCATTTCGTCATATCATAACATGCTGTTCTACCCCTAACGATGCTTCGCTTTGCTTAGAAATTATATATTTTGAGGTGTCTTACCAACAAGTCTAGCTTCCATAAGTTTTATTTTTATTGTGCGACTTAAAACAGGAGAATAGGTTCATTTTTGAGGCCTTTTGATGACTTGAAAGGATTAATCTTTGAAGTACGTATTAAAGTCTGTGAAGTTTTCTTCACTGGATCTCATTAATTACTTTAGTTTTAGAGCACTTCCGCTATATATAAGGATCACTCTTCCATCAAGACACTTCAATACATCAAATTTTTTGACATACCACAAAAAATAAAGTGTCCCTATTATTTCTTTCCATACTGTGTATTTATTATTATTTTCCTTTAACTTAAATTCTAATATTGTTAGCACAAGTAACACTTAAGGCTGTTAGTGAAAACGTATCGTTTTCTTGGTGATCAGCTGTGAAATTCTCTAACATAACCAAAGCACGTTGATGCTTACGTTTCCATTATCACTACATTCATTGTAAATTCTACAGAATTTTGATTTTTATGTTGCAAATGTCAATGGCTGACTAAACTGGCTGCTGCGATACGTTTTCACTAACTAACATCTAAAGTTTGGCAATAGTGCAGTCTTACGTTGTAAGTTGTTTTCACTAACTCAGTCTTTAAAAGCATTCGATAGTATTGATAGTTTTCGAAAAAAACTTTTTGAAAACTATCGAAACTATCGAATGGGCCGACTATTCTTGCTACGGCTGGCACACCCCGTTCACCTTCCGGTTAGGGTTGGTTTACAGCTGTCCTCCGTTAAACTGTCTATTAAGCAGAGGTATTTATTGAACGCTGATAGATACTGAGCAAAGATGAATCTTGTTTCATTGCTAGACTAACCTGGCCTAAGCTGGATAGTAGGCACACCAATCAGTTGTTTAAATTGTATTGTGAGTGCATTTCCTCTACTGTATTTATCCTCAGGGGGCATTGCATTATGGGTGGGCACACGCAGAGCCTGCTCTTTTTGAGGAATATTTTCTGTCGAGGTTGTACATCGACTGAGGAAGAGGAGAGTGTGCCCTACTTTATTTGCCAGTATACGTCTCTAACTAGACGGCTAAGAATTATATTTATTACACTGTTGGGCTGGATTTCTATGTGAGTCTTCTGGATGATCGTCACTATCGGTTAATCAGGACAAGCACAGGGGCATCACAGTACGCCGCTATGTGTGCTCAAGAGTGCCTTCACTCAACGAGGCTGCCACTCCCTCCTAACCTTACTTAACCTTATAAAAACCTAAATTATTACAGTTTTAAGCAGAATAGTCTAGTAGGCTATTCTGAGCTCTTTTGCTAGGACAGTTGAGTTTATTGAATTGAGGTTTAAGTGTGCAATTTTTGCAAAGTATTTCTGAAGGAAGGCTGTCGCCAAACAAGTCGTTTATTGGCCAAAGTACTGAATTGTAATCATAAAACAATTCTCAATCATTTTTGCTTAATATCATTTATAGAAAAATTGGGATCATAGGTGCCTTAAAGTTCTCTACATCTCGTCCTGTATCGAGCAACATGCGGTTATAAACACTGCTTTTATTACCGAATAAGCGCGGAAGGTTATAAATTGCTTCTTTATATAAATATGAACCAAAGATGAAGATCTCTATGAAGAGAAGTCTTTGAACTGTGTTTGGTGGGACTTGGGGAAAATAAATCCCTGTCAAATGCTAGAAAGGAATGCCATGGTCAATAATGAATCTTGCATAGTCCAACTAAACTGCGTGAATGAAAAGACTCCTTTGTAACATTGCCAGGATCCATGTAGCATAAATCGTCAAAGTCGTACTCGAAGAGCTCAATACGGGGTGACTCAATATTTGCCGTATTGTTCGAATCTTACATCGCACAAATACGCCTCCAATACCTATGGTGAGAAGTCTAGTTTTGTCGCAGTACAGTTTTATGGATCAGCTGAAATATTTTGGCATAATATTTTTTTTAGTGATGATAGACATAATCTTTATATGGAAATGTTTTCTCAATTTAAATAATTTTCCATTTTTAGTGTCCCTCGTTATTCGTTAAATACCTTTCCTTGCTTTAGATATCTCCATTTATTGATTTTTTTTATTTTCGTATTGTTTGTTTTTGTGTTTATTTTATTGATGATACTGATTGTCTGCAACATTTATTTGGCTCAAGTTGTGCATTTTTTTTTTTTTTTTTTTTTTTTTTTGGTTTCTCTCGTTTTTAATATTTATTTTCTAGTATTTTTTGTTTTGCTGGTTTCATTCGGTATTTTCTCTTCTCTAATAACTATTGACAAATGTTGTAAATCAATGTTGATGGCCCCGTACCAATAACAATGTTTATTTGAAAAGGGGAAAGTCCGTTGCCTATAAGAAAATATTTTCAATTGTTTAAGGAAATTTTCAATTGGAAATTGAAATTCTTAAATGGAGGAATGTGAATAATTTGCTTCACCATTCTTAAATTTCATAAAATTTCAAGTTTTATTTAAACGCTTTTGATAAACCTTTTATTAGTTTAAAAATAAGTTTTAATTTTTAAAAGAAATTATTAACACTGTTGTTAGATTTAGACTATTGTAGTCATTTTTTTGACCAAACGGAACGTTATAACATATTTACTTAAACTGTTAGCTCGGGTGATATTTTAATATTTTTTATAAAAATATAAATAAAAAGTAACAAATCTTTAGTAAAGAACCATTTTGATCTGTTCATGTTTATGGATTTGACCCGTGCGAATATTTCGCACTCCTAATGGCAACTTTTGTAACATAATAAAGTAAAAATATTAAATGCGAATATTCAATATTATTTAAACTTCAAATAAGTTGTCCTATGTTCGTCATTGTATAACTCGAGAAACACTAAACCCATTTACAAACCCATACATGCGATGGAAAGTTGTACTTCCACTGATGAACTTTGTTCAATTAGGCGGTGCCACGCCCATATAAAATTTGTATTTATATGTCTATATCTTTTAGAGAGATCGATTATTCGACTTTTTTCAAAAACCGGTTTTCGAATAATTCGAAAAATTGCAATTTAACCGGTTAACCGGTTCTGTTATTAAAATAAAATTCTTTTCAATTCAAGCTGCATTAGCAAATGAAATTGATAATGTTTGTCCCATGTCGTAGTTTTTAGCAAGTAAGAATGCTATAACAACGTTAGGTTTTTTTAGGTCCTTAACGGACATTTCTTCCTCTACACCGCAACGTCATAATATTTCATCCAGTGATTCATTTTTTACAGCATGTTTTGTAAGACTTCTATTTGCCAGCGCCTACAGACTACTTGGTATGGAATCAAGTTGTCCTTGCTGCACAATAGCGTCAATCTCATAAGGTTAATAATTTGTGGTTTCGAAGAGCTTTTTCAGCTTAGTATTTAAGGTCAATCAATATATCTTGACTTATCCTTTCCATCCATTTCCAAATATTTTTACACTTCAAGGGACATGTGTAGAAACATAAATGCATGCATCATATGCCCCTGTGGTATGTTAGGTAAGACACCCGCCTACCAACCAGGAAGTTTGTAGTTCATTTACAGGCCACACCGTCTGTTTTTAACAGCGGTATTACCTCACAACATTGCTAACGGCTGGTTTTGATTATTTACGTCTGAAAAACTTAACTAACTATAACATCTGCCGTTCGGACCTGGCGTTTGCATGTCCCTTTCAATGAGTATAGTTGACCATCATTATCTTTATATAAAAAATTAATAATTATTTTCAGAAAATGAGAAAAAGTTATTGTTGCTCAAGTGTGCACGGTTTTCACGTTATTTGTGAGACGTACAAGGTTGTGACATACAGTATAAAAATAAGACGTTAAAGAGTATTAAATTTAGAAAAATAGAGTACTTTTTTCTCCGTCACTCCTCTAGGGAGCATATTGGCTTTCCACAAAGCATCTGTTGCTTTGTTTCAGTTTCTTTAATCAACTTGATATTTTCAAGCTAAGTAGATGACTAATCCGCTGTAGCTTCCTCCATATGATTATTTTTTTGTAGTGGTGAAGATCCTTTCTAATTGGTGGTGATCTTTACTTTAGCATTGTAGTTTATTCCCAGTAGATGGCGTGTTTTCCTGATATTTGCACTAAAAAATATAAAACCATATACAAATTATACATATTTAAATTAATCGACTATTCGTTTTAAAATAACCGGCTTATTCGGTATTCGAAAAACGCAACTTTAAAAAAAACGTATTCAACAAAACCAAATCATCGGTCAAAAAGTTAGCGGAATTGGATAAAAGTGGAAGGTTCTGAGTTTAGTCTAAAAAAGTTCGTAGTCAGTACACATGAACATTTGAAATATGGGTTAAATTGAATAAGTGGGTGTGGCACTTCCCATACAAACTTAAAACTCACTTCTCTATATCTAGAGAACGGTTGGAAAGGCAGTTTCTGAACTTGGTATAAATGACTTGGTAGTCAATACAAATCATTAATTTCCTTTAAATTTTTCTTATGCGGAATACATTTTATATGTATACAACACAAAGGCTCCCGGCAACGCGGAGAGAGTTACTCCAGTTTTAGTATAAAAAAGAGTAACAAAGTCAATCGTTTGTAAATGATATTAATCCTCTTGTAATTTAAAAACAATCTTTGCGTTTAGGATGTGATTATTGTTTACTTACGACCCTTAACAGAAGCAAAAATAACTTTATGTTAAAAGCACATACTCGCGAAAATATTCGTATAACTGTACATGAGGAAATACGGAAGACCTTAACCTATGCCTTGTTAGTAGTAAGCGAAGGCAACTTGTATAAAAATTTTTTATTTTTTTATCATTCGAACCTTGTGCAAACAAGTTTAAAATAATACGTTCTTTCATTTTGTATAATCAACGATGTTTGAATACAGAATTGATGTTGAATAAAATTTCTTCGGGACTGTAAATGCTTCGTTATTGTAACTTGTTGTAGATTCTAATTCACTGTTACCCAATTCAGACAACCATTCCATAAATTGAAGATGATTGAGTTCATATTTTGAATCAACTTATGAGTTTTAACATAAGACCTTAAGGACATTTTTTAATCGTATTTTCAACAACAGACAACACCTGGCAAAGATCTTCACTAAACAGATTTATTTATATTTTTCTATTCATAACGTCATGTAAAAGGCAATCGATTACGCTAAGTTCACGTTTGTGTACCATTGAATTTTCATCTCAAATTATGAAATATATTCTACCTCCTGGTAGAAGATTAGCTACATTATCTAACTCTATATATGAAACTGCTCAATATTGCTACACTTAATAAAACAAACACTGCATTGTCGACAATTTTCAGTAGTAAAGAAAAATTTTTGCAACCGTCAAAAATACTTTTAAAAGCTAATACATCTAATGACGAAAATATGTTAAAAAGCAACAACTTGTTTTAATTTGAATAACACTTTGTTTGTACGTTATTTGTGTATTTATTTCTTGAAAGCAATTTAATGCTATAAACACATTCCAGGCTACCGACCATCGATTACAAGCTGTCAAAAATAGAATACATGTGGGCATATGAGAATAATTACTTTGAAGGCAACACGGCTACCGATCAGGGTTGTCAGATCTGGCGATTTCTCGCCAAGCGTGGCGATTTTATAACTTAATTGGCGTTTTAGTTTTCCGTCTGGTGATTTTCTTTCTAAATACGAGAAGTTAAAATTATTATTTTGGTATTTTTATGTACAAAATTCGTGAACATAGTGCCTTTTAATGTGTGGACTATAGATGGCAGCCAAATTTTAATTATGTTCTCGGCAACGAGAAATTTGTGGTTGCCTATATGGAACTGAAACTAATAGATTTTTATGTACCAGTTTACTCATGTAATGCAATTTTCGGTAACTGGTAATGAAATATTTAAGTTCACAGATGGTATGAAAAAAGCTCTAAACTTGACAATTATGGAAAAAATTAATGTGTTTGCTTGAAAAATTCACACATATGCATATCTCAGGGCTATGAGGTATATCATATCATAATTTAATAGATCCCTTTCTCCTATCTCTAAGCCCACTTAAAAGCTTAAAATCGGATAGTATTCCCCTAAGTCTATAAGTGTATGAAGGTACGAAAACTCGTTTTTTGAAAATTTCAAAAACTGAATCTTGTAGTAGATTAGAAAAATAGTATAACTTTTCAGGTATTTTATCTCCGTTCTTTTTTGTCGCATAGTGTAAGTAAATTCTAATAATAGACAATGTGAAATGTGTCGAAGAAAAAGTGTATAACTTTTTAGATATATAGCAATAATGAGACTACATATCTATATCCAAAATGTGTTTAATATTAACCATAAACTATGTTATAGTAAACACCGTGCACTTTTTGTTTTTGCTAATATTTTTGTTTAATAAAATTAACAAAATATTAACTATGGCGAATTTTTTTCCACTTTTGGATAAATTTAAGAATTCGGAACAAATTTTTTTTTATTTCTTTTAAAAATTTTTTTTAATATTTAAAAAATCTACATTTTATTGCCAAAATGTAAAAAAAGATGATTTGGTGATTTTGGCGATTTTTGAAATTGAATTTGGCGAAAAAGCTTAAAAAAGATCTGACAACCCTGCTACCGATTACGCAACTACCGTTGTAGCCAATAGCCAACTTTAGCTTATTTCTATTTATCTTGGCGACAACAAACAGTTTAGTGCTGTTAATACAAAGAATGCAATAAACGCGAAAAAATTTATGTGAATCACTGTTTAATTTGTCAAATCAGATGTTTATTTTGTAGCTGTAGCCGTTAAAATAACAAGGTAGCTTGTGCCTACAAAAGGCATTGTTTGTCGATGGTCGGTAGCTTTGAATGTGTTTATAGCAATAACTTCATATTCGAATCGTACATCATCTATACACAATGAGTTAAGATGAGTATTAATCATCAATGTTGATAAGTATGAGTATGATGAGTTCTTCAAACTTTAGAGCACAGACATGTTTATATGTAGATCCCGCTAACGGATATGCAATAGGGTGGTTTTTTTTTCTTATGAAAAGGCAGTTACTTTTTTTCTTAAGTAATGTTTTTTGCTTTCTGACATTTATCAGCCTGTAAAATATGTTTACAAAAGTACATTTTTAAAAGTTTCACTTTTAGGGGCTAATAAGGGCTAAGAGGAGATTTTTTGGTTCATAGTCCAATCCTAAGGTCCTCCATCTAACTCTTTTTTTCAACTTGTGCTTATTTCCTGAATGGTAACACTTAGCTTATGACTGATTTGACAGATAATTAGTTTTATCCTTCCGCTGAACGAATATGATTGTGTATAAGCTTGAACAACGCTGGGAAATATTGCGACATTACTTTAATCGATCGACTTACAGAAAATGCCGATTTTGCCAAAAAAAAAAATCATCTTATCAGATGAAGCTCATTTTGATCTTGGCGGGTATGCAAACAAGCAATATTGTCGCATTTGGGGCACAGAAAACCCGCACGCATATATTAAAAAGCCGATACGAGTCACTATTTGGTGCGGATTTTGGTTCAGAGGCATAGTTGGGCCATTTTTCTTCGAAAATGAGCAAGAAGTGGCCGTTACAGTCAATGGCGATCGTCATCGGGTCATGTTGAACGAATTTTTGTTCACAAAAATTGAAGAGGAGGATATTCGCAACATTTGGTTTCAACAGGACGGCGCTACGTGCCACACAGCCGAAGCTACACTCGATGTTTTGCGCCCTGCTTTTGAAGATTGCATTATCATCCGCAGAATTGATGTCGTTTGGCCACCTCGGAGCTGCGATTTGACACCGTTGGACTATTATTTGTGGGGTGCCGTCAAAGATAAGTATTACGCCAACAAGCCAGAAACAATTGACGCGCTAAAGGACAATATTCGTGAAGCCATTGGTGAAATACAGCTGCACACAGTCAATAATGTGCTTAAAAATTGGACCGATCGTTTAGGCTACTGCATGACCAGCCGAGGCAGCCATTTGAATAAAATTATTTTCCATTATTAACTGGAAGGATTGTACTTTCAAATAAAAAGAGAAATTTGAGAAAACATTCGGTAGTTTTTTTTTATGGCATTCTCAAAAAAAAAAAAAAATATTTGGCGGACCCTTTACAAAGCAGGCAGTTATTTTCACATGCTACGTCCTAATAAATATATCACCGGGAGACGTCAAAAGTCGTCTAAGCATTTTTTTATAAACACAGGCAATAGGCAAAAAAGAGAAAAACGAATAGGTTCGGAGGAAAAGAGAATCTATATCCCATTTATAACACTCATATGAATAGATTTCTAGGCAATGCATCGGATGGGTACAGCTAGTTTTTAATATAATTTTTAATGCTCCTTTAATACAAAAGTGAATTTATAAAATAATTTCTGAAATTTTCTTTTTAATTAATTTCATTTTCATCTCTTTAATCATTGACATAAATTTTCTCATAAATTATTTTTATACCCCGTCTATATAATATATGCAGACACGTGTACATATTAAAATATGCAAATATTAATAAATTAATTTTGTTTCCAATATTTTCCATTTTATTTTTTATTTTTTTCTGGTTCGCATTTCATTTGCAATATTCTTTAGTGGACAAATGCATTTGTCACATGGATGTCATAAATAATCACCATCTAAATAGGCAATGACTATCGTCAATAACACCCTCTAGCTGTTCAAACAAAAATAGGAGACATTTAATTAAAAATATTTTCAGATTTTCAGATAGCATTGATATTCACTTTGTTTAAATTAAAAAAATAAAAATATTTTTTTCCAACAATTTCACAGTCATTGCTACAGAAAACCTGCTAAATTTTTGGAAAATGTCCATCTACAAATAAAGTGTGTTGTGTTTTGACGAAATTTAGAAATTTTCTTTTCAAATAAGTTCATGTTTATTCATTTGCTAAAATACAATATTTTTCACCATTAACCATTCGGTATGATTTTTAAAAATTTCATGAACTTGGCGTTGAAGAGATATACGTAAACCCATGGAATGCAAAGAAAAAGTGTGGCAGACAAATTTGAACGTTGCCAAAATGAGAAAAAAGTAAAAAAGGTACAGGCCACAAGTAGTTATGTGTGGATGGGTGGGGCAAAAAATAAATGAAGGGAAATATAATATTTTTGGCACCAAGCCTATACAAATGATAACGAACATATGCTGTATGTTAACACTGTCTATTACAACAATAGGGAAACTGTTTTCAAAATAAATTTTGTACTAAGTAAACAAAAATCGTGTTAATTTTGCTTACAAAGCTAGGCATTCTATTTATTTTATCATCATTGTTTAGCGGTTACCCTTTAAAGTAAACTCTCTTAGAATTAATCCATGAATTTCATTGACTAACTCCTGCTTGATTAACCCAATTGGCCAACCAGAACGCTTGGCACCAAAACCAAATTTTATTTGGTAAATGGTCCTCTCCGAATTTGACTGTTTTTCATTCTCATTACAATTAACGAGGTTGTTTGCTTTCATTGGCAGTCAAAAGCTTACTAATAAATGCAGCAGAGTAATTGAAAATAATTAACAGGTTATCGTCAAACTCTTCACTTATACGAGGGCAGTTCGAAATGTTTTTAGCCTAACAATGAAAACCAAGAGCTAGATTATTAAAACTATTTTACAATACTCTTAGTCCGACATTTTTCTAGAAATTCTATTCCTTGATTAAAATAATTTCTCTGTAGCTCCTCAAAATAATTGCTTACAGCTGCCATTGCATATTCATTCGAGATACAACGTTTGCAGCAGAGAATGTTTTTAGATTTTGGAATAGATAGAAGTCAAAGAGAGCTAACTCAGGGGAGTAAGCTAAGTGGTCAATCAATTCGTACTTCAATTCATTGATTTTTCCACTGACAGAACACTCTTATGGGATGTTGTGTTGTTTTGATGAAAAATTAATTTTTTTTTTGTTGTAAACCAGGTAATTTTTATCGAATTTTAAAATTCAATTGATCCAACAGATTATAATAATAGCCCGAATTTATTGTTTTAGCTTTTTGAAAATAACCGCCAATAAAATATTTTTTTAATCCCAGAAAGCCGTTACCATGACCTTACCAGCCAATTAAACAGTTTTTGCCTTCTTTGGTGCACTTCCACCAGCTTCAGTCCATTGTTTAAATTGTTCATTTATGTCTGGTGTATAGTGATGGATTTATTATTCATCAACAGTTATGAAACGCATAAAATACTGTTACGCAAATCAAGTTTAGGAATTCCTGGCGTATACTACATCGCTAAAGTAAACAAAAGGTACAAAGACAACAATACGTACTTGTTTACAAATAACAAAACCGACAACAACATAAGCAGAAGTGTAGTAAACAAAAATAAACGGCAACAGCAAGCAAACAGACATCGAAACAAATCAGAAACACAACAAGAACATAATAAGCATTGAAACAAAAAAGTTGTTTGTTATTGGACTGCTTCATAAGAAGTAAAAAGAGAGAAACGGAAAGAAATGGAATCTATCTGAAATATCGTGAAGTTCGAGAGCTTTCGAAGTATTGTTTACTAGGGAGATCGCACGGTTATTATTCAACCGATTTTTTCCGGCTTCTTTGGTTTAGTCGAATACGGTTTCTTCAAAATCTTAATTTTTCGAATACCGAATAAACCGGTTGATTGATTATGAATAACCGGTTAATTTAAATAAGTATAATTTTTATACGTTTGTGTGCTTGGGATTGAACTGACGACTTCTTGGTTGTCTTACCTAACATAACACAGTGATCCTTACACTACTAAATACGTGGTGCATGAACTTACAAACTTTGCTGTTCGAAACCCAAGCAACTTTTATTGTCGAGGCAATTAAGGACTCGTATGTTAATAATAGATTTATTTAAAGTAAAACATTTAATTATCCTTATCCTATCAGGATAAGTACCCTACCTCTGGGTAACCCACTTAAACCCACCCGAGTTTTATTGGGCATTATATTTAAAAAAAAACAGTGTGGGTTTTTTTATTTAGAGGTTTTAGTAGTTTATTTACAACAAAAATAAGTGCAATTTACTTATCGGGACTACAAATTTATTTGTTATTTTTTTACCTCAAACAGATTATGAAATTACAAATGAATCAAATCTCTGCTGACATCTTTTGTCCACTTCTGAGCCAATTTCCAAATCCCGTCTCAAAAAAGCTTCCCGTTTTTTAAGACGCCCCAATGTTGAAGCCGATTTTGTATTTCTTCAAAGGAAATGATTCATATGTTCTTATACGCCCTAGATAGTTTCTGAAAATGTAGGCCGTAAGTCGAAATGCCTTTAAATGAGATGACTATGTGCTGCGTTTGCTTCCGGTAAATTGCGCTTAAAGAGAATGTGTTCCATAATATAAACAGGTCGTTATAGCGAAATGACATGTAAAGAAAGCCTGTATTAAGAGTTATAAGTATATTGTATCCGCCGCAATAACCGCAGAGCAAAGTTCGACGAATACGGCGGATGTGGCATTTGATCGTTTCTAATATATATTTTCAAACTTTTGCAAGATGAAGTCTTGTGTTATCATGTACAGAATATCTTAGTCATGTCTTTCTTTATATTCCGGCCGTTTTTCTCATAATGCACGATTCAAACGAAGTAATTACAGCTCGTAGTACACGATGAAACCTTGCTCCCACTAAGGGTGCAAATTTGTTTTAAAAAGACTAAAAGAACGTAATTGTATAAACAAACAAAAAATATCGTCGTCTTGAACGAAATTTGAAGTCATTTATAAAACCCATCAAAAAACCAATAAAACCCTGTGTCTTTTTTTAAAGCCGGATTTTTGCCAACCTTGTTATCTTAGGCATCGAAATTATAACTATAATAACAAACCTTTAATTCCTTTCTCTACCAAGTAATCCAACAACAAGAACTAAATTAGCTCCTTGAGTAGCTCCTTGAAACTTAAGTAACTTTCAGTACTTTGTATAATAAACTTTGTTTTTTATGGCCTCCGCACACCGTTTTGGCATAGTTTTTATGAGATTTGCTAGAATTATTATACGTATTGATTGCTACTTTATTTTTAAGCTCTGCTTCAGCTTCGGCTTAATTTTAAATCGGCGTGGTCGAGCTCTGCGCTTCAAGAGTTAAGAACAATTTTATTTAAATAAAAGAACCGGTTAACCGGTTATTTGCATTTTTATTAACCGAAAACCGGTTTTTTAAATGCCACTTTTCGAATTATTCGAAAGTCGGTTTTTGGAAAAAGTCGAACAATCGATCTCCCTATTGTTTACTCAGCCATATAAAAAGCACATCGATGTGGATAGCAGTCAGTTTAAGTGGAGTAAACTCAGCGAGTACAGTTTATTGCTTTGAAATCAGTATGAAGAGAGGAGTAAACTTGTGAAGTTAGTCGTGATCATACTCAAGTTGCAAAGACTAGTTTAGTTGAAGCTAACTCAGCGTAGAGAGAGTTTAGTGTGAATAAATCTGTTTGAAAACATTGTGATCTAAGTTGTAACAAAGTTCGGGTTGAAAGATCTTTAGGTAAAGGGTCCGCCATCTAACGTTTTTTTTTTCAACTAGTGCTTATTTCGTGAATGGTAACACTTAGCTCATGTCTGATTTGACAGATAATTAGTTTTATCCTTTCGCTGAATGAATATGGCTGTGCATACGCTTGAACAACGCTGGGAATCTAGGCCTGCGATCGACTTACAGAAGATGCCGATTTTACCAAAAAAATCATCTTTTCAGATGAAGCTCATTTTAATTTTGGCGGGTATGTAAACAAGCAAAATTGTCGCATTTGGGGCACAGAAAACCCGCACGCATACATCGAAAAGCCGATGCACCCGAGACGAGTCATTGTTTGATGCGGACTTTGGTCCAAAGGCATAATTGGACCATTTTTCTTCGAAAATGAGCAAGGAGTGGCCGTTACAGTCAATGGCGATGTTATCGGGCCATGTTGAACGAATTTTTGTTCACAGAAATTGAAGGGGAGGATATTAGCAACATTTGGTTTCAACAGAACGGCATTACGTGTTTTGCGCCCTGTTTTTGAAGATCGCATTATCAGCCGCAGAGCCGATGTCGTTTGGCCACCTCGGAGCTGCGATTTGACACCGTTGGACTATTATTTGTGGTGTGCCGTCAAAGATAAGTGTTATGCCAACAAGCCAGAGACAATTGACGCTTTAAAGAACAATATTCGTGAAGTCATTGGTGAAATACAGCTGCACACAATCGATAATATGCTTAAAAATTGGACCAATCGTATAGGCTACTGCATGGCCAGCCGAGGCAGCCATTTGAGTGAAATTGTTTTCCATTATTAACCGAAAGGATTGTACTTTCAAATAAAAAAAGAAAATTGAGAAAATGTTCAGTAGTTTTTTATAGCATTTTCAAAAAAAAAAATAAATAATTATTTGGAAACATTTATTTAGAAAGATATGTCGAGTAATTGTTGTCGTTCACAGAGCTGTAAGCAGAGAGTAATTAATAATAGAAATTGTTATTGTTTGTAAAAGTGTTATAAACAGTTGAACACAAAATTGTGTTAATAAAGGATTATACTATGCAACAAATGGAAAAATATTTTCTGACCTTGGATAACCACTGTATTTTTTTGATGCGATATGATCGCCTAACTTCATATATCATTAACATTTGGGATTCTATGGATAAATTATTTTTTATAATTTTTTTTCTAAAATTTGAGTTTTTTGAAGCAGCTTGCTTCATACATCTCACGATAACTTTGAAATGACTTATTCGATTTCGTTACGCCATATGTTGGAAGATTTCAAATTATACCAACTTTAAGTCATTCTAGTGTCGTTTTTTAATATAACCAATACTTTTGCAGATATTGAGATACAAATTGTAAACAAAAATTTTTTGGAAAAATTATTAAATTTTTAATTTCTAAAAATTCACAGAAATAGAAAGAGGCAAATATTTAGCAGTTTTGCTATCTATTCATAAATTTGCAGAAAATAGAAATAAAATAAACCATAATTCTTGCAAATCGATTGGCAAATACATATTTTATTCGCAATAAAGAGAAAGTATCTAGTTTTGAAAAAAAAAATTTTTTTTGAAGCAGCCTCTTCAAAAATCTCACATTTTAGCAAAACAAAATTCTAAAAAAAAATATCCATAGAATCTGAAATGCTGATGATTTTTGGAGTTAGGCGATCGTGATGCATCAAAAAAATATATGGAATATTAAAAGTATTTTTGCTTGTTGCATAGAGTTATTAATTAAAACCAAACACAACTTTATTTAACTGCAACTACTTTATTTCAACTGCAATCTACGAACTCTTTTAATAATCATTTATAAAATGTAAGAACATAATACGTTTCATTTTGCTCTAGTAGATCCAAAGAAACTTCAGAAATTTTTATTCGAATGAGTTTTTGGTCAACTTTAATAAATTCGTCACCCATGTTGCAGATTATATTTTCATCTGTAATTCTTAATGCAAAATCAAATGCACTCGATCATTTCAAATATCTGTGGCATTACTCATTTCACGCACTTTCACTCGTCGATCTTCTAATACAATATCACGCAATTTAGCTGTGATTACTGGCGTTGTTGCAGTTTTTGAACTTCCACTTCGTGGTCATTTTCACTATTTGTACGACCACACTTAAGGGCAGCGAGTCAATTTTTTACGGTTCATTCACTATATCATTATGAATTTCTTGTCCCAATAAACCATTCTTATGTAAATATTAAATCACACCACGAATTTCTAATTTGTCCATTACAAAAAAATAGCTGAAGCGCCTTTTTGAGACACCGCTTACTATACGAATGAGTTAACACGTCTTATGGAAATTTAACATGCGTTTATATGACGGATAAAAATTCCATTACTATAAAATATTTCGTACTGCGCTCGTATCATGTTACCACGAGACTAAAAATTACTGTGTACTCTATTTGGATTTTTAATCCAATTACCACGTTCACGTGAGCACCATTGTAATTCGATTTGATGATTTTTCATCTTTTTTGTGCTATTTGCCGGTAAATTGTCTTTAAAAGCGGCAAAAGGCTAAGAAATTAAATTTGAAAAAATATTGCACGAAAAAACGCGCTTTAAAAAATAAGTATCTCATTGATTTTTTAGTAATTCACTTGGTAATTGAAACTGCATTACATACTACTGTGCACAAATATGAGTAGGACTTTTCAATTTAAACTTCCCTGGTTTATCGATTCGGACAAATATTTTTATTTTAAAGTTGGCAGCACAGTTATTGACATCTGTATAAATTTCTACGTCTACCAAAGAATTGGTGCTGCAGAATCATCGGTTCAATACTAGAGAGCTTACCCATATTGTTAGAATTTCAAATGAATCAGTCAACATCAAAAGGCCGGAATTGTGGCGAAATAACTCTTGGTTTTCGCACCACGATAATGCACCACCTCACACTGCATTGATTCTTCGTGACCATTTCGTCAAAAATTCAACAAATATGCGTCTGATTTAGCACCGTGTGACTTCTGGCTGCTCAGCAAACGTAAAAGACCACTTCGGGGACACGGTTTTGATTCGGTTTTAAAGAGATAAAAGCTGAATCGTTTCAAATATTATAGATCAAGTCTTATTCATATTTGTACACAGTAGTACAATTTTGGTGAATTGCTCTTAGAATTTTATATAGGCAATCATGTGATTCGGCTCATAATTGGGTGTTCAAATAGGAATGGCATAGCGAATTACGCCAAGAATGTGTCGTGTTAAGATGGCATTACGATTCAATCACGATTAAGGAAAAATCTTAAGGAAATTTTACAAATCTTGGCAATGATTTGCAATAAAACTAAAAATAGATTAAGATATTGCGAGTGTTAATCCCTCGCCACTCTAAACCACCAAATCAATATTTTGTTTCATTCATTTGCCATATTCCTGTGACGTGCAGGTTAAAATAAAAAAATTTTCAAGTGGCAAAACCAACATCAACTGACGCATATAAACTCGACACGCACACACTTAAATATTTATTTATTTTAGTGTATTAGTGCTTAGCTAAATATGTACCCAATAAACCATTTCACAAGCAAAATGTAATGAATTGTAGAATACGCTTGTCATAAAAGATTTCCTACAACTTTTTGTAATCATAATTGTTATTAACTTATTTAAGTAATACTGTTTTAAAAATAAGACACATGACAATACCTTTTAAAATAATAATTTCAATACACTTAGTTTACATAATAATTTAACAAATATGATTGCATGTAGCTTATTCTCGCTATAAATAAAAATAGTAAAGAAAAATAATATATTTTGGCAATGTTTTACAAATATTTATTACATATACCTATATGGTGTGTATGTATTAAACACTGCATGATTGATTTGTTCAGGTACTAGTACACTCGCTTTTATTTTGAGTACTGTTTATGATTCACTCTTTATTTTGTGAGTGAATAGAGTAATATATTTAAGCAAAAGAGTATTTGACACATAATTCGAATTAAGTAAATAACATTCGAGTAGAAGAATATAATAATATGAGTAATAACAGTGCTTACGTGTTTCAAATCGAGTGCCATACAAAGAGTGAATGGAATGTTTTTCAATATATTAATTAAAGATAATATATTATATACTAGCAGACCCGGGCAAACATTGTTTTGCCTTCGAATTTTATTTTCACTGTAAGTCTGTTTTGCGTACGAAGTCATGGCTGATTGATATTTAGAAGAAGAATGAAAGGTGCACTAAATCGACATAGCAATTATTGTTCAAATGGAATTATATATTTTTGCTAGCTGAGCCCGACCCGCGTAGCTGGTCCCCAATGTTTCTTTTATGTTGAACTGCCTCTCGAAGAAAATCAAATCAGTGTTTTTAGTTATTACTTATTAAGGCTGTCCTTTATTGTCTTACCTGTTGCTTATTTACTTTTTTCAATAGCTTTCAATAATACAATTAATTTACTTTCACTAACACCTTGGGTTAATTTATTAAAATGTATGTAATATTTAATTTAAATAAATTAATCTTCAATTTAATAAGTTCTTTTTTTCGCCGCTACACGCCGCTACACGCCGCAACACGCCGATCAAGCACCTAATGCCTTCACCAAAACATAAAATAGGCTTATTGCGCAAATAGAGTTTAAAAAAGAGTGATAAATATTTATTTACTTTTTTTTAAATATATTTTTTTCACAAAAAGATGTTAAGTTTCAGTCGGTATCAGGCTAATTAACGCCACTGCACGCTGATTAATCAACCAACGCCTTCAACGAAACACAGCATAGTGCAGTAGTTCTTGAGTTACGGTGCAAAAACAAAAAAAAATACTGCGCCATCTGTCGGACGAACTTCAAACTGCACAAAAACACTCCTCACGACCCATAGAGCATGTATATAGAGTTTGGTCGAAATCGGTGCAGTAGTTCTTGAGTTACGGTGCAAAAACCTAAAAAACTATATATTGCGCCATATGTCGAATGAACTTCAAAAGAGACAGAAACACTCCCCACGCCCCATAGAGCATATATATACAGTTTGGACGGAATCGGTGCAGTCGTTCTTGAGTTACGATGAAAAAACACGAAAAAGAAATATATTGCGCCATCTGTCGGACGAAGTTCAAACTGTACAGAAACACTCCCCACGACACATAAAACATGCATATTAAGTTTGGCCAAAATCGGTCCAGTAGTTTTTGAGTTTAGCGATCACGAAGATACACGTCATTTGTATATATATAGAGATTTCTAAGTTTTTTTTAACATAATCATTATAATCAAAGAATTATAAAAACTATTATACAATAAAATTACTTATGGACTTATATATTCGAGTCGCAATTTATTGGAATTTTAAGTAGACCAGTGCTAGCAGTTTCATATATTCAAGAAAAGACCCTAAAAATTTTTCCTCATCTCTCTAAGATTTTCTGTTTTTTAAACATGATGACTTTTTGAATTCGATTTTCTTAAATCAGGCAATTATTTCAGATACCACTATCGAGCTCTGTGGTAGATAATGAAGCAGTCATACTGGTATAGCTTCTGTTTGTAATGCTGGAATGGATGTTTTTTAATAGGCCCAAGAATTATGTATGTTTTGTATGCACGAGTGAGTAGTTATGTACTGTTCAGCTGTTTACAGCTGTTTTTGCTAAAGCAAAATTTAAATATGTCGGTTGAAGTTTAAAATGTATATTAAAGGTTTTCCAACTGGACTGTAATAGTTTGCTTTCCAGTTAAAATATTTGATTTTATGTTTAAACATTTCAAATAATTGATTTTTTTTTAAAGCTAAAAAATTATTCAAATCACTCGAGTCACTCGATTCAAACAATTGATTTTGTATTATAAATTTAAAACAAATTATTTACTCACTCGATTTGATTTGAATCGTATACTCAAATGAAAATACTCATAATGATTGAGTAAATCAAAAATTCGGTTTATTCAAAACACAAATACGCACTCATTGTTTACTATACACAAAGTAACAATGAGTTGAGTGCAATGCAATGGATTACTCGTGGTGGGTAGCAAAGAGAGTTACTCGTGCAGTGCTCTAGTATGCACATATATGTTTTATTTTTAGAAATTTTGAACTTTTTTTACAATTCGTATTATATTCGTTTCCGTAGTTCCAACATGTACCCGGAAATAAATTACATTTCTCCGGGAATTTTTTTGTTATTGTCTATTAATTCTCAATTGGAAAGGAATTATGGTTTATGCTGGAAAATAAATAGCCCGAATTAATGTTGTGACAGCCATTTTTTATACATATGTACGTATTTATATTTCTAAACTTTCAAAAATATTACGAACGTAAGCTTATTATAAGCATGATTATAAAATTATTTTTCTGTAAGCTTATCCTATAATTAGACTTCTAAGCTTACTGTATTTCATAGACAAGCAATATTAGCGCAAGAGTTCAGTTTTCATTATTAAACAATTTTTAATATGCTTTTTACAATAGTATTCACAACACTTTTTTAAGCTTAAGGCTTATAAAAGGTCCGCCAAAATTTTTTTTTTATTTTATTTTTTTTTTTTTTTTGATTATGCTATAAGAACAACTACAGAATATTTCCTTAAATTTCTTTTTTTATTTGAAAGAACATTACTTCCGGTTGAGAACGGAAAATAATTTCATTCAAATGGCTGCGTCGGCTGGCCATGCAGTAGCCTACACGATCGGTCCAATTTTTAAGCACATTATCGATTGTGTGCAACTGTATTTCACCAATATCTTCACGAATATTGTCCTTTAAGCGTCAATTGTCTTTGACTTGTTGGCGCAATACTTATGTTTGACGGCACCAAACAAATAATAGTCCAACGGTGTCAAATTGCAGCTCCGAGGTGGCTAAACGACATCAGCTCTGCGGCTGATAATGCGATCTTCAAAAACAGGGCGCAAAACATCGAGTGTAGTTTCGGCTGTGTGGCACGTAGCGCCGTCCTGTTGAAACCAAATGTTGCTAATATCCTCCTCTTCAATTTTTGTGAACAAAAATTCGTTCAACATGGCCCGAATACGATCGCCATTGACTGTAACGGCAACTCCTTGCTTATTTTCAAAGAAAAATAGCCTAATTATGCCTCTGGACCAAAATCCGCACCAAACAGTGACTCGTCTTGGGTGTATCGGCTTTTCAATGTATGTGTGCGGTTTTCTGTGCCATAAATGCAACAATTTTGCTAGTTTACATACCCGCCAAAATCCAAATGAGCTTTAACTGAAAAGATTATTTACAAGTTATTTGTAAGCCGTTGTGGTTTGTTGGGTATGTATGTGAGTGTATGTATGTATGTCTTTTTTATTGCAAACAATTTTCGTGTTAAATAATTTTTATTCATTTGATTGCAATATTTTGTTGTTTTTTCGATTTTTCCTCGATTTTTGTGTTATTTATGTAGTACAGTGTAGCATTGTCTACAATTTCTCTTGTTGTTTTTGTTGCCGTTGTGATTATTGTTGTTACGTGATTTATGGCTTTACATTTGCCTCACAAATGTGGTTTCCACGTTCTATTTCGTTTTTCTTCTCTGCATTTTGATTTTGTGCCGTTTTTTTTTTTTTGTGTTTGATGTGTAAGAGGGATATAGACAAGTGCGCTAAATTGATTTGCGTTCGTTACGAGCAATTTTTTTTTTTTTTTCTTAGGACTATCATTCAGACATAATGGAAAAATATTTCATCAAAAATATAGAGAATCTATCTTTCTATCACGCATTGTTGTTATTGCCATTTGATATTTTTTTTCTTTTATTGCTACTGTTTCATTTCGATTGTTAGAAAAGCTGGTTGTTAGTGGTTGTGCGGTTTGCATTTATGAATGAACGAGAATATAAGCGGTTTCTATTTTTGATTTTTCGTTTTTCTACAAATTATTCACATAATTATTGAAGCCAAACTCTTTCTCTTTTTCAATTTTTAATTTTTATTACTTTTTCTTTGGTTTATTAATTCAATGAATTTTTATAGTGTTTGAGCTGCTGTAATGAGTTTTTAAAGTTAATTTTTTTTAATTTTTTATTACTTTAAATATTGGCTTTAGATTTTTTTAGAGTTTTATGTAATAAATTTGTTAATATTTTATAAAAAAAAACTTATTTTTTTCTATTTTCTGTTAAAAAAAAAAAAACTTTAAAATTGATTTTTATATGAAGATTACGAGTAAATATATTTAAACTAATTAAAGTGGTTTGAGAAAAAGATGAATTCAAAAACCCCACCTTGATCAAAAAGTTTCCGGAATAACATCCGTGTGAGTTTTTTTTTTTTTTTTTTTGTTAAGTTGGTACATTTGTTGTTGATATTCTCGCTAAGTCTTAGCGTCATATCTTGACATTTGTATTTCTTATATACGGTTTTCAGTATGTCCGTCAGTGGTTCCTGGGATTTTTCCATTATTTCCTCTCGGCTGCTGAAAAGCGTTCCACAAACTAAGTGGACAGAAGATCACCATTCATTTATCTATTCCACTAATATGTAAACACATGATATATTGGCTGTGAACCCAGCATGTTGCTTACGAATAGTGCGATCGAGAGTTGTGTTGATGCGACTGAGAAGAATGGATTTTAGACTCTTAGAGGGACTTGAGAGCAAAGTAATATCCCTGTAGTTCTAGCACTGCGAGAGATCACATTTTAGTAACTTTATTGAGGAAACCCTCCAACCATTCGGCAGGCAATTGATTTTCACGCCAAATAGCGTCGAAGACCGGGTGGAGTAGTTTTGCCCCTGTTTAGAGGCAAGCTTTAAGTATCTCCGGTGGAATGTCGTTTTAATTTGGGCAGGGTTGGCAAAACCCCGGGTTTTATTTGGTTTTTTGATGGGTCTTATTGGGCTTTATAACTGTTTCCAAATTTCGTTTATTTCAACAATATTTGTTGTTTGTTAGTACAATTACTTTGTTTTTGTATTTTTAAGGCAATTTTGCACTCTTAGTGGGATCAAGGTGGCATTGTGTACTATAAGCCGCTTAAACTCGGTGATCAGAGCAGACTGCAATTATTTCGTTTGAACCGTGCATTATGAGAAAAGCGACCGAAATATAAAGACAGACAGACATATAAAGTTCATCTTTTGCATGACAACGCTGCCAAATATTTGTTAGAAACGATGAAATTCTCCAAATCTCCATGTGAATGTTTGCTGTTTCTATGGATACAATGTCTATTAGTGTCACCAAATCAATTCTTTTGAACAAACAGAAAATCGGCTTCAAAGTGCCTCAAAGTACGAGAAGCTTTTCGGAAACGGGATTTGCAGATTGTCTGAAAGGTGGGGAAAAGATGTAAACAGTGATTTCATAAAATTTTATTTTGATAAATTTTTTAATTATCATTTTTTTGAGCTTAAAAAAGGAACCGAATACGTAAATTTTAATTACACTGGTCTGCAGCTAAAAAAGCCTTTAGATAAAACTATATCGAATAAAATGATTATGATGCGCTGAATTCAAATCCGTTTTCAGTTTTTTCCGTGGGACTCAAATTTATTTTCATGGGCGTGGCAAATTTTTAGCCGAAAATATGGTAGTTATGTCAATATATTTCATCATAACATGAGAATGACTGGACCGATTTTATCAAAGTACGACCAAATGCTTATAAACAAAATTTCCTATAAATCATCTGAATAACATTCTTTATAGTTTCAACAGTTTCGGAGTTATTCGTAACTTAGTTGCGAAGAATCATTTCTTTCGCGTAAAATTAGAGCAATCTTTCAGATTGAATATCATACATGTTAAGCTTTCAGATAAAAGCTTAGAATGAATGAAACGAGTAAAATAAGGTACAAATCATGAAATTCGGTTGGCTATCGCTGATCTTATTCAAAATTGAATGCAGGTACCTAACTTTGACCAAAATTAGCAAACAAATATTTTCTTGCAAAATTAGTGGACATGTTTTTTCTTTTATTTCCAAAAAGTTATAATAAAATTCCTAGAATATCAATTTTATATCTTAAGCATTTAAATAAAAGCCAGATATGTTGAAAGTAAAATAACCCATAATGGCAGTTGCCTCACTTTGACAAAAAAAGGTATTGATGCTATTATTTTCAGCACTATCATTAGGTAAATTAGTGGGCAAACTAATCGCAATGTAATTTCTTACTCAGAAAAATGTTCATTTCATCTGCAAACTTGCTCTTCAGCAGTGTGTAAATTTATGCTTTCCTTCGATTTTATGGTATGGCCCTTTGCGTAACCTTTTCCGGACAACTAACGACTAACCTTGTACAAGGTCTTAAAGTCTGAGTTACTAACTGCTGTCTGTGCTCTGCTGGCATGTTCGTTGAACTATTTTCTTTCCTTACTCTTCTGTTAAGATCATTATATCTTCCAGCGGCTATAAGTTTAGGAGTCTAATCTTTGGTATTATCTCGGCCTTTCCTAGCACGTCTTATCAACTCTATCATCTCCCAAGTGTTTTCACTCATCCAGTTTATATATCCTTAGATTCGATGCCAAGAATAATACCGCTGGTCTGAAGCACCATTTTTCTGACATATGACCACTAAGCCTCAACACTATAATCAGGGCTGGATCTGCTCTTTAATTGCTCAGATAGAGCAGAATCAAAACAGTTTCTTTCATTTAAGGGTCTAAACTTTGGTGTTACCTCGGTCTATCCTTGCACGCCTTCTCAACTTCATCATCTGCCAAGTGTTTTCACTCATCCAGTCTTTTATATCCTTGGATTAGAAGCCAAGAATATTACCGCTGACCTGACAAAGGACCACTAAGCCTCAACACCACAATCAGGGCTGGGTCTGATCTTAAATTGCTCAGATGGAGCAAAATCAAAACAGTTTTCAAGTATCAAATTTCCTGAAATTTCCTGAGGCCTCATAATTCAATCGGCAATGGCTACAACTTTGTGCTCAAGAGTTGGCATTAGAAGGTGGCAATCCAAGCCAACATCAGCACTTCGTTTTACGTGAACATTCACTAAACAATGCCGCCATATTCTGCTGAGGCGGAAATGGTCCACCTCATTTTCTGTTCTGCCATCAAGTGATATCCATGATTGGAAGTTTTATCGACCTCTTTTTATTAAAAGTTCTCTCTCGAAAATTTATTGAATTTTACAGATTATAAAATAAAATTTTTATAACAAATAGGGTCAAATATTAGCCTACTTATTAAATTCAAGTATGAAAATTCGAAAAGAAGGCTTATAAACGCGTTATATCTCACAGTAATAAGAGCCGGTACACATCATCCTTTTGTTCTATCGCTATTACTGTATTTTGTTAGAAGTAACAAGGCAGAGAACGGGCAGAAAATTGCGACTGTATGGCAGACTCGAGGATCTAGATTATGCCGATATATATGCTACTTGACTTATACTTTTACGGATATGCAAGCTATGTTGGAACAAGTGAGAGAAGCTTCCGTCAGAGTTGGCCTATCAATCAACGTTCCGAAGACCAATAGCTTACGTACAAACGTTGCGAATACCGAACGCTTTCACATACAAGACCAACAAATTAGAAATGTTGACTTATTGTGTTATCGGCATAATCAGAGCCCATCAAAGTTTCAGCTTTAAAATCCTATTTGAAAATCATTCATTACATCGTGGAACACCAAGTTGCTATATACAATACATTCAAGACTTTCAAAAAAAAAAAAAAAAAAAAAAAAAAAAAATGCATGAGCAAGCATATTTATTGAAATCGATCTATATCAAGCAGCCGTTTGTGAACTATTGAGGGGCAATGAGCGATTGACGCCCAAGTACGGGAATATAGATGGAAAGTGATGATCCAAACGGGATCAGGCTCGCTGTTTATAAAAACTTTGAACCTATGTGGGAAATAGTTCATATGGTTCATAAATAAAAAAAAAAAACAAAAAACAAATACCGATGTGGCGGAAAAGTAACCAGCGTACAATCTTCACACAAAATTGAGTAAAAAGGCAAATCCTATTTTTCAGTTAAAAAATATACAAGTGAATGGAGAGAAAGATTTTTGGGAGATTTAATATTTTGTTCTAAAAAAAGGAAAGGTTTTGTAAATCAAATTTCTTAAATGTAAATGTCACATTAAACGGGGACACCACAAAACTGGTCTAACAAATAAAAAAATTGTCGAGGCTTTAAATAAAACTATACGGAAGATAATGATTTTGATGCGCTGAATTCTGCGTTCAGTTTTTGCCATCATGTTCAAATTTTTTCTTATGGGCGTGGCACTATATGTCAATATATTTCATCAGAACTAGAAAACGACTTGTCCGATTTTAATATTAGTACCAGCATATGCTTAGGAATAAAATTTGCTATCCGTAGCCTGAAAAGCATTTTTTTTTTTTTTGTATTTTCAATAGTTTCGGAGTTATTCATAACTTAATTGCAAAATTAGAGCAATTTTTTGGTTTAAAAAAAAATTATAAAAAATTTTTCAGAATGAAAATTTTACATTTGAAGCATATAAAATAAAGCCTAAAATGCTGAGTATAAAATAAGTTACGAATCATCTTTAGGTTTGTTGGCTATTGCTGATTTTATTCAACATTAAATGCAGGTACCTAACTTTGACCAAAATTAGCGGCAAAATTTTTTCTTGCAAAATTAGGGGAATTTTTTTTTTTTTAGTTTGTTTTCAAAAAATTCTTAGAATATAAATTTTACATTTTAAGCTTTAAAATGAAAGCCATATATGTCGAAGTAAAATAACCTTTAAAAGCGGGTACCTAACTTTGACAAAAAATGTGTAAATGTGTAGGCGCAACACACACAAATAATTAAAGGAAACAATACATACACGTATATGTACATACGTTTTATGTTAATAAATTTTTTCAATCCAGTTATTTTATTTATTTTTTCTTTCTTTTCATATTTTCAGTTGGATTTTCTCGTCGAATCGACCAATAAAAATCTGCAAGCATACTAAGTCTCGAGCAAGATCATTTAGGTCAGACTGATTTAAAAATGAGGTTTTCTCGATGGATTTTCATATGCAGATGAAGAAGTACCCACAGACTCGTAACTGGTTTTACTCCTAACAGAAAAATCTCGTCTACATTAACCATTTCGTGACGTTTAGGAGCCATAGGAGGTAAAGAACATTATTGTTTTGAAGAATTGGTCGTCGAGCAGATGATATATATGTTCGGATATACGATTTTATGGGTTATTTTACTTTCGGCATATCTAGCTTTCATTTAAATGCTTAAAATGTAAAATTTATAGTCTAAGGACTTTTTTAAAATAAAAGAAACAAATTTTCCGCTAATTTTGGTTAAAGTTAGGTACCTGCATTAAATTTTGTACAAAACCAGGAATAGCAAACTGATTTTCATGATTTATAGTTTAGTTTATTCTCAACATTTTTAGCTTTAATTTAAATGTAAATTAAATTTAAAATCTGCAAAATTTTTATGATTTTTCGAAACAAAAAAAATTGCTCTAATTTTGAATTAAAAATTTTTTTTCGCAACTAAGTTATGAATAATTCAGCAACTGTTTAAAATACAAAAAAAAAAAATTATTTAGACGACTTAAAGGAAATTTTATTCCAAAACTTTTGTTGGTACTTATAACCGGTCAAGTCGTTTTCAAGTTATGATGATATATATTGACATAACTACCTTATTTTGGGCTAATAATTTGCCACGCCCATAAAAAAAATTTGAGCCCAATGGAAAAAACTGAAAACGGATTTGAGTTCAACTCACCAAATTACCCTAGGAAAGATATTTGGTTGCTACCATCCATAGCCTTGCTAGTTAGTGGATTAACCCGAACCTGAAACCATTTTTACAGGTTTTCAGACCCTGCTTTTAGCTAAATCAAGATTTTTACCCTCTTCAAAGTAATACTGAAGCCCATACCTTGCTAATGACTTTTTTTTAATAACTATTATGAGAAAACATCGCAAAATTTTCATTATTTTGCAAAAAAAAAAAGCAAACATGGACATCATAAGCTTAGATGACATTGACAGAAATGAAATCAGGCATTTACTAAAAATTATGATAGAAAACACATACTTTTAAAGGATATCACGTACAATTTTAAGGATTGTGTTACAAAATATATCCTCTTAAAGGATATCCAAACGATATGAAAGTTAAATTTACTCTTACAATGTTACTTACTATCTGCAAACGAATAAGAAAAAATTTCAATTTTTTATATCATAAAACTCTTTTATGCAGAACAACTACAACTCTTTTCAAAAACTCTTAAAATTTTAAAACAAACAGAAGTTAACAGGCAGTTGAAAAAGTGATAATTTGTCTCTTTAGTCTGCAACTGCTGTTAATGTTACCACAGCTTTCTCTTTATACCTCTGTACAGCAATGCATAACATAAACCAAACTTGTCTCTTATATCCTTGCTGTTATTCAAAAATTATCTCTCTTTACTGCTAAAAGAGAATTCTGTAGAATGATATAAACATTTTATATAAGATTTGAATTTCCAAGATTTTTTAAATTCATTTTAACCCACTTTATGTAAAAGAACATATGAAACGCAAGTACGTAAAATAAAAAATGGAAGAAAAAATCTTACAATAGAAGTAAATCTTCTAAAAAGTAGTTTTGTTTTTATTTGTTTTTTCTTATTTCGTTTTTGAATATGTGTTGTTGTTGTTGTTGTTTTTGATGTAAAACATCCATCCTTATGCTAAAACTTGACATAATTTGACTTTTAATATGTCTTGAGATTTATATGGGCTCACATACATAAACAAACAAACAAATGGATGAATGAACAGATATTGTTGAATTAATGTCGGCTCTTTATTTATTATTTTTGGACTTTTTGCCTTCTTATTGTTAAATATTTTAAGAATTTTAAATGGTACCATGACATTCATTGTGGCCAGAATTCTTTAACTATTTTTTTTAACTTATGTCCTAAGAGAGGCTTTAGATTTCTACAGACAACCATAAGAATGCTTTAAAGACTTTCTTTGCTGAGTTAAGGAACGCAATCAATATTCCGAAATATTCTGATGTAGAAGACTATGTTGATGACAACGTATACCTGCAGCTATTTCAACATCTGGTGGCAATAAAAAAAATGTTGCAGGCCGTTTACATGCACTGTCGTAGCTTGCAAAAGGCGAAAACTAATATGACTTAAAATTAATCATAATAATTCCCATAATATTCCATTCTCAGTAGTGAGATCGATTTTTCGACTTTTTTCAAAAACCGGTTTTCAAATAATTCGAAAAAATACAATTTTAAAAAAACAGTTTCCGGTTAAAGATTTATTAAAAAACCGGTTAACCGGTTCTGTTATTAAAATAAAATTTTTTCCAGTTTTTGTTGCATTTGCAAAAAAAAATGGTAAATTCGTATCTCATGTTGTAGTTCCTACCAACTAAGTATGCTAAGAAAAACGTTCGCCTTTTTTAGGGCCTTAACGGCCATTTAATCCTCGACAACGCAACATATTAATATTTCACCCAGTGATTCATTTTTGCAGCGTATTTTGTAAGAACTTGGTTAGACAGTTCTTAAAAATTACTTGGTGTATAATCAAGTTTTCCTTGTTGCACAATAATGTCCATCTTATAGACATATTTATGGTGATTAATAATTCCTGGTGTCGATGAGCCTTTTCAGCTTACAATTTAATGACACGTTATATCTTTAGACTTATCCTTTCAATCGATTTCCGAATATTTTCACATTTTCACACTTCAGGGGATATCTGTAGAAACACAAATTCATGCACCATGTATTAAATAGAGTGTGCCACTGTGGTATGTTAGGTAACATTCCCGCCTACCAATCAAGAATTCCTCGGATCAATCCCAGGCCACACCATCTAACAATTCACACCATTGCTAGCGACTGTTTATGAGCTTTTACTCTGTGAAAAACTTCACTAACTATTACATCTGCCGTTCGGAGCAGGTGTTTGTAGGTCCTTTTCAATAAGTCTAGTTGTTCATCATTCTCCAAATATAAAAAACTAGCAGACCCAGGCAAACGTTGTTTTGCCTTCGAATTTTATTTTCCCTGTAAATTTGGTTTGCATGCAAAGTCATGGCTGATTGATATTTAGAAGAAAAATGAAAGGTGCACTAAATCAAAATGGAAATTATTGTTCAAATGGAATTATATATTTTTGATAGCTGGGCACGATCCGCGTTGCTGGCAGAACTGCTTCTCGAAGAAAACCAAATCAGTATTTCGCGATTTTCTTGTGAATAATTTTGGTATAAAACTAACATTCGATTCCTGGCTAGTTCGTTGTCTTCGGCGCAGCACTCTCACATAATTTGAGTGTCGTGTACGGCGAACAGTATCTGCACGTGAGCGTGGCATTTTGTACTGCAATATACGTTTCTTATGATATTTTTTTTGTCATTGTTGGGGTGGAAAGGCTGCCCTTTATTGTCTTACCTGTTGCTTATTTACTTTTTTCAATAGCTTTCAATAATACAATTAATTTACTTTCACTAACACCTTGGGTTAATTTATTAAAGTGTAAGTAATTTTTAATTTAAATAAATTAATCTTCAATTTAATAAGTTATTCTTCGTTTGACATCCACAAACTTGTATGAGTCGGTGTCGGGATACTTAACGCCGCTACACGCCGCCACACACCGATCAAGCACCTAACGTCTTCAGCAAAACATAAAATAGGCTTATTGCGCAAATAGAGTTTAAAAAGAGTGATAGATATATATTTACTTTTTTTCTTTAATATATTTTTTTCACAAAAATATGTTAGGTTTCAGTCGGTATCAGGCTAATTAACGCCACTGCACGCTAATTAACGAACCAACGCCTTCAATGAAACACAGCATAGTGCAGTAGTTCTTGAGTTACGGTGTAAAAACATAAAAACTAAATGTTGCGCTATCTGTCGGACCAACTTCAAACTACACAGAAACACTCCTCACGCCCCATAGAGCATGTATATAGAGTTTGGTCGAAATCGGTGCAGTAGTTCTTGAGTTACGGTGCAAAAACACAAAAAAAATATATATTGCGCCATCTGTCGGACGAATTCAGAGCATGTATATACAGTTTGGTCAAAATCGGTGCAGTAGTTCTTGAGTTACGTTGCAAAAACTTAAAAAAAATAAATATTGCGCCGTCTGTTAGACGAATATAGAATATGTACATTAAGTTTGGTCAAAATCGGTCCAGTAGTTTTTGCGTTTAGCGATCACGAAGATACACGTCATTTTTATATTTATAAAGAGATTAGTAATTATTTACAGAAAATGAGAAAAAGTTGTTTATGCTCAAGTGTTAATATCTTTTTCGATCTGCCATGGTTTTCACATTCTTTGTGAGACGTTCAAGGTTGTCGTATATAAAGAATAAGACGCTATGTATTTAGGAAAATGCTAAAGCGCTGAGTGTATTTGCAATAAAATATAAAAAAAGTATAAAAATTATACATATTTAAGTTAACAAGATATTCGTGTTAAAATAACCGGTTGATTCAGTATTCGAAAAATGCCCATTTTAAAAAAACCGTATTCGACAAAACTAAAAAAAGCAGGTTTAAACCGATCGAATAATAACTATTCGATCTCCCTAATTCTCAGTTAATCCGCTGTACAATATTCTATCTTTAAGCTTAACCCCGGCTCCGAATGGCAAATGCATTAGAGAATTTTTCGATAGTAGTAATACTCGTAATCAATTCCTAGTCAATGTTATGAGCTGATACCACTGTAAACAATTATTTTTCCTTTTAAGATGGTCTGGTTTGGAATTCCACCGAGAACCTCTTGGTTGGCAGGCGAGTGTCTCACCTACTATGCGATAGCGCGAGATACTTTCGCAGGAAAATTGTTTCTAAAACAAACAGTAAACAGTGTAAAATTGTGCAAACGAATACGCCCCATGAAAAATAGGAAGACATGGTAAAGTATATACAATTATTTAAAACCTATTCATGTATTATATTGAAACAATATAATAGAAGGCATTTCTGTTAGCGAGCTGTGTTCAGTTGTAGCTTTTTCTTCAGTTTTCTTAACTATGGATGTCCTCTGATTAAAACAGCATGTCCAAATGTAGATTTACTTGCGCTTACTCCAGCTAAGTGCTTAATATTAGAGATTGATTGGGCTGAGTTTCCAGCAGTTCACCGAATTTTTTGTTGACGCTGTGTAGGTATCTCTTTCGAATTTTTTTTTTTTTTAGTTTCACAATTTCTAAGATAATTTCTACCACATTGTGGCTTAAATTCATTCTTTTTATATAAAATATTATTATTTTTGAAAAACTTAATGCCCTTTTGCTAGCCGTTTTAATTTAGTAAACTCTTGTCACCAACTCTAAGTTATATTTTGTTTTCATTAAAGCTCATCGCAACGAGCGACTAATCTGACTAAATACTGAGAGCAATTTCTATTAAATTGAATCAACAAATTAAGTAAGAACTACGTTTTTGATTGCAAATATGAAAAGAAAAGCAGCAAGACAATAAACTTGGGTTTGAAATTTTAGTTTAAATTTTATCGTTTGAAGTATTTGCTCTTGGTCAGAAAAAATTGTCATTTGTTGTTTCTGTATGCGCGATTTATGGACTTTTTTTATTTAAAAATGATGCCATTCTACCCTAATGAATCTCAAAGCAGTTAAAATGACCCACTGACCGATATTGAAGGATCAGAGAATAAAAATTTTTACATCACCAACAGTCATAAATGACGCGATACTGTCTTCATCAATACGCCTCCGATACACTCAAACGAGGTTATCTTTTTAGAAATAGGTAATAAAACTCATGGTATAACATTTGATGATAATCAAGATGTGCGAGTCAGCTGCATCATATATAACGTGGTAAAGCTATTTATGCAATTTGTGCGGTAATGCAAGCACTCAAGCATAAACGCACCTATGGTAGCTCTTCAAAGGAATATTTTTATATTGCGGAATAATCCGGAAGTTATTTTGTTATGTTTTGTAAGTGTGGACGCAATATAAATCCCATCGCTATACAGAAAATTTCAAAAAATATTTGACACAGGGGGTGAATTGGCAACGAGGTATTCTAAGTAATTAACAAGATAGAAATTTTATTTAAAGAAAGATTTAAAATAATTTATTTTTAATTTTTGAATTTTTTGAATTCGAGGGTCCAAATCACTGCTCATATATAATTTCATAAATAAATTAATTAATTTTTATTGGCTTCGAGAGTAAATACAAAATCTTCAAATTTTACATTATTTTTATTCTTAAAGAACTAACATCCATGAAGAAATCTATAGCAACACCAACAGAACTTAAAATGTTTTGGATTCAGCTACGGAGCTCTTATCAAAATTTTGCAAATGTTACATATGGTACCTGTTTTACACACCAACTGTTTTGCTCCCACTTCACGAGAAATCTCACAATACTTTCAATAGTAATTATTTCGATAGTCGTAGTGAATTTGTCAAACATCACGTTTTAATATCAACGCCATGCTCCTTGTTTTATAATTTTTTTATTTTGTCTATAGAAATTAGCTTTTTTTCTTAAATTTTTCATATACAGGGTGTCCCCCGCGAAGGTATACTACTTTGTTTTGCTGCCATTTGGGTAAACATTAGTCCTGACAGTTCATATTTGGCAGTCGTTAAGTAGAGACGTGGCAAATTTATTATGGATAAATATTCAGTAAACCAACGTGTTTTAATCGTTAAAACATTTTATCAAATTCAATCATCGATTTTCATGAAAAATCACAAAGTGTGACGAGGCACATTTTGATTTGAATGGTTATGTGAATAAAGAGAATAGTCGGTTCTAGGCAACGGAAAACCCTCAAATTATTCAGTCACCTTTGCATCTATTAAAAGTGACAGTCTGGTGTGCAATTTGGTCAAAAGGAATCATTGGACCTTACTTCTAAACTTAAAACGGCGTAATGGTAACTGTCAATGGCGAGCGATATCGTGATATGATTGAAAGCTTTTTAACGCCATAACTGCATGTTTTGGGCTTGACTAACATGTGGTTTCAACAAGACGGTGCCACATCGAATGCATCCAGGATTACAATGGAAATACTGCGAGTCCTCTTTTCACAACAAATTATTTTAAGAAATTGTGATGTTGATTGGCCTCCACGGCCACTTTGGTCATATCTAAAAAACAAGGTTTATGCAAACAAGGAAACAGAAACGCTTGAGCAACTCAAACAAAATATTCGTGATGAAATTAATGAAATACCGCGTGAAATGTGTGAGAATGTAATGAAAAATGTGCTCTAAAGGGCTCGTATTTGTGAGGCTAACAGAGGCGGGCATTTATCTGATATTGTATTCCATACATAATTGCCGACATTAAATAAAACATTTTCTTTCATATTCTCTTTCTCTTTCATATAATCAAAAATTATAAACAAACAAAGTAGTCTACCTTCCCGGCGGACACCCTGTATTTGTAGTTGTTAAGCGCAAATTCAATAAAAAACACACTGGATTGATGAGTTTCAGTGTCGTATGATTGTTATTTGATTACTTGAGTTAGTTATTACTTATACGTATAGGGACACCATACGTAGGTATTGAAGATATGTATAGATATGATGCTTTTAAACGTTTTAGTGCTAAGCAATTTTTGCAAAAATGTATGAAAATTGCTGTACATAGATATTTTAAAGGAAAACTTATCTTGTCAAATAAAATGCTCTCATTAAGGCAAATATCAATCAAAGAATTATTATATTCTTTTTGTATTATAAAGAAAAATATTAATTCTTAATATGAATAAGAAAAAATAAACATAAAATATTAACAAAATTAATATTGTTTTTCTTTTTTTTAAAACTGAAACTAATTAAAATTTAAAAAAAAAACTTAAACTAGTGACTCTCAATAAATTTGCTTATCAGCTCTACAGGAGTCCCCAGTAGCAACAACGTGTGCACCAAGGCCGGACATTTCAACAACAGATGCTTCGTAGTCTCCACCTCCTCTTCTAAGCACCTCCTCCACCTCCTCTTCTAATGGTATGTCTCCTCACTAAGCAGTGTACAGCAAGTGCCCAGTTTACCGCAGATATCCTGCCTCCCGGCAAGTTCAGCAGTTACCCTGACCTTCTGCCGTCCACCCTTGGCCATAGAGTTCTAGCCTGTCTACAAGTTGGAGCCCGTCTCCACCTCACATTAAATACATAATCAGCATATTATCCTATACGTAGCTGGCAGGTAGTGATCGGTATACCAAATCTCTCCGCCGCCAAATTCATCTGAACCGCAGTACCCTGTCTAGCCAGCTCATCCGCCACACAGTTGCCCGGGACATCACTGTGTCCAGGCACTCAGATGTGATTAATATCAAAGTACTCGGACATCACCCTCAATAATTCGCGGCATTCCCTTACCGTCCGAGACTTATTATAAATAGCCCCCAGGGATTTAATAGCGGACTGACTGTCTGTATATATACAGACTTTTCGGATCATCATGGCACTATCTCTCAGTAGTTCAGCAACCACACATATAGCACTCACTCCAGCCTGAAACACACCGCAATGATCCGGCAGCCTGTAAGACTCATTCACATCAAGGTCAGGAGAATGGATACCATAATCTACTCCACTATCCAGCTTTGACCCTTCCGTAAAGAATCGGATGCTACGCATGTCACCCTCAGCCGACCTTTTCCAGATATTCCTACCCCTATCCCCAGATTAGTCGTTGGTAATAGGTAAGGGATACAGTAGTCCGTCTGAACGGTAGCCAAGCCCATTCGGTGCAGCAGCTTAGCGGAATACTCCGATAATCTTAAATCATATTCCCTTATTCTAAGCAGAGCCAGGGATGCGGTCGATTCGGCCATGATATCAGGTGCCCAGATATTTATAACGACACTGAGCGCCAGACCTGGCGTCGTACACAGTGCTCCCCCAACACCAATTAGTAGCGACCTCTGTACGCTCATCAGGGTATTATATATACTTCCTATGTACGGAACACCACCAAAACACAATACCTTAGAAAAGTATAGGTCTGACTATAGCCATATAGATCGACATTGTCATTTGCGGAGAGAGTCCCCAACGCCTGCCAATTACCCTCTTGCAGCAGTATAAAGCCACCTTAAGTTCGGACTTAAGTGGGTTCAAGGACAACCCGCAAGTGGAGGCCCATCCCGATATTAACCCAAGCACTCGCGTCACGTGTGCGCCCATCAGATTAAGATTCTTTCCCGTGATAGTGACATCAATGTCATCAGCATAGGCAAAGACCTTATAAACAACTTGCTGCAGTTCTAGAAGCAGTCCATTCACCGAGGCCAACCACATTAGTGGGGATAACACTTTACCCTGTGGTGTTCCCCTATCAATACCCCTTTCAATCGTGATCCCTGCCCATTCAGCCCTAACAGTTCTCCTAGTCAGAAGCTTACCGTTACTTACCGTAATTACAGGTCAAGTGCAAGGTTTCCTCTAGTTGAGCTGGGATAATACCATCCGGTTTAGGCGCCCTAAAGCGTTCGAAGCATTCGATAGCCCAAGCCAGATTTCTCCTGTTCACCACCGTGCGAACAAAATCCAAGTTCGGCTGATCGCTGACCGCCTCCTCGTTCCTAGGAAAGTGAACGTCGAGAAGAGTACTAAGTGGCTATTTATATAGTCTTTATAAAAAATATACAGTATGTCAAGACTGAGTTTACACATAAAAATAATAAGGTTTATTACTACATACATATTTTGTTGTTGTAGATAATTAATACATTATCTTCAAAAGACTATCACTTAAAATATTCAAATTTATGACAAATTAAATGAAAAATACAACAAAAACATTGCTATTGCCTATTGCTTTTTACTCGGTTTGGCATTTATTTAAAGCTCAAATGTGTTTTGCCGTTATGTTTGGAGTCAGTTGTTGTTTTCTGCAATTTTATAAATACGCTGGTGATAATTTTTAGAAATGCAGATCTCATTTAGTTCAATATTACACAATTCGAAAGGTTATCTTACAACGTCATTCGGTTGACTTACTATAATGATCTTTTGTGAAAGGGTATAGCCGATTGATTTATTAGAAATGCTTTCAATGACAAGAAAAACGCTTTAAAATGTACAAAATCGAGCTGCAAAAAGCGTTAGATTGTAGTTAAAGAGGGAAATTGGCTCTAAGGCCATAATAAGTATATATGCAGATCGTATTATTATTACAACAATTGCTCAAACCCTAAAATTTCTACAGGAACACTTGTGAAAGAGCTTGAAGATTAGTGTGGTGTTTTCGATTGTCATTAAACTGTTCGGCACGCAGTTTCAAAATACAATAATAATCAAGAGCAGCACATAAGAAACCTTTATTATTTGCAGCAAACACAGAGAAGCGTTTTCTCGTCGCCATCATGAACGTTTAACAACCGTCTCACTACTGGGATAACGTTATAGTTTGTGCTGAAATGAAAATGGTGTAGTACTACAACGATGGGCCATCAAAAGTGTAGAGCAAACCCTCAACATCGCTAGAAAAAAACATTTTTATTCCAAATGTTAAATTTAAAAAAAAAATGTCAATATTGGTTGGGGATGTGTCTCAAGGGGAAGCGTAGAAGGCTTTGCTTTTATAGAAGCAACTGTTACGAACAAGAGCTTTTTCTTGTTCTATTTCGTTGATTTAATAATCTCAAGTAACTTGAAACTTAACGAATTACCTTCTTTGATTTAATAAAACAATCTCGACTTCTTATAACTTCTTTACTCAAGTACCTTTAAGGGAATGAAAATTGAGTTACAAAACAAAATTAAAAAATGCTTTGAAGATTGAAGGTATGCAAACTTATGTTTTTTATAAATGGATTTTAAATTAGTATGTTAATAAGCGGTTGATCTCAATTGTTGTTCTTACATTTGTATTGAATACTAGTGACTAAATTTAATAAATGTTTGGTAAGATTAATCTTATTTTTTATATAGCTTTTAAATGGGTGTCGCAATTAGCGGTCATGAGTAATGCGTGTGTTTAATACGCACACACATAAGTAATAATTGATATATTGCTTTATAACCAGTAGGAAATTTAATACTACTTACTTGCATATTTATTTGGAAATTTAATTGCATACCCAATTGGAAAACCAACAGCAACAATGAATGCACGGCAATACTAAGATATTTTAAAGACCCATTCGATAAGTAGCACTAGGAAATTTGGGTTCCTCAGGGGCAACAAACCACAATTTAAATATTAACAGGACAACGATTAATTGTTGGGTTTTTTTTTTCTTTTAAAGTAGCTAGACGCCGACCAAAGAACATTATGGCATTTAAACTGCAGTAATGGAAGAATGACAAAAAATACCGGCAGATTATGATCTAAAAAGTTGGTTAATTGCTACTACAACTACTACAACGTGTAAAAAATTCAAAAGAAGGTCATATTAAAAGTCTGAAAAATGTTTTTATTATGCGCCAAATATCATGTAAACACATTTACAGATTTTTGTGTAAAGAGTTAGTTGACAATACCAAATGTGACCAAATTTTGTTTTTGGCAAATTTCATATATATTTTGAACTGAATTTGTTTTATTTTTTACTTAAGATTTTAGAGGATATAAAAAATAGTTAAAAAGATTAGCTTTAGAAAGCAAAAACTGCCATTTTATTGCTCATGAAGTTGTAAGTACTAAATTATTTTCAATATGTAAACTCATTCTTGACACACTGTCTCTAAAATATTTTTTTAATACAAAATTACAGATATCAAAATTAAAAAATAGCTTTAACATATACGGGGTATTAGGGAAATAAATTAAAGAGTAAGCAAACAGAAAATAAAAACGTTTTTCACTTAGAACACATTCCTTTGTAATTGATTGTTCAATGAATCGCACAACGCATTATAAATATAATTCGTTTTTAGCCGCACCGTTCATTTGTGAACGATCTTCCTGAGAAAGTTGTTTTTGTCACTTATCATATGGATCGGTTCAAATCAAACAGCTATAAACACTACTCTCTCTGTCCTTCTTACCACAACCTATTTTCCTAGTACCAACGCAAAGCACTGCATAAGTAGGGGTCATATCCTAAGTGCTGGCCTTAAGTTAAAAAATAAAAAATAAAATAACTCTCATGTGGCGGATCCATAGTTCCGATATGACCTTTTTTTATTTGTTAAATTAGTAGATCTGTTGCTGATATTCCCGCTAAATCTTAGTTTCATAGCTTGATATTTGCAAAAGCTACGTAGCCAAGAGTATATTTATCTCAGGGAACTGGTATTAAATTTTGCGTAAAAAACGGATTTAAAGCAGCGCGAACGCTGGAAATGTTGGAAAAGTGTTTCAGAAACGATTCTTTAAAGAAAACATTCGTCTACCAGTGACACGAGCTGTTCAAAAGTGGTCGTGAGTCAATCGAAGAGATCATTGCCTATGGATCCGACCAAGATATTTTGGTTAATGATTTGGTTTTCCGTCGTGATGAATGCAGTGGCAGACCGTCGACATAAAAAACCGACGACAGCATTTGTACAGTAGATAGCAGAGAGATAGCGGAGGACTTTGCCATCGTCTATGGATCCGATCAAGACATGAAGGTTAATGATTTGCAAATTTGGTATCAAAAGATCTCAATTTCATGCCAAAAAGAGAACATGTAGAGGTCGCGAAAGACATGATTTGCGAAGCTGAATCTGATTCCACATTCATAAAAAGGATCATTACTGAGAACGAAACCTCGGTTTGTGAGTACATCAGGCAAGTGAATTGCGTTCACCAAATGCCGAGACCAAAAAAACCGTGTCCTTTTCAGTCAAAAAAGAAGGCAATGCTAACGGTTTTCATGGGTTACAACGGTGCAGTACATCATGAATTTTTGCCAGAAGGTCAGACAGTCAGTGTTGTCGTTGAAAATTTCGAAAAAGTGCCATCAAAAGTGTATTTGAGAAAAAAAAGTCAAAAAAGGATATTTTAAAGCAAAATGGGGCAAATTTTTTTGTAAAAAAAAATTTATTCAATTAAAAAAAAAACAAAAACGAATTTTAACAGTTAGTTAAATACATTAAACTAAAGTAAATCATTACACATACTTAAATTATAAATCAATGCTAAAACTAAAAAACAGATCACAGATACAGTCAAATAAAAGGTCCGCCATCTAAGGTTTTTTTATTTGTCAACTAGTGCTTATTTCGTGAATGGTAGCACTTAGCTCATGTCTGATTTGACAGATAATTAGTTTTATCCTTCCGCTGAACGAATATGGTTGTGTATACGCTTTGCTAAGTGGGCCTGCGATCGACTTACAAATGATGCCGATTTTGCCAAAAAAATCATCTTTTCATATGAAGCTCATTTTAATCTTGGCGGGTATGTAAACAAGCAAAATTGTCGCAATTGGGGCACAGAAAACCCGCACGCATACATTGAAAAGCCGATACATCCAAGACGAGTCACTGCTTGATGCGGATTTTGGTCCAGAGGCATAATTGGGCCATTTTTCTTCAAAAATGAGCAAGGAGTGGCCGTTACAGTCAATGGCGATCGTTATCGGGCCATTTTGAACGAATTTATGTTCACAAAAATTGAAGAGGAGGATATAAGCAACATTTGGTTTCAACATTACGGCGCTACATGCCACACAGCCGAAGCTACACTCGATGTTTTGAGCCCTGTTTTTGAAGATCGCATTATCAGCCGCAGAGCTGATGCCACCTCTGAGCTGCGATTTGACACCTTTGGACTTTTATTTGTGGGGTGCCGTCAAAGATAAGTGTTACGCCAACAAGCCAGAGACAATTGACACTTTAAAGGACAATATTCGTGAAGTTATTAGTGGAATACAGCTGCACACAATGTATAATGTGCTTAAAAATTGGACCGATCGTTTAGGCTACTGCATGGCCAGCCGAGGCAGCCATTTGAATGAAATTATTTTCCATTATTAACCGGAAAGATTGTACTTTCAAACAAAAAAGAAATTTGAGAAAATATTCAGTATTTTTTTTTTAATATAATTTTCAAAAAAAAGAATTATTTGGCGGACCCTTTATTAGTCATATTATCCAAAAGAAAAAGTTACTTTTACAAAAGCTCTTGATAATGTTTATCAGTTTTTAGAAATACTTTTTCTTTACTTTGTAATTAATTCTTTACTTAGAGTCAATTTTTCCAGCCCCGATTTGAACAAACTGAGAGAGAAAAGCATGGATCCACAATTTTATATTTTAAGTTTGTTTGAGAGTTTACTCTTAGTCACTGATTGTTTCGAAAAATTCTCTTAGCGGAAGCACTACTAGGAGACAAAGTAAATATATATGAATGTAACGAATTCATATAATTTTGAATATACAGTCGCACGCGAAAACTTACATATCCCCTCGAAAACTGGATTTTACATAGAACTCTAAGATTTGGACTTCAAAAGCGCGAATAATAAAACAAAAGTATTTGAGTTTTGCATAACATATCCTCTAAGCTTGAAGAAAAATAATGAATACGATTTCCTGCACACAGAAAAAGTATACATGCTCTGCAGTATTAGGTAACTAATTATCAAAAAAAAATTCAAAATTATTTTATTGTTAATTTATGCTTTATAGAGCCATATTTAATCATTAAATTTAAATACAATTTTTTATCGTAGTTTCACTTGAATTATTGTGATATCCTTTGGGAAGAGAAGTCTTACAGCCTCATTTGTTTTTATTTCACTTTTTTGTACTAAGTTGACCAATTTATCAAATAAATTGTCTGTGGGACTTACGCCAGGTGACTAATAAGTAGAATTAAACCGTCAAGTTTTGATGTCAGAACTTCTAGTTTTTTTTAACGTTTTGTTTTCGTCACACTTGAATATAATACTCCTCCTTTCATCGCTCTGAACAACTTTATTGCAAAATTCTTCAACATAAAATTTTAATATCCGCGATTATATGTATACGTTGGGCAGTTTCCTTATGGTTTTCCTGCTGCTCATCATCATTCTTTTTAATTTAACCATAAACAAAAAAATATATTTTTATGCATAAGTTAATACAATTAGATATTTGGGAATGTAATACTTGTCCATTAGCATTTATTTTGTTGCAAATATAAACATATGTTTACGATTAGAAGTGCCATTGGTAGGATATGTGTTCTTCGCCCGGCGATGGTGAAGTGTATCTATGACTCCATAGTTATACCTGTTCTCACCTATGACTGTATCGTATGGTGGACAGCCTTGGCTTCTAAATAAGTTACATAGGTGTGTTGCTTTGGGCATATCTGGTACCTTTAGAAGTACTCTTCAAGCAGCGCTGGAGATTATCCTGGGCCTTACCTCCCTTGAGGTTATGGTGAAGGGAAGAGCTGCTAGGAGTTTCTTGAGGATTTTTGAAGGGGGCCTAGCCAAGGCTCTTGGTTATGGACACTCTGCCATTTTGGGGGGACTTGGCTAGGGTGCGCATACGGTGACCTGTGCTGATGGACTTTTGATGGCCACGCCTTCTTTACAGATGGATCCAGGAGCGAGGAGGGCACTAGCGCGGGGACTACATGGTGGACAGTTACACTAATTTGTCCTTTAGGCTCCCGGATGAGTGCAAAATTTTTCAGGCCGAGATCTTCGCTGTTCTCAGAGCATCAGAGCCTTTTCGCGATTTGGCTGCTGTGGGGGATGGTGTGGTCCTCTACTTGGACAGTCAGGCCATGGTCGCCATGTCAGCTCAAGGCTGGTTGCATTGTGCAGGAGTACCCTTGGATATGTGCAGCGTTAAAATGTGCTGGGTTCCGGGGCATGCTGGCTACGAGATTGCAGATGAACTGGCAAGAGCGGGCGCGGCTTGGAGTGTAGAACAGGCAGATGCGTCGGTGAAACCACCGCTTGGTGTCTTTGGGAGCTTAATTGATTGCTGGGCCCGTCGTAGAGTAGAGAAGTCGTGAAGGAGTAGAGGAGATTGTAGAGTCTCCAGGCTGCTGTGGCCGCGACCTGTCCGATCTAGGACGGAATGGATTCTCAATCTAATGAGCGAATCTCTAAGGATTCTGATAAGCTTTGTGACTGGGCACTGCGCTCTGAGGGCGAGGACTGGGATTTGGGAAGCAGGCTCCCCTATTTTCTGCCGACTTCACAGTGATACAGGGGAGCCGGAGACTGTAGAACAAATCCTCTGTCACTGCACTTGCTGTTTGGCCAGGGCTCTTTTGTTGTCCTTGGTGACATTGCGTCGCCAGGATATGCGACCTGGAGGGCTTTCTGTCAGGTCTCAACAAAAAGTAGTCGATGAGAATCTTCAGCTGTGAGGATATTATTTTATGGCATAGTGGTTACTTAGATTCCGTCAAATATAGTATTTGCCTCAATGTGACCACAGCTAAAGCCATATAGTAATGCCTCCTCAATAATGTTTGGACTTAGGCAGTATTTCACTTATTCACTTATTTCCAACTTAAAAAATGGTTTTTAAATATTTCTTTAAGTGAAAGTGATTTTTAAACCATTTTTTATTGTTACCAACCTTTTATTGTTACATACCTACAAACTAACCCTAATCGCTTTTAATTTTTCAAATCCAAAAGTTTGGTTGTTTTTTCTTCAAATTTAGAACAAATCCCAAAAAAGCAAAAACAAGTCTCCTTTCACATATTAAAGTTTTTTTACAAACTTCCCCAACTAAACAAACGAAATTTCTTTAATTTAATTTATTGCGTCATTTGATAAATTTCGCAAAGAAAAACAAAATCAATGCAAAGGAAACGAATTAATCACAAAATTTAGGAGATTTTTCGAAATTTTTTTTTTGTTTTCAAAAATCTCTAACTGTATTGTTACAACAATAAATAAGAAAAGAAAGAAATATTTTTGGTTATTGACACACACACACAGGCCAACAAAAAGAAAAAGGAAATTTATCACATACACATACAGAGATAATGGGATACGAACACTTAAGCAACACATTAGATACTTATGCATATACGATATGATACGATACAAATAGAAACACAAATCATTCTATTGGCGATAGTATTGGTAGGTTTATTATGCTAAAAAAAAAGATAAAATACAAACGGGGAGGGGGAGATAAAGGTAGAGGAAGACAGTTGCTCTAAAATGAGTTTGATTCAAATGCATAAAGAATACCACAAGCAATTTGAAAAGATGACCATGATAAACATGTCGCATTTCCCACAAAATAAATTGACATGCAAGTGTTTTAAGTGGTTTAAAATCACTGGCTTTCATACAATAGTTATACTCTCGAGCACACACATACACACTCATGCATACTTTCGCAATGTATTTGCATGTGGAAGAGAGGGACTATATTCATATATTTGCTTATGATTCATTTTCATTTTAAGGCGGCACCAATTTGTTAAACTAAAAGATTTGAAGAATCTCTGCCTACCAACCACCTGGTGATGTGGACTTGTGTGAAGCCATAAAATCTTTTTTTTTTGCGTTGTCACTCTTCTTGGAAGCTTATGAGTTTTCTATAAAGCAACAATTGCTCTTAATCAGTTTCATTAATCAGTTGATTTCAAGCTAAATAGTCCACTGTAGCTCGCATCCATGTGATTGTGTGGAAGATCCTTGCTAAGTGGTGGTGGTGATCCTTGCTTAGCATTGCTAGCCAACCTCATGGTGATAGGGAATTTTGTAGAATTATAAAATCATTATTTCTTCCTCCTGCACTCCTCTTGTCAGCATATGGTTTTTCCGCTGATTTCACGATCAGTATCTACTGTAGCAAACAACTATATGCAGTGCTGAAAATACATGCTAAGTGGTTTTAGGTGTCGTCTGGGTGTACGTGAGTTTTCGCCCCCACCTGTGATACCCACAAGTGAATATCACAATTGAGTCCCAATTCGAACGCGTGTTGTTAGGACACTCATAATCTTCACACCTTGGTGAGGAGTTGGAGACTATCTAAACTCTTGCTGTGATATGAATCACAGCATCCGGTTGAGGAGGTGCAACTCCACACCGAGATGGCGCTCTGCCTGCGCTTTAGTTCTAAACCACAGCCACCACGGAGCTCCCACAAGGGGCCTACCCAACAATCGGGCAGAGATCGGAATCCCTGGGGCTCCTGATTACCGTGTCACCAGAATACTTCTGGGCAGACTTAGAGACACGTGAGTGTAAATACAAATACATGCTGCCTCCGGTTTCAGCCACACAACAGCCAGGGACTGGTCACTGGTGAGACATGCTAAGTGGTAGTGCTAATGCCTGCATAGAATTCCCCTGCATGTGGTATGCAATAGTTTGGTGTTTGTTATCATCGCCAGAGTTAAGCTTATTTGACTGAAGAAGGACTCGAAACTGAAATTAAATATTTTTGTCTTGTCCTCTACTAGTGATTCAAACCTGGATATCTTGTGTTGTATACGATAATCTGAGGTTATCGACACAACAGTAACCAGTCTATATCGCAATCATAACGCATGTGCGGATGATCTTGGCAGATACCCCATCGACTGGAAACCGCAAAGCAGTTAAAGGGTGTTAATTGTGAGTCACATCTTAACGTCAAGTTTCTTGCCCAACTTAATTTAACATTTCATTGCTTCAGTGTTTGACAAATTCAACCATGGACAGGAACACAATTGAGCGACGTGTTAAGATTGTTTTTTACGAAAATGGGCATTCAAATGAAAATGCATTTTTTGGTCAGTACAATCGAACAAATGTGACCACAATCGGAAAAATTGTGCGGAAATTTCAGCAAACCGGGTCTGTAGAAAATGTGGAAATACCTGTGCATGCTCGCTTGATACTGTAGCAGAAGAGCCGTCAACTCATACTCTTCGTCGTGACCAACAAATGAACATGTTACGAACATCAGTGATGCGAATTTTGAATAATGATTTAAATTTATAAGCTTACAAGGTTCAATTGACTCAAGAGCTGAAGCCTACTGACCATTTCAAGCGTCGACAATACACCGAATGGTTAGTTAAACAGACAGAAGTGAATTGTGACTTTTCAAAGAAAATCAGCTTCAGCGACGAGGCATTTACGTCAATGGATTTGTTAACAAGCAGAATTGCCGCATTTGGGCAAATGAGGATCTGCGAGTGACTTTTGAAAAGACGATGCATCTTGGAAGAGTGACTGTTTGGTGCGGTATATGGGCCGGTGGCGTCATCGAGCCATACTTCTTCGAGAATGAGGTCGGCCAAGTAGTTACCGGACTTCTTGTGGCCGGAAATTAAGTATATAGACCTGGACGATATGTGGTTGGTACAGGGTGGTGCCACTCGCCACTCAGCCAGCGAAACAATGGCTCTATTGTGCAAGAAATTTAATGGCCGTGATATCTCATGTCGTGGCGATGCTACTGGATCGCACGATCATGAGATTTCAAGCCGTTGAACTTCTTTCTGTGGGGATATTTACAAAAAAAAAAAATGTACGTCAATAAGCCAAAAACAATTCGAGAGCTGAGGAATGATATTATTCGGCACATTAACGATATTGAACCTCAATTATGTCTCAGAGTCATTGAAACTATGGACCCACCGATAGGGGTATGCCACCGAAGTTGTGGGAAGCATTTTGCCGATATTTTAATTCACACCTCATTGTCACAGATCCTTCTTTCATAATGAAGACAACCCTTTATAACAAACATATCAAAAGTAACTACCACCCTAATCTTAATGTCGTTTGAGTATCGGAATTTTCGTCACTGTAGCAACGTATGTAAACAAAAGACTGTGTGTGAATGCAAATATTATAGATGTGAACATAATTTTATGTGAAGAGAGTGCATGTGTAAATCTGTGTGTGTGTGTGTGTGTTGACTAAAACAAAAGAACTAAACACCCAACACAGCCAACACAATTACCCCTATAAATAGAAAAGTTGACCAAATACAACTGAAGGAATTTGTTGCCGCAATTGTTTGAATATGAAAGTGTTTGTGAGACAGAGAGTATAATTGTGTGTAGAAACACACACACAGGTCTCATACATAATAGAGTCATAATAGTTGATATCGTTTGAATAGTTATTGCCAAAGTTAAACACATACTTACACACATGTTAACATCCTTACATACATACATTGAGTTAAAGAATGAAATTACGAAACGAAATAAACAAACAAACAAATAGAAATCGACTCTTGTACTTATGCAGGAAAGCAAGAGCCCAGATCTCAATTTTAAGTTTGTCATTATCATTGTTTGCCGGGCAAAGATCCTGATTTTTGTTGTGGTTTGTTTTTGCTACATTTTCTCGTTCTTTTTTCTCTCTCTCTCCCCCCTTGTTGATGTCTATTTGCCGGGTATAAAGGAGAAAAATTTCAAAAAAATCCAAATGTTTTTGACAATAATGATGTGATATACATACACACATACACAAACACACTCTTATGAATTCCCAAAGGAATATTGAGACAATAACAGTTTTGAAAAAATGTCATACAATCATATCTATAGTAACACATACTTACTTATCTACGCATAAAACTTGTGCTTATAATTTACTTATCAGAGTTTAGGAAACACTACTAAGAAGTAGCAACACTGACCTTAGAATATCTATCACTTGTTCTGAGTTAGGGGTATAGTGCAGTTTCAATAGGGTCGTAAATAAGGGGGATTGTAGTGTATCCGTGGGCTTTAAAGGAAAAGTTGTAAATTGTTTGATAGAAAAGCAACCATTTTCGGTTTGATCTTTTAAATGCCAATGATTAAGGAGTTGACAGAAGAGAAATTTAAAAAAAATAAAAACAAATGAGACAGCTAAAGTGAATCAAAGCAGACTATAGGCAACACTACAATGTTGTACCAAAGTCTGCTGGAATTTGAAAAACTAACTTTGGTGAAGAGACGCAAACTTACAAAACACATTTTTAAACATGAAGTCACTACGTTGTTTTGCACTTCCCTTTAATCCGCCAAAAATAATCGATCTGAGTGAATCTGTAATCAATACATTATTTTGAAACGTCTCAGTCCAACAAATAATTAAGCCAAACTAACCACAACTTCACAACAGACTGAGAGCTTCATGAATCTGACTTTAGCTACATTAGAATCTGACAATACTTATGTCATTCTATTCTGTCGCAAAATTCACTACATTATCTCCACTGAACGAAATGAATCGATTTACGCTTGAGCAACATTGGGATTATTTGATACTTATTTCCAAAACAAAGACAATTGGTCGGGAATTACACGTAAATGTCGTACAAAATTAGATCGCAGAGGTAGCCGATATACGCAAGTTTACTGCAAAAGTTTATGAAACTGTTTTCATTAGTGATGCACCAAAACGTAAGCTGACTGGTACCGGGCGTACACCTGAAAATATCGAAGCTTTCGTCATCGTTCTCTAGAATGGAGCATTCCACGCACCCGTTCACATCGAATTGTGTAAAGAGATTTCGGTATGACGCCTTAAAAAGTTCAAGTGGTACACGAGTTGAAACCGCATAACCATTCGCTTCGTTTTCGCTTCGCTAGATAGGTCAACGAGAAACTGCACGATGATGTCGATTTCTGCAAAAAATTAACTTTCCGGGTGAAGCTCATTTTCATCTTGGTGGGTACCTTGATAAGTAAAATTGCCATATTTGGGCCTCAGAAAACCCAAACATGGTCTTACAGAAGCCAATGCTTCCATTACGAGTGACTGTCTGATATGGCTTGTGGAGCGGAGGCATCATTAGCCCATATATCCCGCTTTTAATGGTATTGATGTGAACGATGTTTGATTTCAATCGGATGTTGCAGTTTGCCATACATCTCATGCCACACTCGATTTATGGCGTCAAAAGTTTGATGGCCGTTTAATTAGCCGCAATGGTGATGTAAGTTGGCCGCCAAGAAGCTGCGGTTTGACACCGTTGGACTATTTTCTGTGTGGCACAGTTAAGGGCGAGTGTTATCCCGACAAGACTGAGAAAATGGAGCATTTGGAGGGCAACGGTGTTGCACGGTATTCTTCGACCATTTTTCTCGTCGTTGCTCTCAATCGTCTCTCCGGCAAGGATGAATTTTTCACATCGAAATATTCATGCATAAGCTGATAAACCTAAGAACGTCTTTTTTTAACTGTAACTTGGCCCTTAGTTTTGTCTTTTGAAATATTTTAGGGCTCTTTTAAAAATCTAATTAACTGCTTTTATAAATGTCAGCTGCTGTCATTCCGCTGTTTTTCAAGAGTCATCAAACATAGGAAACAAACTTGTACCAACATATCCGGTTACTTTAGCAGCATTGTGGTCAAAGTAGTTACGCAGAACACTCACACAAAGCTCATAACATGTGAGTTGCACCATTATACAGTATTGTTCTATCCTGTGCTACTCTATTCTACTTTTTTATTTTCTTTTATTTCATCAAAAGCTCTATTAACTGGACCATTACAATCATTCACATATCTTCTATTCCCTTCTGTACATCTTTTTTTATTCATCTCTTAAACTGTATAATTAACTGCAGGGAAGAAGTGGCAATAGGATTTGCCTTTAACCACGAATTATTGAGTTTTAGAAACTATTCTTTGCTGAGAGTCATGAATTTTAAACAGTTTAAATTGGCTTGTCGTTTATCAAGTTTCGCTCTTTTTCTGCATTTTTTTTTAACGATATTCTTTGTCATTTTTCTGTTTCCTATTTTTTAAGAATTTTGCTTTTTAGCTCGTGTGTGTTATCACAATCATAATAAAATATTCATTGCTAAACGTGTTTTTGCGTAAGTGTGTGTGAATGAGTGTTGCAACATTGATACCTAAACATAGAAGTTCTTTTCGTCACTTTGGCAAAGGCAAGTTTTTGAAGAAAAACAAAGCGCAGAAATTGATAAAAGAAATTTCTATTTGATATCAATTGATGTGTATGATAACACTGATGTTACGCATATTCTGGCGATACCACAACCGTTGTATTCTTTTACTATCTGCTGTTGCTGTTCTCTATTGTAATGAGTGCTACACATTGTTATGCTGCTGGTGGTTACTTACAGTTCAATATTGTGTTATGGGTTTTATATTGAGAAAGAGTTTCTAAGCAGGATGTGTTAAATATATTAAATAACGTATTGTTACTTTTTTACCTTTTAAAAACCTTTATTTTTGACTTCGTAAATTGTGAAAATAGAAAAAAAGGAAGAAAGACCGGCACAGTTAGAGGTTAGTAGCAAGCTCGACATTCATTACTAAATAGTTAACAATTGAAGAAAGCTGAATACACAAAGAAGTTTAAAGTTTAGGTGTCAAAAGAATAAACAGTGAAAAATTAAATGAACCAAATTTCCACTTGCGATTCACTGCGAATACGGAACGAAATCGAATTATTACTTGCGATGATAAGTGTAGTATGTACAACAATAATTTGCAAAAAAGATTATGGACGAATAGAGGTGAAGTGTTGCAGCCGGTGGCAAATCCATGATTGACACCGTGAAAGTTGTCTGGTGGGTTTGAAAGGTAATTGTTCATTGTGAGATTCCACAACCTGGTCAAACGATTGATTCTGATTTCTGCTGTCAAAAATTAATAAATCCGATTAAAACGACCAAACGTCCATTATAACAACGACAAACCACACACATCATTGATAACTCGGTAGAAACTAAATGCGCTTTATTGGGAAATTTTGATGAATCAACCAAAATAGGTGTAGTGGTTAGAGCGCACACATAACAACACGAACGACCCAGGTTTGAGCCCTAGCAGAGAACACGATGAGGAAAAAACTTAATTGTGGTTCTTCAACTCCTCTCCAGACAACTGCATCTAAAAAATAAAGAAGATGCCCACTGCCCTTCCCGTTTACCTCTGTTGTTAATGGTAAGCATCAACGCCATCTACTGGGAAAAAATTACGATGCTAAAGTAAAGATCACTACCAATTAGCAAGTATCTTCCCCACAAAAATTGTATGAAGGGAGCTACAGTGGATTTAATCATATGCTTTAGCTTGAAAGATTAAATTGATTAGAGAAACTGAAACAAAGCATTGGATGCTTTGTGGAAAGCCAATAGGTTGAAAGCAAAATTAGCTCGGACCTTCAACCTACGGATTATCTTTTACTTCGATCTTGGGTAGAACTCTCTTAAGTGTGTAAATTTAAATTCCGTAGAAGCTTGTATAACGCAGTTGGATAAGTTTTTTTGCTCAGAAAATCCTTTTGTTCTACATTGACAGAGAACTGGCTGCACCCCAAATATAGCAAAAGTTTGTCGATCCGAAACTTTCCGAACACCAATATTAGATCAGTTTCAAATGGAGAAAAACAGCCCTACAGAAAGAAAACTTTACAATATCGTGCAATATTCCTAGACTGAATAGAGCAGTGTGAAAGGATGAAAATAACGGATTGACACCAAGATCATATTTAGACTTCCATGTTCCACTTGCAGAAGCAGGTTAGGCCAACATTCTAACCGTATAAGATGAAGATGCTTTGTGAAATTCTTTTTTTCGTAAATGGGCAATGAATAAGCAAAACTCGATGCATTGTTGGCCCTAAGCGGAGCTAAGAGACTTAACGATTATACTGCATTCTCCTTTGTCTGATTCTAAAGGATTCAGCACTTTTCATCGTCGGTTTTATGTTGGCGTTTTCGTATACCGTTGCCATCGCCAGGTGTGACATGAACGTTATCTTCGGCAGCTGCCATGAGGATGCTATTCAATGGCGTTTCTAGTTATATCAGATTGTGGTCGTCGCAGGCATATTCAATCCACTTCAATTTTGTTCTTTTAACTTCATTTTCGAGTGAGTCTAGTTTGTACCCAGAGTTAAGTATTGCTAATTGTATTTAGTCCGAAGATTTTAAGGATTGCGCAATAGCATTGGTTTATGAAAGCTTGAATTGCTCTGAGATCATCATGCGTCTTAAATAGCAAAACGCCTGAATACCCACCACGTTTCCCTAATGTAGAAGCGTAAAATTGTTTGCATTCGCCGTATTAACTGACTTTAACTTGGTTGGTTAGTTAGTTCAAGTGGCCACAAATAGCTATCAAATAGTGTCCTTGCACACCGTTTTGAGTATTACCATAAACATTTGAAACCGAAGGTCGGCCTGAGGTATCTGATGAAATTTTTAATAATTCGTTGAATAGAACGTATACCAGGTGTACCGGTATGAAGTGAGCGTCAAACTACAAATGTATCCATAGTGTGTATGTTGGTAATGATATCTGTCAAATACATTAGTGAACAAACAACATCAAATTTTTTCATTGTATTAAAGATGGCAACATTTGTACTAGAAAACTACTCTCGGAAACCAATTGAAGCATCCGGTTGAAAAGGTTGTGATCGAAGCTAAGTCATAACTACGATCGGGTTGGAAGATTTTTACGTAGAAAGATCTGTCGAGTAATGATTATTACTTACAGACTTGTAAACAGACGGAGTAATTAAGAATTGTTATTGCTTGTGAAAACGTTACAAGCAATGGTGCACAAAACTGTGTTGAATAAAGGATTTTAATTAAAAATTAAATACAAGATTTATTTTATTTTAACTACAATCCACGAACTTATAAATACACGTTTTTGAAAAGGTAAAAACGTAAAAATTTTAAGAAAACTGCTGCAGAGTTGGTGGAGGTGGATTTCTCTACAGAATCTTAAACGAAAAAAATCATATCCACTTCGGCTGAAAAACCAGATCGATTTAGCAGGAAGACAATGCTGTGTGTCTGGTGTACTACCAGCTCTTAAAACCTTGTGAAGCGGTTAATGAAGATCGCGACCGACAACAAATGATCAATTTGAACCATGCATTGATCAAAAGAGGAACACAATGGGCCACAAGACATGGTAAGGTAATTTTGCAACATGACAATGCACGTGCACACAAAGCAAAACCGATACAGGATACAATAAACGCATTAAGCTTGGAGCTACCACACCACCTACCGTATTCACCAGACTTGGCTTTTTACGACTGCTATTTATTTTTATCGATGGTACACGCATTGGCTAAGCAGCACTTCTATTCCTACGAGGAAGTCAAAAATTGGGTGACTAATTGCTTTGCTTCAAAAAAAAAAAAAAAAAAAGAACAGTTTTATTAACGTGGACCGCCCCCATGTGGCAGTCCTATCGTTGCGATTTGAGATTTTTTTTTTTTTTTTTGTTAAATTGGTACATCTGTTGTTGATATTCCTACTAAATCTCAGAGTCATAGCTCGACATTTGCATTTATATAATCGGTTTTCGGTATATCCATCAGTGCTTCCTACGATTTTCAATTTTTTCCTATCGGCTGCTGAAACGCGTTCCCCGTAATGGTTTTTTAATTCGAATGAACAGAAAAAAGTCACAGAGCCAAATCAGGTGTATTTGGTGACTATTTCGAATAATGATGACACGGTACGACGGTGTGTCATCATGGTGCAAAATCCACGAGTTTTCTGCATACAATTCTGGTCTCTTTCGGCGAATTGTTTTACGCAAACAACTCATAACGCCCAAATAATACCATTTGTTTACTGTCTGGACTTCTGACAAATATACATGATGCACTACACCGTTGTAATCCTTGAAAACCATTTTTTTGGTCTCGGCTCATTGCCTAATGTCTGAACTGCGTGTTGTACTCATAAGCCCACGTCTCGTCACCAGTAATGATCCTTTTGATGAATGTCTGATCGGAGCCTCAACACGATCAAAATTGTAAAAAAACGCCAAAACACATAGAGAGAGATTTTTTGATCAAGATAGTATTTTCACAAAAAACGCTCATTTTATACCGGTGCACCTGGTATAAGGACCATTACACCGTACAATTTACGAATTACTCGATATGTGTGTCGATAGAGCACTCATTTGGTATATAAATTTATGGAATTCGTAAGCATTTCAGGATCGTATTAAATTATTTGATAAAACTTATTAGACAGAAATGCAAAAAAAAATTAAATTTCTTATTATTCAACCGTTTTTTATCCGCAAAACTCATGGAATAAACTATATCTCAATGGCACTCATTTAACATGCACTCTCGACTAACCTTATAAGCACTTCGTATAAAGAAAAAAAAAATTTGTACTGGTCGTTAGATGTTATTAACGTAGTTGTAGTTGTCGATATCATGTTATAGTTGGTGACGTTTTAAAAGCAAATATACACCATCAAACCAATCACCAATAAATTTGCTCAACTTCACACGTACATTTAAACAGAAAACACAAAGGAAGAGGCAATAAGTGAGAGAGAGAGAAAACGAAATTTGGTTACAATTATTTAACATCCATTTTTGTAGAGAGAGTCATCGTCAGCCATTATCAATGGTTGTTATTGTTGTTGTTTCTGATTTTGCAGGTGTTTGTTGTTGTTGCTTTAGTTGCTGTTGTTCTTCTTACAGGGCATGCATGAATAATTCATTACACATCGCCTTCATAATTTCCCATCATCACAAATATCAGTCCCTCATGATTTTTTCTTGTTCTTTTATTTCCCTCTGTTTTCTTTTTTCATTTGTTCCCTTATTCCTGTGTTTGAGAATTTTGCTGGGTACTATGCGTTTATGTTTATATGTATGTGGGAATAAGTGTGGCAGTGTGTTAGTGTTAAGGTCTTTGTAATAAACATCTTTGTTCTTCTCTTTTTTGGTGGCTATATTTTCATGAATGTTTACTTTGTGGTTTTTTCTTTAAAATTCTCCAGTTCTGAGGGTTATGCATGATGTGAGAAAGAGAGAGAGAGAGAGAGAGGGAGAATGTGTAAAATATATGAAAACATGAAAATATCCCATAAGAAGGACATTGAAATAAACTAAAGGACTTAAGAATGTCGTCATAATAAATGTTTTACAGCGAAAATAGTGTGTATGTTTGTGTTTGCAGTTTGTGCGTTTATGTAAATATGATGCACACATACATACATGCATACATATACAGAGTCGAGAGTACATTATAACATTATATGATGGTGTCACTAGTAGTATCCATTATTTATATTAAGCAAACATTGACCTTATTACCCAACAACGATAAAATTCTTAAATGAATGAAAGAAATGAAAAAAAAGAAAGAAAAAAATGTAGAAAAATAACAGCAACAGCAGCAAGTGACAAAACGGAATATCAACAGCAGCGTCATCACCATCGTCAACGTCTTCATTATAATATTGCCCAGTTAATGTGAATGACACTCAAGCATTTTTATTATGAATTGCAAAGTGACATGAAAAAAAGAATCCAAAGGAATTAATCTGTTGAATTTCTTGCTTTTCATAGAATAGAAAGGAAGTAATAGTTTTTTATGCAGTCATCTTTGGGGACAGAGTCAATGGTACGTAATGGTTGAGAAACAAGTACTTGTAATTGATTAAAATTAATGACTTATTAAGAAAAACTATAATGATAAATTAATTAATTGTTTGTAGTTTTGAAAACAAGATAATTTATGAATTAATATTAGAATAAAAGAATGTTAATATTAATTGCAAAAAAAAGAACAACAATTGAGTCAAATGCACAGTAAATTCTCATGCCTAGAACATCTATAGCAGAAACGTTTAGTGATAGGCACAGGCAACTCCGCAATGTCATAACCACTACATCTATGTAATATATACATAATAGAGAGATCGATTATTCAACTATTCAAAAACAGTTTTCAAATAATTCGGAGAAGAATTAAGAATTAATCAAATAACCTTTTAACCGGTTCATTTATTAAAATAAAATTCTTCTTAATTCTTGTTGCATTAGAAAATAAAGTCGATAAGTATCGACCATATCGTAGTGTCTAGCAAGTAAGTATTCTAAAACAAGGTTCGGCTTTTTTAGGGCCTTAACGAAAATTTTTTCCTCGAAAACGTAACCTACTAATATATCATCAAGTCCTTAGTTTTTTTAAGGCGTATTTTGTAAGAGTGTTAGCTGCCAGTGCCTAAGGTATACTTGGTATAGAACAACGTTTTCCTTACTGCACAATAACGTCAATATTTGAGGTGGTAAATAATTCCTTCTAAATAGTTCTTTGCCTTTTCACCATAGTATTTAAGGACACTCAATTTATCTAGACTTATCCTTTCAATTATGATACCATCCTACAAAAAGTGGGCGGACCAATTTTAGCATGTCGGACAGATTGGGCGATGCCTACTTTGATATTCGATACAGAAACGGCTACAGTGTCGGGTTTTTTACTCTGATGATCTGGATCTCAGGGACTATATCAGACTACCCGAAGCTCACTGGCCCATCTGGAACGATATCATGTCGAATTGATATAGGGTCTGTCATGCGGGCATCCGAGGGAACTAAATTGCTTATGAGTGCGCTACTATAGGCTCGTCTCTGTGTCTCGTACAGGGGGATTTAATGCCACTCCAAGTCGATATCGATTTTGTTGCATAAATGGGCACTCAGCAACTGGAACACAGGTGGACCAATATCACTACTTACAGAATATTCAGAATGATTTTACCTTCTCTTTTCATGGAAAGAACTAGATGTTTCTTAAGTTTGGAAGAGGTTTGATTGTGTTTTTTTTTTCGGGCATAATTACCGGGACGCATGTCAGAGCCCTAGTCATGGCTACTGTAGGAGCTATCAGGATAAAGGTGAGGAGGACTTAGGCACTTGGGTGCATGTCGCTTCCATGATCTGGACTGTCTTAGAGATGTGTCACTATCAAAGTTAATCAACTGATATTTTTTTGGGCCTTAAGGTGGGGATCTTTCTTCTGGGACTCTCCCATATACAGCCTTATGGCCTCTTTAATGGGTCTGTCCATGTTGGGGTGTCACAATGGGCCATAGTGAACTCGCGAAATGCGAACGACTCATCGGTGTCCAAATATTATCACACTTCAGAGTACATCTATAAAAACATGCATGTACCACGTATTTAATAATGTATACCACTGTGTTATGTTAGGAAGGACACCCGCCTATCAACCAAGAAATCATCGGTTTAATTTCAGTTCACACCATCTGATGATATGTAACAGCGGTATCACCTCAGTGCATTACTAAAGAATGGTTATAGTATTTACGCTGTGAAAAACTTCACGAACTACTACATCTGCCGTTTGGAGCGGGCGTTTGTAGATCTCTTTCAATTAGTCTACTTTCTCGTCATTCTTCATATATCAAAAATAAATATTTATTTACAGAATCTGAGAAAAAATTATTATTACTCATGCTCAAGTGTACATATCTACCATGGTTTTCTCATTCTTTGTGAGACGTTTAAAATAAGACTTTATATACTAAATTTGGAAAAATACTTAAACGATTATTATTATATTGACCGGTTATTCGTGTTCAGATATCCGGTTTATTTGCTATTTGAAAAATGAACATTTTAAGAAAACGGTTAAAGCCAGTCGAATTATAACCGTTCGATCTCCCTAATATGTAACCAGTTTGGATATATTTTTTAAATCACTTTTTTGTCGCAATCTTTAAGAGGTTCTTTCCAACCTTAAAGCAATAAAAAGGGCACAATTGGCTGTCATTTACGAAAGTGTAGATAGGACAAAAGAGTGCAAGAGAACTTTCTTACTAATTTATAAGGCCTTTTACAACCTGAGTTGACTATGGACGCACAAGCGCTTCGATTTTGTGTGCGTCTTATGCACACCACGTTTCAAAAGAATCTCATCGACTTGATTTTGGTCGACCTCCCTTACAATGTGTGATTTTAGTTCATTGGTTTTTGTCAAGGCCACCCTAGTAATGCCATATTTAATTTGTGTTATTAATAGTGTTACTAATTGTGTACTGAACTGTATTACCGTAACGATTTTGAGTATTACATTTGAAATTAACAGAAATCAGTCGAATGTTGTAAGAAGAACAAGAAAATTCGGAAGTAATTTAGATTGTATATAAAAGACGGCACCTTATGCATTAGTTAGCTTAGTTATCGTTTTGCAGTCATAAAATAAAGTCATGTTTAGGTATAAATAGTATTAAGCGAATATTAATTGCAAGATAAGTCTGAGACTAAGTCTGAGACTGTATAGTTATAATTGTATAGCGTAAAAGTATGGAAACACACAAGTGCATAAAGTAAAACAACAACATATGTGTTATTTATCTTATTTATTACAATTAAAAAGAACTCAAACGTTCTAAAAAGACTAAAACGTAACAGTGTCTTTGCTTCATAGTTTAGTTTAGTTAATGCATATAACGAGTAGTTTTTTTTCCATTTGGTTTTTCAGTGTACATTTTTATGAAAGATTTTTGACAGGTGGCAATGCCAAAAATGCTTAGTGAGATTTTCCATTTCACCATAAATAGACTAACAAACAAACAACGCTTTCAAACCATTTATTTTGATTTTGGCGGCAATGTCAAAAAGGCTCAGCAAGATTTGCCACTTCACCATAAATAGACCAACAAACAAACAACGCTTGCATAGCATTGATTTTTATAGTTTAAATCTGTGCAGTGTGAGAAATGTGTTTCGTAACTTATTTCGTTAAGCTGTTGTCATCAAATTTTGCGCCAATTGCATTTTATTGGACATTAATTTACCAACCAGTATGTGAAGATCGCCTACTGCTATATTAGCCATACGTACCGAGGAGAATAATGCTGCTGTGTCAACCAGTGTGCTGGTAGCGTAGTGTAGTGGTTCAACTGCAGATATACAACACAAGCGGTCCAGGTTCGACTCCCAACACAGAACATCACAAAAAAAATTTTATTGAGGTTTAGACTGTTTAATAAAGATACTTCAACTTCCCTCCAGACAAATCCATCTACAAAATAAAGAAGAAGCTCCCCGAACGTTCCGCTTACTTCTGGCAATAGGACAAATATCAGCAAAAAACGTCACCTACTAGGAAAGAATTACAAAAATAAATAAGGATCACCACCATCTAGCAAGAATATTTAGCTCTACACGCAATCATATCTAGGCGAGCTACAGTACATTAATCACCTATCGGGTGCTTTTTATAGAGGCAACTTTTTAAACTGGCGGCCATTTTGTCAGCTGTCAACTGTTTGGCATTTTAACATGAATATAATAGAGTAACGCCAGAATAACGCCTCCATATTGTGGCAAGTTGCACCATTCTGTTAAAATTAAACATCGTTCACATTAATACCAAGAAGAGCGGCTACAGAAAAATCGGTTATCATGGTGCGATATGTGTTTCCATTGACCGCAATGGTTGCGACGTCTCCGTTTTCAAAGGAATATGGTCTAATGATGCCTCCGCTCCACAAGCCATACTAAACAGTCACACGTAATGGGTTCATAGGCTTCTGTGAGACCACGTTTAGATTTTCCGAGCCCGAGCCCCAAATACAGCAATTTTGCTTATTAACGTACCTACCATGATGAAAATGAGCTTCATCCGAAAAGATGATTTTATTTTTTTTTTGGCGAAATCGACCAATTGTCTTTATTTTGGAAATTGATTTCCAATAAATCCGAACGTTGCTTAAGCGCAAATCGATTGATTTCGTTCAATGGAGATAATATACTGAGTTTGGTGGCAGAATAGAATGACATAAGTATCGTCAGATTCTAACCACTGGTTCAAATTTAAATCGAAAGAAAAGCAAGTTTCATTTAAAGCACTTCCTGCCAATTTTTATCAAAGGCCTGCTATATACAGTAGTGGTCAAAACATTTGCAACCGGTCTTCGGACACAAATTCTACCTTTTCATCCTCGAAGACTTGTCAGCCCACAATATTGCTTTCCACTGTTGTGGAGTCCAATTTACATGTGCTCGTACAGAGTTATGACGAATCTCCCTGTTCCTTTCGGATATAAAGGGATTTTTTGCATCCTTATAGCTTCTGAGACCATATTTCTTGGCTGTCCTATTGATGGTTAAATTCATGTAGTGTTGTTAGACTATGTCTTACTACCTTATGCACGTATGGATATTGCCATTATTGACTTTTCGAAAAATTTTTGATTTTGGAATAGAATACTTCAGTGACATAGCATTGTGTGAAATTCGGCTCCAATAATCATGTATAATTCTGATTTTTAATTCAGAATTGCATTTGCTGCCGGTCATTTTTCCAAAAATTCAATGCACGTGTATCACTTGTAGCAAAAATGTTATTTCTTTTTAACAAATTACAAATGCCGGAAACTCGCATTAGAAACAGGATAATAACATTTCCTAAAGGTTGGTAAGTAAAAAAAGTTTATATAGATTACAAGAGGTGAGATCTGCAAATGTTTTGAAGAGCAATAGTTAGACTCTCTTGCTCAAAGATGACTTTTTTGCTGTTGTCTTTAATCAGAAGATGATTTCTTCCTGACATTACAAAAAAGCAATCAACAAAGTTATAAAAATACCAAAATTCACGGAAAGAAATGGGTAATTAAAGAGCTAAAATACTGCTTTAGTTGCAAATGTTTTGACCACCACTGTATACAGAGCCATAACTTCGAACCCGCCAACTAGCCATAAATAGCTTTATTCTACCTCTCAGAGAGCAACGCTAGCTAGTCACTGGTAGGGTGTTTAAATATTGCACAAGATTGTAATTAATTATACGCTAATCAACATTGGAGAGTGCTAAATAAACGGCTACTGGGAGTTTGTTTTCATGGCTGATCTTTAGGGATTAGCATTACATCAGATACATTACATTACAACATGTTGGAAAAGGTTAGCAAAGTCATACGCAAGAATCAATGAGTCAGAACACAAATCAGGCTAAGCTTTTCACTAGTTTTCCGCTACAAAAATTTTATTGAGAGAATATGGCGTGAGAGGGTCGATGATTTAAAAAAGATATAGGGTGCGCCAAATACATTTTTTTTTTTAAACAGGGCGCAAAACATCGATTGTAGCTTCGGCTGTGTAGCATGTAGCGCCATCCTGCTGAAACCAAATATTGCTAATATCCTCCTCTTCAATTTTTGTGAACAAAAATTCGTTCAGCACGGCCCGATAACGATCGTCATTGACTGTAACGGCCACTCCTTGCTCATTTTTGAATAAAAATGGCCCAATTATGCCTCTGGACCAAAATCCGCACCAAACAGTGACTCGTCTTGGGTGTATCGGCTTTTCAATGTATGCGTGCGGGTTTTCTGTGCCCCAAATGCGACAATTTTGCTTGTTTACATACCCGCCAAGATCAAAATGAGCTACATCTGAAAAGATGATTTTTTTTGGCAAAATCGACATCTTCTGTAAGTCGATCACAGGCCCACTTAGCGAAGCGAAAAAAGCGTATACACAATCATATTCGTTCAGCGGAGGGATAAAACTAATTATCTGTCAAATCAGACATGAGCTAAGTGTTACCATCCACGAAATAAGCAGTAGTTGAAAAAAAACGTTAGATGGCGGACCCGTTACATTGCAAGCAGTGTTGGCACAACTTTCATTCTCCCAGGTTTATGTAGAAGTAGATTTTGTCAAGCTTATTTCGCCGAGAACACATTGGCAGATGATTTTGCTTTTATCTGAGTCTGAATGGAAATTTTCCGGCAGGCGGAAGTGAGATCTATTAGTAAAAATGTTGTATTTCAGTATATCCAATGCACAAAAGAGAGTGATCTTTATTATGTTGAATGAGAATGGCGAGATCTGGTACGAGGCTTTTGAAGGTGAATGAAACCAACACAGCAAATCAAAATTAAGCATAACCAGACAGAATATTAGACAAATTACTCACTTTCTTACAAGACTAACCACAAATTTTAATGAAAAAAAAAAAAATTAAATCACAAAAACATAAGCAATGTTCAGGTGTAATTCTAATAAGGTAGTGGTTAAAAAAAAAACGACAATAACACTGAATCAAATATATATGCATATCAAGCTTAGAAGAGAGAAATGATATCGTTTTTGCGAAAATAAGATCTTTGATTAAATTAACAAATCAATTTCCTAAACGAAATTTAAACTAAAAAAATATTTTATAATAATTTTCTTTTATCTTTTTTTTGGCATCAAGGCGTTGTTTTTTATTCACAAAATATTTTGATTAAAAAATAAATTAGTAAAAATTCTAAGCAAAAAATTCTTGATTACAATTTCGTATTTTTTCATAATCTAACAAAATATGTTTTTCATTAAAATTAATAGAAAAACATGGTGATAATTAAAAACATATCATGAATACATGGTCAAATGAATAAATTTGAACAAATTACAAAAATAATTAAAAGATTTTTCTGAAAATTCAAAATATTTTTGATAGCTTATATACTACATATATGTAAATATATATTTGTGTGTCTGTTCATTACCCATCACCCTTTGTTTTATTATAATAAATAATATCCATAAAAACACTCAAGAAAAAAATTGCTAAAAGGACTGCGCACTACACCCACATACATACATGCAAACATATGAGTAAAAAAGAGAATTTGAAATTTTGAATGCATGAATGCATGTCAAAATATAGTTTTACCATAATTTGTTAGAAAAGAAATATAAAGAAAATTACCAAAATAACAAAAATCATGTTTGAAAAACAAAATTTTGATATTTTAATAAAAACAATGTTAAATACGAGTATAAATTGTAAGAAAGTACATTATAAAGGGTCCGCCAAATATTTATTTATTTTTATTTTTTGAAAATGCTATAAAAAAGCTACTGAATATTTTCTCAAATTTCTTTTTTTATTTGAAAGTACAATCGTTCCGGTTAATAATGGAAAATAATTTCATTCAAAAGGCTGCCTCGGCTGGCCTACATGATCGGTCCAATGTTTAAGCACATTATCGATTCTGTGCAGCTGTATTTCACCAATGGCTGCACGAATATTGTCCTTTAAAGCGTCAATTGTATCTGGCTTGTTGGCGTAACACTTATCTGTGATGACACCCCACAAATAATAGTTCAACGGTGTCAAACCGCAGCTCTGCGGCTGATAATGCGATCTTCAAAAACAGGGCGCAAAACATCGAGTGTAGCTTCGGCTGTGTGGCACGTAGCGCCGTCCTGTTGAAACCAAATGTTGCTAATATCCTCCTCTTCAATTTTTGTGAACAAAAATTTGTTCGACATGGCCCGATAACGATCGCCATTGACTGTAACGGCCACTCCTTGCTCATTTTCGAAGAAAAATGGCCGAATTATTCCTCTGGACCACAATCCGCACCAAACAGTGACTCGTCTTGGGTGTATCGACTTTTCAATGTATGCGTGCGGGTTTTCTGTGCCCTAAATGCAACAATTTTGCTTGTTTACATACCTGCCAAGATCACAATGAGCTTCATCTGAAAAGATGATTTTTTTGGTAAAATCGGCATCTTCTGTAAGTCGATCGCAGGCCCACTTAGCGAAACGTATACACAGTCGTATTCGTTCAGCGGAAGGATAAAACTTATTATCTGTCAAATCAGATATGAGCTAAGTGCTAACATTCACAAAATAAGCACTAGTTGAAAAACGTTAGATAGCGGACCCTTTACAAAGTTTAGTTATATGTAAAATGCTGCCTATCCCCTATAGGTAATGAAAGTATGTAGTTTCTATATTGTTATTTCTAACACTTTAAAATACCAGGCATATTTTTTATTTTTTTTAGTGAATTAAGAACAGCAGGTTTAGTGTCTATTCAAGTCTTACAATAAAAGTACAAGTCGAAATATAAGACATGAACCAGTGACATATGGACAAATTGTCTTTCTAAAGCTAAAGAACATAGCTAAGATTAAGCTTAAGCTACAGAAATTTTAACCAAAAAGTGTAGGTTGAGTTAGGTTAAAAAACGTCAGCTGTTCCTAAGACCAGCCGACTTAAATTATCGATACCGCTTACTAAGGTTTTAAGCAGCAATTCAGGGTCCATAAGGCACCTTTATACACCTTTATAGTACACTTTGTCTCGATATCGCTGAATATTCCAGAATCAAATATCTTGCTGCTACAACCTCTTATTCAAAGCAATAATTGCACAACATTGATCCACTATACTCAAGATAGACCCCGTGTCTTCCCACTATACATTGGCCAGAGATCATATTATTACGAAGATCAAGTTTGAGAACCACTGGCGTTTCCTATATCGCTAAAAATGAACAAAAGCTACAAAATAAACTACGCGCTTGTTTGAAATTTAAAATAAACTACAACAACAAAGCAAACAGACGACGAAACAAATAAGAAACAACAACACAATAACCATCGAAACGAAGGAGTTGTTTACCATATTGAACTGCTTTACATAAACTAAAAAGAGAGAAAGGTAAAGAAATAGAATCTACCTGAAATATAGAGAGGCTCTAGAGCAGGCATGTGCAAAAGTAAAAATGTAGTTGGGTTAGTAAGAACATGAATATTGCTCTCTCAGAGAAGTAAAGTTGATGTTTTAAAAAAATTAAAAAAAAAATCAACAACCATCGTCACACATGTGCATTTTTCGCTGTTTCAGTGACAGCTAAAAGCAAAATCGTAAGAACTTTTTTAAATCAGTTTTCTGTGACTAAAAAAATATCCGTACATTCTCCACATATTTGCTTTCATCGGTGTCTCATTGACGACTAAAGCAAGAGCGTAAGAATACGTGTGAATTGTTCTATGAAATGAACATAAATGCTCCAGAGCATGAACAATAATGCACTGAACGGCGGATTCTTGTTGATTTTTTTTAAACTTTTTTAAAACATCAACTTTACTTCTCTGAGAGAGTAATTTTCATTTTCTCACTAACACAACTAAATTTTTTCTTTTGTTAATGCCTGCTCTAGAGCTTTAAACGTATTGTTTACTCAGCCATATAAAAAGCACATCGATGTGGACAGCAGTTTATTGTCGGCTTGCCTTGGATTAAGGGCTCGCCAGTTCCCCGATGGTTCGTTCCGGAGACCGTCTTGTCGGGTCATTTATGACCATGCGGGTTTCGAGAGGATCGAAGTTTTTCTTATGAGGTCTGCGCCCTAGAGAATGGGATGGTGACCGGCTGCTTCGAGAGGAGGAGTGATATGGAGACCCTAAGGGTGCACGGATACTTGTTGCCTGTGGATCCCCTAACGTTGAGGAACGAGGGGCTGCTCTATGGCGACGAGGGCCTGTTATTTTATCACAGGAGGGCTAATACGCTAGATTTGGATAGCCTGGTGTATAACACTGCACAGTGAGGTGGATGTCAGTGCACTGTTGTTGTTAATTAGTTGTAAGTAGTGTTTTAAGTATATGAGTGTTTACGTTTTTCCATTTTTTTCGGAATGTAGTATAAGAGTTGATTTGTTTTGGTGATGGATTGCGGCTATTCTGCAGTATTTTAAGTTTTAGTTGATAAGTCTATGATAAGTATCATTTACGCATAGAATAAATATCTACATGATTAATTAGTTTAAGATAAACTATGTAAGAACAGAATATTTGGATAAATAAAGTAAAGTAAGACAGCAGTTTAGTATATTTGGTGTAAACTCAGAGATTAGAGTTTATTGGATATAAGCTCATCGTGCAGAGAGAGCTTATTGTAGATAAAATCTGGCTAAAAAGCTTGTGATGGAACCTAAGTTGTAACAACGACCAGTTGGAAAATCTTTAGATAGAAAGATCTGTCGCGAAATTGTTCTTGTATACAAAGTTCTAAACAGAGGGAGTAATAAAGAATGTAATTTTTATTATTTATGAAAAGGTTACTAGCAGTGAAAAACAAAACTGTGTTAATAAAAATTTATTGTATTAATACCAATTAATTCACCAGCTGACTAGTCCATCCCCGATCAGCAACCGGGGCTATAGATCTCTCACATGCCTACAGGAAAAAACATATGACAAGTATACATCGGCATACTAACAATTTTATTTTTTTGCCGAAAAAACCTGTGCCGTCGTATCACGTCTAGCTAGTTAATCTGCAACACAGTTCCCTGTAATATTACTGTGTCCTGGTATCTGTTGCCAGATGTAAAAATTTCCATTATCGCCATTAGTAGAGGGGACAGCCACTTGGAACGAATAAATGGCTTTCTACTTCCAAGCTTGACAATGGGTGAGGTGTCTTTTAGATAGATGGCAGACAAGATGGACGAACATTCACAAAGGAAGGATGATATATGAATTTATATCAGACGTTGCTTTCATGCTTCGGCTTCGGCTTCGGCTTCGGCATAAGCCTGGTGTTCATATTGATGTGCCATGGCCCTTTCTATGCATTTTTTGTATCGGTTTAATATTAGTTAATATTAGAAGAACAGCACTGTTAGCGGTCTCCTAACCAGGTTTTTTTGTTCGTTGCCGATTTTGTGCTGTTATTTTTCCTGCTAATCATAGTGTGTGTTGGTGTCTACTGGTCTATTCTTCACTAGTTGTGTTTGATTTCTCCCTTAAGGGGAGAATATATTTAATTATAGTACCACGAGAGTCGGGAGCACCCTTGGTCCCTGCCCGATTATGGCGAAGATCCATTTAGAGCAACGAGGTAGTTGTGGTTTAAGCCCAAATCACGGCGAGAGCCGTGCTGGATTGGTGTAGAGTTAATTTCTAATCGGGTGCTGTGACCCATAGATCGGTAGGAGTTTAGCTAGTCTCCGACACCTCACCAAGGTAGAGGTCATGTCCAAAAACATGGGTTTGAATTGGCACTCACATGTGATTCATATCACGTGTGGGGGAGTTGGTGTATACATTGTACTCACTTATGCCTCGGCACCGTGAGATAAAGACTTAATCACATTAAGCGACTGACTTTATAACTATTAGTAACGAGTGGCATTGTTACATCGTCCGGAAGTTATCGAGCATACCCACCTAAGCGTGATCATATTCATTGCAAGCCAATTAGAAATGAGCAACTGGTGGTAGAGATGAGGCTTAGTAATTCGTTCCGGTCGGATTTATATTGATTTGTTTTAAAATTCTGAAATGTCCCGCATAGGAAGATATTCTAAGACCATATTACTTTACCCTCAGCATGGACTGAGCAGCCAACCTAATTTTCGGTAGTTTATGCTTTCTAGTACGAGTAAACAAAACAAACTCAAAAACCCGTTTGGAATATATCGTTTCAACACTATATTCAGATAGTAAGTCGTACGGTACTCAAATATTTGCCCCAATTAAAAATGGCAGGGTCATCTACGTAGACAACAACCTGGCATACGACATAAGTTATAACGGGTCCGCCATCTAACGCTTTTTTTCAACTAGTGCTTATTTCGTGAATAGTAACACTTAGCTCATGTCTGATTTGACAGATATTTAGTTTTATCCTTCCGCTGAACGAATATGGTTGTGTATATGCTTTCTTCGCTTCACTAAGTGGGCCTGCGGTCGACTTAAAGAAAATGCCGATTTTGCAAAAAAATCATCTTTTCAGATGAAGTTCATTTTGATCTTGGCGGGTATTTAAACAAGCAAAATTGTCACATTTGGGACACAGAAAACCCGCACGCATACATTGAAAAGCCGATACACCCAAGACGAGTCACTGTTTGGTGCGGATTTTGGTCAAGAGGCATAATTAAAAAATGGGCAAGGAGTGGCCGTTACAGTCAAATGCGATCGTTATCGGGCCATGTTGAACGAATTTTTGTTCACAAAAATTGAAAAGGAGGATATTATCAACATTTGGTTTCAACAGGACGGCGCTACGTGCCACACAACCAAAGCTACACCCGATGTTCTGCGCCCTGTTTTCAAAAAAAATATTATTTGGCGGACCCTATGGTAAAGGTGTGAGCACAACACCTTGGGGTGTGCCTCTACAGACAGCCATATTTAAAATAGTCTCTCCCGGTTCCGCGATAATGGTCGTTTCCTGTATTAATCGACTCACAAGGGAGGTACGAAGAGGTAATTATTACTTTCTGCAGTAATTATTCCGCTATATTTCAAAATCATTTCTTTAATGTTTTCCTTCAGTTGTTAACGCTCATTACGATAAGCATCTTTGTGACTTTCCTGAAATGATATGAAACGCTGATTGCTTTATGCAAAGAAAAAGCAATGTAGTGCATCACACAGTAGGATTTGCTTTCCTTATTTCAAATTCTTTTTTATGGAATTTTATTTTTTTTTTATTTTTAAAATGTAAATTTTCTATATGATTTTTTCTATATTAATTTTGGATTTTAAAAACATATGAGTAAGTGGGCATATTCGTTTAGATTTAATGCAGAAAAAACTATGCTCATAAGAGCATAATAAACTATGCTCATAAGAGCATAATTTTTTGAAACAAAAACAATTGCAACAGAGAGGATTAACAAACAATTGCAAATATTTATATAAAATAAGAGGAAAATATAAATGTGTTTAATTCGAAAAAAGAGGACCAGCAGATATGGCAAAGCATATCGTGGAACCACACTAAAACCACAAATATTACAACTATAACATTTGTGTTGTTATTCTTGTTTTTTTAATTTTTTTTTTTGTTGTTCTTCTTTTTTTGTCATTTTTGGTTCATTCATTATTATTTTACAACAACTATAACACAAACACATATTTAGTTGCAGCAGATACGAAATACAATTATCAATAATCAACATGTGAACGTACTTTTGAAAATAAAAATAGTAGTGAATAGGAAAAAAGCTACTTCTTCGATATAATTAAGAGATTAAAAATGCTGGAATGTTTTTTGGAATATAGTTATTTGCAATAACCATCTCTATTTTATTACAAAACTGTTGGAAATGCTTGACCTAACGAAGTTACGAAATAGGAATTCAAGCGATTTACTACTACTACGATACGGTATACTGTTAATAAGACAACTCTTTTATATACCACTAGTGAAGCTACTTTCAAAGCAACAATGCTTTAATTACTTCACTATTGTCGAATTAAAAGCAAGCTGCATCCATTATTTTGGGGAATAAGTTCATAGCTTTTGCAAAGCGCTTTTAAAAGAGGATCATAGCCAAACAAGTCGAAAAAGTTGACTGAGATCATAAAACGATTCTCAATCATCTTTATTCAATGGTATCTTCCGAAGAAAGAAAATCGCCTTCAACGACCAACTCGTGATTATAACCAACGCCCTTCATACTTTTTCCTCAGGGGAGATAAGAAATGGTGTATTTATATGGGATTAAAGCAAAAAAGGAATGGAGACTATAGGGAATACACCATGGCCAAACTTGTGTGAGTCCTAATTTAATGAAATTTTTCGAAAAATTACAAGTCTGGGTGCCTTACAAGATTAACGAAAAGAACAACGAAAATCGCTTTCAAACTGCTTCTGAACTTCTCGCCCCATCGTCGACCTACACGTGATCACAAATAGCGCTTAATGTATCCTTTTATCACTGGAGATGAGAAATGTGGCCTTAACATAAGAAAAAAGCAAAAAAGATATGGGTGGCCAGGCCTCTATCAAAAAAAAAAAAAAAAAAAAAAACATGATCTGCGTTTGGCGGGGCCGAAAGGGCATGATGCATTGAGAAATGCGTAAAACGGAATCCAACAAGAATCTCTTTATAGTCCAGCTACATCGCGTTAATGTGGCTTTTCAACTGAAGAGACAACGACGTCAGGCTATATGTTGCACAAGTCATCAAATTACATCTTTCGAACTATTTACGAGGCGTTACCTTTGTCAATGAATAGTACAACATTGTACTACTTTTTCAATCAGATTGTGTGATTTTTTAATTCCATAATGCACACATAATATCCAGCTTTTTTCACGGTTGCGAACTTTGGACGCTGCAAAACAAAATATGGGATAAATGCGAGCACTCGTGAACCGTTTTCCTTGCAAAATTTTGGGTATATTCTAGCCGAGAGCTACGCCCAGTAGGGTGGATCAATTTTTTTCGTTCAAAATCGTATAGCAAAATCGTATTCTGTGCGAAAATCTTAGAAACTTTTCAGAAGAAATCATAGGTCCAAAACCAAATCCTATCCTGTGCAAATCGACCGAAATTTTGCTCCCATTATTCTAATAAGGGATGCCATGGTCAACAAGGATCTTATAAACTGCATGGCTGCATTAAAAAACACAATCACATCATTCAAAAAACACAAAATTGTCATAAAATATTGCATTTTTCTTTTAAATTTAATATTGTTACAAAAATCAGGTTGGGCACCTCTAACGTTTATTACATTTCTAAAAAGAATACACAAAAGCAGCAAATCCATCTATACGTGCTGTTTACAAATAACCAAATCGAGAACAACAACATAAGCAGAAATATAGTAAATAAAAATAAACGACAACCATAAAAACAGGCAGAAAAGAAAACAAGTAACAGAAAATAACAAACAACAATAAACAAGAAGAACTGAAGGAACTACTCGTAGATGTTTACATTCGCATGGCTTCATAAGAACGAAAAAAACGTATAAAAATTAAATTGAATCTACCTGGAATATCGCAAGGTTCGAGAGCTTTCGAAGTAGTGCTTACTCAGCCACATAAAAAGCACACCGATGAGAACCCAATCAGTATATTCGGGATAAACTCGTAGTACAAGCTTATGTGGTGTAAACTCAGCGAGTAGAGTTTATGTTTTGTAAACTCAAGCACAAGCAGCACAGTTTACCATTGATCATAACAAAAAGTAAAAGTGGTTCGAAAACGTGCCATAGTTATTCGAAGTAGCTACTCTGAAGGACAATTAGGGGACCATAAAATAGACGAAGTGCACGAACAGAACCATTATTTTGCTATAAAAAATTCAACAATTTGCCAGCGTTGCTAATGTAAGTCTATCCATAATGAAATGTCAAGGCAAACTGACGATAAACCAACTATCAGCTGTTAACTCGTGTTGCCATAACTAAGTTATAAACCTCTAAAGAAAACACGCTTAATGAAATTATTCACATGTACTGGGGAACTTTATCCCCTATCGAACAACTGAAAGCGAAAGAAAAATTTTGTTAAAAAATTTAATTTTATGTAATAATTAAACATTAATTTTACCACCATCACTGAAACTAAATCAAGACTTGATAAATGTAATTTTCTAAATGTAATAAAAAAAACGAAATAGATCTTAAAGCATACTTTTTCCTCTACCCATGTATAATATATATTTTTAAATACTGGCCCTACACCATCATATGCAGTTACATTAAACAGAAATTTTTTTGGTATTTATTACAGAATATAATAGATCACCAACATATGACCCATCTGTCATCAGACAGCGATAAGTTAAAATAAAATTTCGGCATTCAAATTTAAAACTAAGCCTCTATAAAATTGTAGTGAGGGAAAGTATAAATATTATAACTAAAGTCTGCTAAAGTCGGTCTATAGACTTAATGCTTCAACTCATTTCATTCACTAAAAATATGCTACAAATAGATTATTGTCTAGGGTAAGCAGAAGTCGGTCTTAACCAGCTCTTATTCGTTTAATTTTGCAAATGAAACAGTTGAAAAGAATAAAAAACACTCGTATTTGTGAAATTTATAAACAATTTCATATTCAACACTCTTTAGTATTTTTGTTTTTGTTTTGTTTTTGTAAATGTTAAATGGCAGGATGTGAACAGTTTTACACTTGCAATTGTTATTTGAGTTTTATTTGTATTTTAGTTATTGTTGTTACTGCTACTATGACTATTGCTGATGCTACTAATAATATTGGTTTCGTTGGCAAATAGTCTTTCCTGAAAGTTGCAAATAAAAATAAAATAATGCAAAAGCAACAACAACATTTGTAACGATAATATGAGAAGAACAATTGATAGCATGATTGCAGTAATCATGTAGTTACTGTTGCAACTATTGCAAGACCAATAAAAAAACAGAAGCTGGTAGGGAAAGCATAATTTACGCTATAAGAGGCTTGAACACTACTGCAGCCATTTTGGTCTTGAAACCACAACGTAAAATGAAACAAATAAAATTTTCTTAGTAAAACTTAAATGAACAAAAAGTAAATAAAAAGTTTGTGTTACCAACGATTTAACAAACTAAGGATACTTGATTTATACTTAAAGCACCATTTATTGCTGGTGTTATAAACCACAACTAAATAAAAAAGAAAAACTTCAACTATTATTCACATCAAACAACATTTTCAACATACAGAAGCACACACTCTAAGTTTATACAATATTACACTCTTACACAGTTGAATTCACTTATAACGAATACTATTGCGGCTAACATATTTCTAAAACGTATGAGTTCTTTTTAATTGCGTCAAAATAAAATAAACACCAATTTGTTGTTGTTTTACAGTTTTTATTTTCTCACTTTATCTTTATACAGTTTATTTTAACATAGCAACTTAATAATCTTGCACTTAATATACGTTTATGCAACACTTTTATTTACGCCTAAACACGTCTTTACTTTACAATCGACGTAGACATCCTCCTTATAAACCTAATTGCCTACAGCTTGGAAACTTCCTAAAATGTCTCAAATGCTCTCATATCTTATATTTTATATTCGTTAATTTTAAACATGTAATATTTTGATATCCAAAGATGATCGAATTGGCAATGCGGCCAAATACACAAATCAGTACGACAATACCGTCGAATACACATACCGACAGACAATCCCATAATACCGTCCCTGATGTAGTGTATTTTCTTTTAAGGCATTTTTATTTTCGTAACAATATTTTGCTGTATATTTTGTTTATAACAAAATAAATTGTGCGCGTTCATTATAACCGTGTTCTACTGTTATATTTTTTTAAGAACTCTTTTCACTGGAACAAATTGTTATTATTGTGGTTAATAAATGATCATCTACTACTATATCAGTCTGTGCTCGCACAGAAAAGTGTTGCTTGTTTGTAAAAAGCATTTCGTCTACACCAATAAAATGGCAACATATTTAGTTTAGTTTTTAACAAGAATTTTAAAATAAAAAGAAAAATTATTTATAATTTTAGGCATTTGGACAAATTTGTCCTAAATAAGAAATGGCAGAGTAATTTGCAACTTTTGTTTTAATCAAAATTTAAAAAAAATATGTTTACGATATAATATTATAAAATATGATTTTGTGGAAATAAAGTGCATGCCTATGCATAGGGTACTGCAAAATAAAAAAAGAGATTTTTACTCATTAACATTTCTTCGACCAAAATTTTTTTATTATTATATTTTGATATTTTGATGGCCTGATTGTTTAAAAATTGGTTAAACCCAGGGAGGACTTAAAGAAAATCCGTTTCGGAAGACATAATTAGAGAAAAGTCTGTTGAATGGAACCAGCCGTTGTTCTTTGCTTGCGTTGACATTGGCTGCGCTTTTGACAGCATACTCAGAAAGCGTTTTTGGCAATGTCTTAGCACTGGAATGCATGTGCAGATAACGACATTGAGAAGAACCCTATATATCAATGGACTTCGTAGAATTTACGTCAAAAGTGTAGAAAGAGAACCATTTCAGATAGGTAAAGCTGCTATAAAAGGTTATGCTCTCTCTGCGAACTTCCTTCTCCTAGTATTGGATTTCGTCGTGGCAAAAGCTAATATCAGGGATAGAGATGGTATAAAATAGCAAATCCAGAGTTTCTTAGTCCATCCTTTATCTCAAGTGGAAACATCCGTGGTGTCATCTTGATAGCTAATTTGACAACAGTTGTAAATAGTGAGCTAATAGTACTAATAAATGGCTGAAGCGCTGGGATTCTAAGCCGCTTCTGAAAAAAACAATTTACAATGAAAAGATAAAAAATAAAGCGACCCCCTTAAATGCTGACAACCCCCACACAAACGACCATGAGTTAAAGATCTAAGCCCCGAACATTCGCATTCTGTTCAGAGCCGCTCCAAATGGTAGATATGGTTGAAAACTGCAGATCTGATACCATGGAATTGTCATGGTGTCAGCAAAACATGTAAATCCGACATATAAATGGTGATGCACGATGCATTTAGTTTTTTATCAAACTTAATTTGACATTTTTTTGTTTCAGTATTTGCCAAATTCAACCATTCATACAATTGAGCAGCGCGTTAAAATTGTTGAAGGCTTTTACGAAAGTGGGCGTTCAAATCAAAATACATTTCATGCACTACGTGATTTTGTTGTCAGCATATTTGACAAAATTTCAGCAAACTGGGTCTGCAGGAAATGGGGAAACATCTATACGTGCTTGCTCAGTTCAATCTGCGGAAAACATTGCTGTTCTTCGTGATAGTATGGCACAAGAGCCGCCAACCTCGACCCGTAGTCGTGCCAAACAACTGAACATCTGATGAACATCACTGATAAGAATTTTGAATACAGATTTGAATTTACACGCTTTCAAGGTTCAATTGACTGAAGACTTGAAGCCTACTGATCATTCGAAGCATCGTCAGTACTCCGAATGGTTAGTTGAACAGACAGAATTGAATGGTGACTTTACAAAGAAAATCAGCGAAGAGGCACACTTTCACCTCAGAGGATTTGTTAACAAGCAGAATTCCCACATTTGGGCAAATGAGAATCCACGAATGATTGTTGAAAACCAAATACATCCACAAACAGTGACTGTTTGGTGTGGTTTAGGGGCTGGCGGTGTCATCTGGTCGGCCAAGCAGTAACCGTGAACGATATTCGCTATCGCGAGATGACAACTAACATCTTGTGGCCAGAAATTGAGGATATGGACCTGGACGATATGTGGTTCCAACAGGACGGTGCCACTAACCACATAGCCAACGAAATAATAAATCTCTTGCGCGAGAAATTGAATAGCTGTCGGAAGGATAGTAGTTGGCTGCCACGATTATTAGACGCCGTTGGAGTTATTTCCTTGGGGATATTTATAAGGAAATGTGTACGTCAATCAGCAAAGAATAATTCAAGAGCTTAAGGATGAGATAATTCTGCACACTGACTACATTGTAAATATGGCATGACGACATTGAAAAATCGCCAATGTACACTTGGCTACGTAGCTTTTGTAGATGTCAAGCTATGACGCTAAGAATATCAACAATAGATGTACCAACTTAACAAAAAAAAAAGAAAACAATTCACATCGGAGCGATGGGACCGCCACACGGGGGTTATTTCAAAAACTCTGTTGGACGAACAGCAATCTGCATTAAGGCAAAATATTTCAATATCAGTGTGTCAAGGAAAAGGACTTGCAGACCAAAGACAAATTCAATGAGCGCCTAGAACGGGAATATGATCTATTCAAAGCCATAATATTAAAATCGTTCCAGGAGATTTTAATATAAGAATTGGCAAAGAAAATTGGTACAACAGTTGGAAAAAGTAGCGTACATAAGGAAACAATCGACAAAGGAATCAGGCTAAAAAAATTATCGACTGCAAGAAATCTGGTAATTGTCAGCACCCGATTTGCACATCGAGATATTCCTAAAGCGAAGTGGCTGTCTCCTAATCAGTCTACGAAAAATCAAATTGTTCATATTATTGTAGACGATAGGCATTGTTCCAAAGTGTTAGATGTTCGTTCAGTCTGGGAAGGTAACATCGACTCGAATCATACACAGTTTAGTCTAGCGAAAAACGAACCAACTATAACACGTAGTAGGCTGGAGGTTGCAAAGCTGCTCACACTTACTAAGCAGCCACTGCTTTTACGATTCCATTGACCCAAATGCTGCAAGCCACTCCTAGTCTTGATTATGTTGGCGAAGAGTACTAACATATTGCCCACTCCCTGGGAAGTATAGCTACAACCATACTAGGATTTTAGAAACCTCCCATAAGAAAGCCATGGTACGACCAGGAACATTGAAAAGTTACCGCAGTAAATATATGGTAACTCTACAGTCTTTAAAAAAAAAAATTTAACTTTAAAAACTTTAAAAAATGAAAAAAAAATAATAAAATAAACTGGTCGGTCATTCATCCATTTACTCCTCTACACACCTACAATCACCTCGAACAACGCAAAAAGTAAAACCTTTAAAAATTAAACCAAAAAAGTATGATTTTATGCTTATCTTGACAAAATAAAAATTTTTATTCCATTTCTTATCGGCAGACATATTTTTTGATTTGTCTGCATTATATCGAACGTCAAGTGTGTGTGTATGATGTTTTTTACTCCATTTTATTTCATTTTCATTTTTGTTTTCAATTTATGATGTCGTTGTTAATACAAAAAAAAAAAAAAAAAATATTTTTTTGTTCCACATTTTAATGTCGACAAACTCTTCTGAGAAATATGGGTGATGATGTTATTAAAGCACAGCTGTGCTATAAAAATAGAAACACAAATTCAAAGCGTTACTCTGAGAAACATTTAAACGCGTATAGAAAAGAAAATTATAAATCCTTCTCAGTAAAGGTAAGATTTTATACATATAAGAAAAATATAATTCAAATATAATTTGTAGCTTATAAAAGGGGTCTTTCATTAAGCACTTCATATCTGTTATTAACAAAACAAAAACAAAATACGTGTGAAATATCAATCAATATTCAATAAAATGTATTATTCTTTACGTATGGAATGTAACATCACACAATATCCGCTGCGAATTCGCTGGGTCGCTTTCATCTAAAAATTTTTATTCTCCGTGACACTGGCGCATGATCTTTAAATCATCTTCAAGTAAAATGGCCACGCCCTCAAATCGAAAGTGCAAAATAAAAATTGTGTGGCCCGTTTTGTTGAAACCACATAGCGCTGGTTTCCATTTAATCCAATTCAGTTCAAAACAATTTAGTATTCGTCCGGCTCTAGTAGTCACCATTAAAAATGATAGCCTGGGTAACTCTGTTCTTCAGGATATATGGAGCCGACACAAAATCCACACCAGACAGTGACTTTTTCAAGACGCTTTGGAGGCTCTTGGATCACATAAGTCTTTCCAATTTATCCAAGAATGTGCGTTAATGCTGAAAATGGTTGTTTAATAAATAGTAGGATTCATTTTTAAGTACTCTAGGACCCTTTCAGTGAACACATATAGTCGCTACTTTCAGCTCCAAGGTCATTTGTATTTTGTACGGGCATAGACCAAAATCAGGGCTCACGTTGTGCCAAATTGTGGTCTGCGTAAATTAGAATCCGTGCGAGCGACACGAAATTGACTGCACTGTTTCACGGTTACAGCGATGTTTTCGGCAGATCTGGCTTTTTGTTGTAGTATAGGTATTGGTTCATTGTTTACTTAAACAGTGAAGTCAAATATATCCACCTTAAGACGATTATGGTGAGGAGATCAGAACGTTATTCAAAGAAAATAACTATTTGCATGTCTAGTTGAACGTTGTATCCGCCCACGGTGATTAAGCACAACAAATTGAACAAATGATATGGACACTATCAGTTTTTAAAGTTCTGAGGTTCCTATTGGGAGACATGTTACATAAGCATCTTTGAAAAAAAAAGAAAAACTCGTTTATTGACTTTAATTTTATTTTGATTGTAATTTTTCATACAATACACGTACGTTTCTCAGCCAGAGCTGGGAGCTTAGATGTCGAGCAAGTGTCTCTGCATATTACATTGCTGTTAGAATTTATTACCAATACAAATACTCTGTCATCTTTGGCTAATAAATGTGAAAAAAAGAATCTTTTTCCTAAAGGATTCATATGTAATTCTTGTGTAATATTCAAGTGGTATCTGGTATTATTAAATAATGCGCGGAATATTTGATTGGAGTAATTGTATACGATAAACAAGGACAAAGAAGAGACAGAGGAAAAAACAGGATGTATGTTTGTTAGGGCTTTATAAACATCATTGTAAGTATATGTGTAGGTTTCTTAAATAAGCGGTTTTGTTGTTTTACTTTTATTTTGCAATTTTTCTTGTATATAAATTACTTTATTGTTTATCAAAGACTTTTATTGGAATAATATACGTGGTATTGGCACTTAATCAATTTATTATTATTACACCCTACAGCCAAGCATTCAGATTTTATAATTCAATTATCATAAAAAAGGAATTAGTCTGCTAAATAAAATACCAGCTTATCAAGTCATTTATACAAAAGAGGAAAATTAAAACAAAATAATAACTAAAGATAATTAAAAGCAATATTAGGATATACGAGTATATCTTAAAATAACTTTAGACCAATAAACTGCAATTCTAATTTAAATGTAACGCAAGGCTTTGTTCTCATTTCTATTTCTTTACAATTTTCTAATTCTAACTTGTCTTCTCTAACTCTGCCCAGATGACATATGTTCATTCATATTGACTTGATTGTAGACACTGTAGCTCTTGGATAATCCGTCAACATTCCAAAGCACCTTTTAATAAATTCCCGTATTCAGATCCAAAGGGTCCTTAATCGTTTAAAATTTTATGGTAAGAACATTCACAATTACGAGGGTGGATTGATATTGAACCTACCTAACTAGGAAGACAACATTTTTCTTTTTTTTGAAAAACCATTTCATTTCTCAACATAGTCTGCTTTTAGCTCAATGCACTTAGTAAGACGATTTTCCAACTTTTTTATACCATCTGAATAATACGATTTTGGGAACTCCTCAAAATATGCATTAGCTTCGGTAATCACTTCTTCGTTTGAGATGAATCTTTTTCCCACCAGCTTCCACCCATTGCTTCGATTGATTTTTGGTTTCAGGTGTGTAGTGGTGGACCCACGTTTCATCAACAGTTATTAATCTACGCCAAAAATCAGCAGGATTATGCTTTATCATGTCCAAACACCGCTGTGAGCTCGAACTCGTTTTTGTCCAACACTGAGCAAACGCAGCACCCATTTTGCCGATACCTCATATGCAAATGTTCATGCAAAATGTTGAACACACGTTCATATGATATGTTTACCATTTCAGCAATCTCACGGATTTCGACCTGGCGATCATTCATAACGATATCGAGGATTTTCTTGATATTTTCTTCAGTAACCACCTCTTTTGGCCTTCCTGTTGATGGTATTATTGCAGTGCTTTTTCGGCCCCGTTTAAATTCAGCAATCCAATATTTTACCATAAAATCTGACGGAGCAGATTCACCATAATGTTTATCAAGCTTTTCTTTTGTCTCTTTCGCCGATTTGCCTTTCAAATAATATTGTTTAATCACTACACGAAATTCACTTTTTTCCATTTTCCAAGAAACACAAAAGTTGCTTACTTCAACGACTACAACAAATAAAAAAAAAAACAAATTGACAGATTGTAATTTCTAAGAAAGAAAAATTTTTTGTGTTTGTGCTGCCATCTAGCGCTACGTAGCTTCAATGTCAATCCGCCCTCGCATTTTATTATGTGATCGCAGCCGGTAGATTTTATAATTTTATCTATTAGTTTCAATATTAACCAGCGGTTATTTCGAATATTGCAATACTTACGAGTCATCCACTTTTTCACAAAATTCAGAATATTATCTCCAATATTATGAACGAAATGAATCGACTTACGCTTGAGCAACGCTAGGATTTATTGTAAATCCCAAAACAAAGACAATTGATCAGAAATTTCAAAAAATTTCAAAAACCATCTTTTCGCATGAAGCTTATTTTTATATTGGTGGTTAAGTTAATAAGCAATATCTTGTTTCCTTAAAGACACAAGTAAACTTCTCTCTTTTTTAGCATTGAGCGGCGAAAAAAAGTGCAAAAGCAAAAGTATGCAGAAACAAAAAGAAAAGAGAGCAACGCAAAGTTATTCGCTTAAGGTTTGCTATTGATATTACACGCAAGCGTACGAGATCGAAAGATTTGCTGCCACGAACTGAACGGCGGGTGACCGGTATGAGTTCTTTTTCGTTTCGCTTCCAATAGTCGTTTTCGAATGTTTTATCAGAGAAATCTTTGCTAGACGTTTGAAAGTGATGTTATTATCAAATGTCGTGTTCAAGCGTGTTTTGTGTGCAGCGACCAATAAGTATCACACACATGCATGTTTTATATGCACAAACAATATTTACTAAAAAGAATTGCTCGTTTTCAACTCGTTTTGATGCCTTCCGACTCAGTTGACGATTCGATTTTAAATTCTTTTAAAATTCGGCTCTCAATAAGAATCGATCTTTGCGAACGAATTCCATTCGAGCGCTCTCCATACTCTGATAGTAGTAGTAGTAGTAGTACAAACTCATAAATTTTCTTGCAGATATGTCATTTTCAATTTCCAATGATTCCAATTTTAAATTTGAGGTTATCCCCTTAAACTTGCAAACTAATTTAAATTATTGCTCATAATTTGCGTGACAAAATCACAAAACAAGAAAAATATGAAACCTGGATGTTCGTATAGAACCTTTTTTTAATAAGAGACTTGGTATACCATTTCATAGGCCATTCACTAGAGGAACTGATGCATGATGACTGATGCTCATGTAAACATATAAAATCAACGAACGTTAAGCCTCCAATAAAATGACTGTTTGTGTTGGAAATGAAATGCATGAAAAGAGTGCAAAGATGAATTTAATTTAATTATAAATTTAAATTTGGCAAAACGCATTTAAAATAACAATGGCAGAAAGGCCTATGGAAAAATTTAAAATTTGTACATAATGTTTTTATTTTTATTAAAAAAAAAAAAAAATATTTTTAAACATAAAACCTTCTATTATTCCTATACTTGTATACGCACCTAAATCACGTTATGAATAGCGTATAAAATCAATGCATATACCAAAAATACATTTTCTGTAGAAATATATCAACCTTTTCATCATCAACGTCGCAATCATATTCATATGCTTTAACAGCTATCAGGTCAAAGTGTAGGTGTTGTATTTAGGCGTAGGATTTTAGCTTGGGCATCAAATTGTTCGGCAATATTTTAGGTTTTGATAAGAGGCTTAAAAACCATATTTTAAAATTCATAGACGGGCAGTGGACGTTTGAATAAATACCTATACATACAGGGCATGAAGTGTAGTTGTGTGTGTGATATTTGAAAGACAATTAGTGAAACGATGGAATAGCAATATCGACAAATATGATTCCCCTTAAAGCAGACACATATTTTTGGTGTTTTTTTTAGTTGTTTTGCTTCAATTTTTCAACCAGCAGGCCACATAATGAAATTACAATAACCGATGATAGTGGGTGTGTCTATTTCAATAAAAGAGAAAAATCATTGTGAATATTCAACAGATGTTAAAACACAAACATATTTGAGTAGGATTTTTGTTAAAAAGGTGATTGCATTGCATTTGTGCTAGTGTTTGCAAAATTTTTAATAAAATTAAATTTTGTTTGATTTAAAAAGATGAAAAGAAGAGGATTCTTTAAAACTAGAATTTTCCAGAGTATATTTTCATTAGCGTCAAAAAAAAAAAAATACAAAGATCATTGCTTTTATAGGGTGGGCTATTTAAAAGTTTAAATTTAAAAATGCAATAAAACAAAAAAGGTCTGAAATTTTGCCAAATTTCTATTTTTGTTGTGAAGTACAATTGTTCCATTTAGAAATGAAATATTATTTCATTCATATGTTTGGCCTCACAGTACCCCATTCGATCGAACCAATTTTCAATAACTTTTTCGAGTGTATGGGGTCGCATCATTGTTTTTAACGACGCCCCACAGAAAATAGTCCAATGGTGTCAAATCGCAGCTTCTTGGCGGCCAACTGACATCATCATTTCGGCTAATTAAACGGCCATCAAACGTTTGACTCAATAAATCGATTTGGCATGAAATGTGTGGCAGGTTGCACCATCCTGTTGAAACCAAACATCATTCACAATAATACCATGAAGTGCGGTTATCATGGTGCGATAGATGTCTCCATTGACCGTAATGGTTGCGAAATAACAAATATAGACCAATGATGCCTCCGCTCCACCAGCTGCACCAAACAGTCACTCGTAATGGGTGCATTGACTTCTGTAAGAACACGTTTGAAATATCTGAGCCCCAAATATGCCAATTTTGCTTATTAACGTACTCACTAAGATGAAAATGAGCCTCATCCGAAAAGATGATTTTTGGGATTTCCAATAAATCCCAACGCTGCTCAAACGTAAATCGATTCATTTAGTTCAGTGGAGAAAATATACTGAATTTTGTTACAGAATATAATGACATAAGTATTGCCAGATTGGAAATAGCCACTCGTTCAAATTTAAACGGATAGATAGCACATTCGATATTTAAAAATATGTATGTAAATTGTTGTCGTTATATAATTTCCTATAATTGTCTTTCATTGAATGTAATAAAATAAGTACCGGTCTTAAGTTACCAATGCTTAAGTTAACATTCTTTAAGTAAATTAAGCAGTAGTTTTGTATAAATTTTAAATTATTATTAAACATACGTATTGCTTTTCTTTATAAGTTAAAAAAAGAAAATTACCATTCTCTTATTTATATTTAAATATTTTCATTAACTTTGCCGAAGATTCCTTTGAAAATCTTTAGCCCCTTTTAAGGCAATACTACCACCCCAAATATATTAATTCGTGTTTTTCAAAAGAGTTGCAAAGAAAATAATTTCTTTCATGTACTCCTCCAACAAGTCAGACAATGTTAAACATTAGCACTAAGAAAAGAAATTAAAAAAAGAATAATGTTTACACATATCGTAGTCGGTCATATTCGACTCTTTCATTTGCTATACCAAAAGTGAATAACAACATATTCCAAATTACCTATGCAAACTCGCGAAAATAAACAGATTTTAAGCAAACTCTGTGAAATGGCAAAAAATGTATTCTATGTTCAGTCATTTGTGCCGGTTAGCCCTAACCATACTGATAGCATTTATACACATCGACTCTGAAAGAGATACCTGTGTGTACTTACACTGCATATTGAAGTTTTAAAGGTGAAGCCACGAAAATTGTTTTTGATTTCTGTGAAAAAGAAATTGATGCGTTTATTGGAATATCATGATCATGGGCATAAATGGTCCTTCATTACAGAAAGCATCGTCAAGTTTATAATGATAGGTTAGGTTAGGAGGAGTGGCAGCCTCGCTGATACGAGGCACACTTGAGCATATATAGCGGCCCGTTATGATACCACAAATACAGCTAGATAGCTGGACCGGCCATCAAGCCCTGATTAACCGGTCTTGACCGCTAGCCAGAAGTCCCACATAGAAGAACAATTCCGGAAATCAAGTCGGAAACCAGCTCGACAATTTAATGAATTCGGCTATAAGCCCGATTTCAATGATCAATAGCTCCGATAGATTATCGAGAAAAGGCGAGCCAAGTGTAATCAGACTACGTCTAGCTAGAGACGGACATTGGCAAATGTAGATCCTCAATCGATCTACAAGCTCAACAGAAATCATTCGCCTGTAGAAGCAGCCTTTGCGCGTGTCTGCCCATAATGCAATGCCCCGTGAGAATAAACACTACAGAGGAGATGCTCCCACGCTCAAATTTGAAACGTTGATTGGTAGCACTACCATCCTATATGGGCTAAGTGGGTCTAGCAGTAAAGCAAGAATCAGCCTCTACCCAAGATCTATCAACGTCCAGTAAATATTTTCGCCTGATAGACAGTCTAACGGAGGACAGCAGTACACCAACCCCTACAAGCAGGTGACTGTCCGGAAGGAGTGTGCCCGCTTTAGCAACTTCGTCAGCCACACAGTTACCCGGAATATCCCTGTGAACAGGCATGGTAGATAGCCATCACTTCGGCAATGATTTAAGCTGGTATTTTACTACGCCTAATAGATGCTGATTATGTTTCTATGATTAGCACGTAAATAAACGGACAAAGCCGATCTAATCTCGGATATTAAAAATATGTGAGTAAGAATAGACAAGTCGTCGGTACTCTACAGCAAACAAGGTATATATTAAAAAAAAAACAACAACAACAACGGCCGAACCCGTAACGTAAGGTTACATTTATATTTTGACATGAACAAGGCATAAATAAAACACACGAACAAAACCTATTAGCAATACACCAAATACAACAAACTATCAAAAATAACAAAGCAGACAGTATGTGTTTACATTAAACCAGATTTTGGCAAAGAGCTGCTCTTACGCATAGACAAAAAATAAGCAAAAAATTAACAGAGAGCACCAAAGAGAAAACAAGTGGAAAAACACAGTGCAAAGTTGCCTGAGTAAGAGATCTCAATTAGTACCACAATTGTAAAATGCATTTATATTAGTTTGCCGAACGCTGCTTTAAACGAATATAGCATAAAAGAGAATTGTAAGAAACATAAGCAAAAATATTTCACTTGAGTTTACCACACGTATAATAAATTTTCATTTTAATTCTCATCGAGCTCATATAATTATTTGGTTAATAGGTTGGAGTTTTATTGGATTAGGTGTGCAGTAGGTGCACTCGACTTAAACCGTCTCTTACCGGTGATTATAAGAGAAACTCGGGAGCTTAATTCTGGTTTGTCAGTGCAATTGCTCCAGAATTTCGTTGGCATTTGGCGTCTAGATCTCCCACATTTCTCTTGTCGTCGTATTATTGAGTATATGTGCCCTCGCATTTCTTTTACACTCGTTATTAATCAGAAGCTGTGACAAGATTCCCCGTATTTCTTTCGTCACTGTTGTATAAGAGCCCCCGCATTTCCCTTATAATCTTACTGACACAAAATAAGCGTTCCAGAAGCTGTCTGCAGAACAGTACCAGCTTACCAGAGGTTGTCTCCAGTACATCATCCATTATCAGACTCTCTCTCCAGTACAGATGTTGTTTCCCGTACAGTATCCATTTGCCAGATGCTATCCTCCGTAGAGCACACTCCTTACGAACGCTGTCTCCAGCATACCCACAGATCCCACGCTATCTCCAGTACAGTACTCTAGTTACTAGACGCTGAATACAGTTAACATTCCTGTCGCTGTCAACAGCCGTTGTTCCAGATATTACGAGAACGATGTTGTCGCCGCATATCTGTTTTGTAGTTAAGATTTCATATAAAGGAGCTTTTTTCTAGTATTAAACACGAAAATAATCGTGTTTTTATGCAAAGGAAGTAGGCCTTTGGTTTCGAACCTGGGCAGACTGAAGTGGTCGCAAAATAAAATGCGAATATTTTCGCAATTAAGTTCTGAAGAAAGCAGAAAATTCTGTTTTATTTATCCAGAAAATTCTGTTTTATTTATCAAAAATAAATTTTTGTTTACCGATTATGGGGCTATGGCAAAGGGTACAGAAGCCACAAATAAAGGAAATGGGAATGACGTCTACCATGACGACGACAACTCAATAAATGTCTGCCCTCATCAACCGAACATACAGAGAACGGCTAAAGGAAACAAAAATTTCAATGAGAAAGGAAGTATTAACGTTTACCCTGAGTTTTTACCACTTTTTTTATTTTAATTTTCTTCTTCTTCGCGGTTTTTTTACCTTTAAAAAGTGAAAATAGGTTTCGACATACCATACGTACGATAAGTAAAGGTGTACCCATCATATGAACACATGCTGAGAAAGATGACATTAGATGGCAAGTAAATAGCAAAGAAAATTTTCAAAAGTTTAAAAAATATTTCTTTTTTAGAAGCAATGAAACCAAAGAGTTGCTCTTATGCCAAAAACGCTAGGCAAACGAACTTATAGTTTCTTTTTTTTTCAGAATAGTGGTATTTGACTCTAACATGATGACAATCGTGTAACCTGGATGTCTAAGTTTTAGATTTTATAGTATATTATGAAAATTCTATGAGTGTTAGACAAGAGATAATAATGAAAATACATGGTGGCCAACATTGTATCAAATAAAACATCTTGCACACACGACGCTTTCTGGAGGTCCGTTAGTTTTGCTCTCTCTCAATAAAGGTGTATGTGACTTACGTCTTTTTTTGTTTTTAAAGGAAATTAGTATTTTTTCGACCAGCTTCTTTGATTTCGAGATAAATTTGTCGCCTCCAAGCATTCAGGCGACTTAAAACTGTGTATTCTAGACTACGGCAGTTCTTGCCATGTCTTCATGTGATCTTCGTAACGGGTCCAATATCATTAGCGATCAAAAATCTTTATGTGTATGGGACGTTGGTTTGATTGTTTCAGCAGATTAGTATACGAGATGGTATTTGGCCAAAATATGTAAAATATTTTTCGAATGAGCGATTGATGAATAGCATAGGCATTGCGTGATGATAAATTCCAGGACTCACATTCATAGGGAAATGCAGACTTTACACGGAATTTTAATATGCTGATCTTAGTCCACTTAGAAATGGCAATCGATTTCTACATAGGTTGTAAAATAACAAAAGAATAATTGGATTTTAAGATCCGAAACATCTTATCACCGCTACAGTCGCCTGTCTTTTTTAGAATCGTGGTAAGGTAGAAGGAATTATTAACGTCTTCCAACTGAATTTTGAATGTTGTACAAATATAGGTCGCGGAAGTGCCCGGTATACGCAAGTTTATTGCTAAAGTTCGTAAAACTGGTTTCATTGTTGCTGAGCCAAGACGTAAGCTTGTTCATACAGTACGTACAACCTAAAATATCGAAGCTGTGACTGAGAGTGTGCATGAGAATCCATCAACATTAACTCCTCATCGTTCTCAAAAATTGTGCAATTTACGTCGAATTTTACGAAAAGATCTTGGTACGGCGCCTTACAAAGTTCAATAGGTTCAAGAGTTGAAGCCGCATGACCATCCGTTTCGTTTTCGCTTCGCTAGATGGGCAAACGAGAATTTTTATTTTTTATGTAAATATTTTCTTAAATAATAAATATTTTCTTGTGAGCTGTATGTAGAGTTTTTTCCTCTAAATTTTTAATATTTTGTTGTTGTTGTTTTTATTATGTAAAAAAAATTACTTTTCTATTTTACAAATAAAATTGTTTATTAAGGCCTTTAATATTAATATAAAAATTTTTTAAATTTTCATAAACTCTCTAAAAACCGCATGAAGACTTTTTCTCTTGACTGTAGCATTTCCTTTACAACGATTACCTTATAAATGCTAAAAAGTTTAACAAAAAATATTATTTAAAGCTCTGATACCAACACTAACTCATATATCCAAGAAAAACTCCTGTGAAATTAAAACAATTCGCTGAGGCGCGTGTGTCTATTCCAAACAAACAAAGAATTGGGCTACTAACTGGTATCTAATCCAGTAAAATCTCCACGTGTATGCGCTAATTTTACAGCAAATAGTAGTGAATTAAAAAAAATCTAAAAACATTCTGAATTTTATTTATCGAACTTAGAGGAGAGTACATATGTATGTTCGGAATTTGAATAAAAGGTGGTCCAACCATAATACACGAGGTTGATTGAGAGTCACACCTTAACGACAAGTTTTTGCTCAACTTAATTTGACATTTCTTTGTTTCAGTGTTTGAAAAATTAATTTATGGAGAGATACACTATTGAGTAGAGCGTTAAGATTGTTGAAGCCTTTTACGAAAATGAGCGTTCAAATCAAAATCCATTTGATGCACTTCGTGAATTTTTCGGTCAGTATGAGCGACCAATTGTGGCCACAATCACGAAAATTGTGCTAATCGTTCAGCAAATCAGGTCTGTGGGAAATGTGGAAACACCTGTGTAAGCTCGCCCAGCTCGTTCTGCAGAAAACATAGCTGTTGTTCGCGAGTCGTCAACCTTGACTTGTCGGCGTGTCCAACAACTAAACATCTTACCAACATCAATGGTGCGAATTTTGAATAAAGATTTGAATTTACACACTTACAAGGTTCAATTGATTCAGAGCTGAAGCCTACTGAACATTTCAAGCGTCGTCAATACACCGTATGACAGAGAATGGTGACTTTAGAAAGAAAATCATCTTCCACGACGAGACTCGTTTTCGCCTCAGTGGAGTAAAATTGACGCATTTGGGACATGAGAATCCACAAGTAATTATTGAAAAGTTGGTGCATCTACAAAGAGTGACTGTTTGGTACGGTTTATGGGCTGGCGTCGTCATCGGGCCGTACTTCTTCTCAAATGAGATGCAGTTACCGTGAATGGTGTACGCTATCGCGAGATGACAATGGCCTTCTTGTGGCCAGAAATTGGGGATATGAACCTGGATGATATGTGATTCTAACAGGATGGTGCGCCACTTGCCACACAGTCAACCAAAAAAATGGCTCTTTTGTGCGAAGAACTCTGGCTGTGTCATCTCATGTAGTGGCGATGTTAATTGACCGCCACGATCATGTGATTTGACACCGTTGGAGTTTATTCTTTGGGGATATTTAGAAGAACAAGTGTAATTCAATAAGCCACGAACAATTCGAAAGCTAAAGGATGATATAATTCGTCACATTAACCACATCGAATCTCAATTATGTCTCAGAGTCATTGAAAATATGGATCGACGGATAGAGAAGTGGTGCTAAGCTATGGCGAGCGTTTGACCGATAGTTTATTTCACACATAACTGTCTGTCGTACTAAAAAATATTAAGATAATTCTCCGAAAACTTTTTATTTTAATTACAATTAACGTCGTGCATTTTGGTTGGACCATCTTTTACTTTTGTGCCAGAGAAAACTATTTTATATCTTATTTCTAATTTCGACTCCTTCGCTGTACACACACTTGGTCACATGCTATATTCTCATCACAGCCCTTACCCTTATGCACCTGCAAATTCGTTAAAAAAGTCCTTAATAAAGCAACATATTCTGCGTAATTTTTTCATCGCAAACATTTCTCACACTTTGGCATATTCTTTAGCTTCCTTTTTGTTATTTTTAATTTTATAATAAAATTTATTTTCCATACATCACATCACTTTTTCTCACATTATTCTGTTTTTTTTTTCCAATTTAGCAGTACAAGGCCTATGACGATAACTTATGTGCGAGTGTGTATTTATTTTTGTCAACCCCATTTTATATTATTTTTTTATTTTTTTTCTCCCTTTCATCAGCGAAAGGATAAAATCCAATGTGTTAAGGAGTATGATGACAGCCAAGTTAAGACCGTTGATATTGATTATATTCATAAAATCGAAAGAAAAAAAAATTATCATAAATAAACCAATAAACGTTTATAAAAAACATTTAAATTGCAAACAAATAAAAACGGGAGAAAAATATTATTAAAAAAACGATTTCTTTAGAAAAATGTGTTTAAAACATATTTTGCATAAAAATATATATTTTTTCCTTTTCGTATATAAAGGGTCCGCCATCTAACGTTTTTTTTTTTCAACTAGTGCTTATTTCGTGAATGGTAACACTTAGCTCATGTCTGTAAACAAACAAAATTGTTACATTTGGGGCACAGAAAACCCGCACGCATACATTGAAAAGCCGATACACCCAAGATGAGTCACTGTTTGGAGCGGATTTTGGTCCAAAGGCATAATTGAGCCATTTTTCTTCAAAAATGAGCAAGGAGTGGCCGTTACAGTCAATGGCGATCGTTATCGGGCCATGTTGAATGAATTTTTGTTCACAAAAATTGAAGAGGTGGATATTAACAACATTTGGGGGCAACAGGACGGCGCTACGTGCCACACAGCCGAAGCTACACTCGATGTTTTGCCCCCTTTTTTTGAAGATCGTATTATCAGCCGCAAGCTGATGTTGTTTGGCCACATAGGAGCTGCGATTTGACACCGTTTGACTATTGTTTTGGGGTGCCTTCAAAGATAAGAGTTACGCCAACAAGCCAGAGACAATTGACGCTTTAGAGGACAATATTCGTGAAGCCATTGGTGAAATACAGCTGTACACAATCGATAATGTGCTTAAAAATTGGACCGATTGTGTAGGCTACTGGATGGCCAGCCGAGGCAGCCATTTGAATAAAATTATTTTCTATTATTAACCGGAAGGATTGTACTCTCAAATAAAAAAAGAAATTTGAGAAAATATTCAGTAGTTTTTTTTATAGCATTTTCAAAAAAATAACAATTATTCGGCGGACCCTTTATTAATGCCATAAGTATTGTTATTGACAGAAGGCTTCTAACAAGCAAATCTCAGGTTTAAAAGGATAAAATTTAATTATTTTCAATAGAAATGTTTTATTGTAAGACAGATTTCTCATTCTTACTGAATATCATCAACAGTTTAAGGGTTTATTTATACTGAAGAAACATTTTTAACATATGAATGGCAGCATTAAATGAAATCTTTAAGGAAATACCGCACAATTGAAATTTCTAATGGAATTATGAGATGCATTATGGAATAATAAAAAAATTTTATTTAAGCATTAAGAAAAGAATCCTTTCTAATTTTCTTCAAATAAGAAATAAAAAAATTATTTAAAGAAAAGAATAAGATTTGAATTGATTTTGAATGTAAAGAAATTATTAAAAGTAGCTGCCATGTGACTACTTGTTAGTGAGACCGTAGTTATTAGCTGTTGATTTAGAAGGCTCTACCAGCATTACTACAAAAAAATTTGTGAAGTTTGTGGAGATGATCATTGTCATTATCCACAATCGGACCAAGCGCTATTGCAGGACACTATAACCCATGGGACTTATTATGGTCCTTCTGGTCTGTAGATCTGCAGATCTGCTGCCCTCCTAATGAACACCAGCAGATGAGCAGCCATATTGGTGTAGATTTTGCTCAATGAGGCCCTATATCTTTCTAAACATTTCCATCTAAACCCATCCAGAACCTCACGTTCAGACAACCTGTGTTCCACAGAATATGATAGCTATGAGCATAGTCTACAAACATCCACATCTGTGCCCGCCGTCTGGTATGAAATTCCATAAGGAGTTTCCAGTCCGTCCTGCCATACCAAAAAGCGTCACCTAAAAAAAAAAATTGCGGCTTGATCGCCGCCCCAGAGTGGCGTTGTGCCTTTTCAGCTTTTCAGTATTCCAACCATTTGGCAATTTTCCAATCTTTGATTAGATTAAAGATGTGGTTCAGCACAGTAAAGTTCCGGTATAGAGTGTCATAGATCCCATTCTAGCTAATGTATCCGCTATTTCATTACCATCTATTTCACAGAGTCCAGATACACAAAAAAATTGAATCTTATTTCCCAGCGAAAGCCGTTGCAACGTATCGTAGCAATATTGAACAGTCTAGATGTCATAGGATTCGACCCAAGCGTCCTTAAGGCAGCTTGGCTGCTAGAGAATATATTATGCATCTTATCCGCTGTCCATTTTGATCTCCGCACATATGGCAATGTCCTTGATCTCAGCCTGTAAAACGATCAGCACTCTCCTCAGTGGGATCGACAAATCTCGGTTGGATCAATGAACACCAGCACCGAAAACTGTCATTCATTTTGTAGCCATCGGTATACAAGTTTAGATCAAAGTCACTCCGAACTAAGGCCTTATTATACCAACAATCGCGGTCCGAAAATTCAACCCTTTATCTCCTGTCAAAGCATAGATCCAGAATCGAAAAAGTTTCTCCGACAACCCTGCGTAGAATGGACAGACTTTTTGACGCAAAACTTTGCCACCGAGCATGCCGCCACTCCCACCATATACATAGATGTAAAGCGATGTCAACCCAATCAAGGCCACAAAGGCTGTTGTTGAAGAAGTTCTCTGTCTCTGTCCCTTGAATAATGTACGAGATAGTAGTAGCTGCCTTACGGAAATGATGCTGTAAATATTTAGAAAAAGAGCAGCAAAATGGTCTGATAATTCTGGTGTTAAAAAAGTCTATGTAATCATGGAAAATATTCATGAAAGACCAACACATAAGTGTCGAAAGCGTTACTACCAAAAGTTGTCAACTATTTGAAGAAAGCTGGATACAAAAAGAAGCTCATTATTTGAAATCACATAAAGTAATAGCGTAATATTTAAAGAAGCGAATTTTCCTTTGGGGCTTATCGCTAAAACGAAAAGAAATCGACCCATTGCTGAAGCGAATAATTACAGGCAATAAAAAACGGATTTCATACGACAATAATGTGCAAAGAAGATTATAGATTAAGCAACGTAAAGGTTCGCAAATATCTAATAAGGTGCTGTGTGTCTGATGGGATAGAAAAAATGCTCGTTATGAGCTTCAAAAACCTGGTCAAATGACCTTTTCTGAATTCTAATGTCAACAATTAACAATAATGAAGCAAGTTATTCAACTAAATTTCCAGAATTGATCAACATGAAAACGCAAGATATGCATTCAGGAACCCTACACCCGCAAATTATCATTTGTTTGGATCTCTGCAAAACTCTCTTAATAAGGTGTGATTCAAAATGATAAGGTCACCTTAATATTTGCTTAATTCATTCAAACTATAAAATGTTAAGTATGGTCACATTATTAAAAAAATTCTACGTTTAAATATGTGAATAATAAGCCGGTTCTGCTTTTAGAGATGTACCATCATATTATGTTTATGCACTTACTAAATTGTCCAGAACGTTGGAGCGGATTACGCGCCACTTTTAATTCATCTCTTGTCCGCTACTGTTTGTTGTCTGCATAAACATTACCCACAAATTTTTCATGGATTTTAAGTCGGTGGAACGTGCAGGCCAATCAAGTACTTTAATATTGTGATCCTCAAACCATTGTCTGGTCGACTTGCTGACATGAATTGTTCCGTTATTATGCTGAAAAGTAAAAGTTTTGTCAGCATTTTGGGCCAAATAAGGCAGCAAACGTTCAGACAGAATGCCCTGGTACTCTGAACTATCCATTCGAGTGGAAGGAAAGTAGAGTCCCAGGGTACCATGTGAGCTAAAGCCCAAACCATCAAATTGCCACCACCGAAATTCCGTTTGGAAAAAACAAGGGCTGCTTCATCAAATCTCGCCAATAGCAATTAAAACCATCTGGTCCATCGAGGTTAAATTTTTTCTCATCAGGAAAAATTACCTACAAACCCAAAAATGTTTGGAATATCTTATAACCTTTTTAAAAAAAAGTTTACCTGATACCAATTAGTTGCCATGTTGTTTTTCGCAAACTCCTTACGCTTAATCTTATGCTGCTTAGTCAGAGAGGGAATTTTTTTAATTTTGCTCGAATAAAGTTTGGCTGGGCGTTGATAGCTCTTAGAATTGTGTTTTTTGAAGCTTGTAATTTCAATTCCTCTTTTATTGTTACCGCACTTTTTATGGAATTCGAGACCTTTTGTGAAATTGGCCGAGTTTCATGGGCAGTCAGAACAATTGGACGGACGAACCCTGTTCTCAATTTTCCATAATTTTCTCTGTTTTTGAGAAATTTTGAGCAACACACAAAAATCGTTCCAGTTTTTCCGCCATTCCACGCATACTCAATCCCTGCTTATGAAGTGCCACAATTTGTCCTTGTTCATAAGCTGACAAAGGTTTCCCGCAACCCATACCGTGCAGGTATTATTTAAATTATAAATTATTTTAAAAAATAAATAAATAACAATTTTCATACCTTCTGATTATTTTAATTGCTTATTTATCACTGACATTATTATTTTGACACATTGAATTTTGCACTTGTTAACATAAATTTCAATAAACACAATATAATGGTACATCTATGAAAGCAAAATCGCCTTATTATTCACTTATTCGAACGTAGAATTTTTTTTGTATAAGGTGACCATACATAACATTTTAAAGTTTGGATGAATTGAGCAAATATTAAGGTGACCTTATCATTTGAAGCCCACCTTAGTACAAATTTGAATTCTGTAGATTCCTGCGAAATGTAATTGAATCTATTCGCTCACTGACAGAATAATGGTTGTACACCAAAAATGTCAAAAAGTTCTCGATCAAAATGGCATATATTTAGTTGTTAAAGTTAATTGCCAATATAAGATAACACGATGGTAACAAGATGCTGTTAATATGCACCGTCCATACATTGGATATCATTGTTTGTTGCAAGGATTAAACCATCATACTGCAAATAAACGTAGGGCGGATATATCGGCTGAGCTGGTCTGCTCGCGTTTAAGCCGGACAGTAGCTCGCCGGACGGAGTGGTTTCTGCTGATCTTCCCAACTTCCAATGCTTCTCGAACAAAACAAAAAATAAAAAATTATATCAACTGGCATAAAATTGAAAAATCGGAAAGAATATAACTGAAACCAGAAGTGTTGCCGCTTTTAACGTCATAAGCCGCACGTACTAGATTCTTCTGGCAATTATTATGCGAGGATCATTCCCTCCTATAGACTATATGGCATCTGTTTAGCAATGGTCAAGAGTGTTAATGAACTTTTTCGAACATCCAGTATACTATGACACTGAGAGAAAAGTATATTTTTCTATAGAAAAAACTCTCTTCTCTTGACTTAATCCGGATTTGTCAACAAACCGCCGCTTTCAGTAACTTGAACTTTGTCAGTCAACTACATCACACGGTTTCGATAGACATCGCAGCTTACAATAAAACAATTTATTCCAATTTTGGAAGAATATAAATCGAATGATCATTGCATTTTTCGCATGAAGAATTGAAAGTTTAAAATACAATTTTAAAAAACATAAAACACATGGAATTCTACTGTAAATAAAATTAAAAAAAAATATTTTATTTAAAAACATCCAGCGAATTTAGCATAAATTATGGCCATTTAAAAAAATCTCATCTTCAATTTGATTTTGTCACCGGAAGTGCGTAACAGAAGTTATTGTTGTAGTTGATTGAATTTCCATTTTATCTTTTCTTTGATGCAGCAAGAGAAAAATCATTTGAAATCAAACAGACATTGTTGAAACGCATTTCAGACAATAGGTTTCCTTTTTTCCTTCACAATTTCATTCAATTCTTATGCTTTTCAATTCTCGATTAGAATGCAGTTTTAGTGTTGAAATCAATTTTACACTTTAGTTAACCACTGGCAAATAAATCGAAAAAACAGACTGATTCATTTTTCTTAAATTGAAACGCTGGAAAAATTTATTAAAGAAATCTTAATAGAAATAAATTAAAGACAAAAATAAAACGTGATTTTCTTTAAAGATTAAAGAACGACGATTTTGTGCTTATAGATGGACAAACGAATTGATAAACAAATTTTTATTGTTTAGTCAAAAAAAAAAAAAAAATAAATAAATAAAAATCTCATTTAAGCGGTACAGTCTAAACAGGCTGTAGCATTCAAACATTTACACAAACACAACACAGTGCAAATACAAATATAATGGCTTGGTTTCCAAGTCTGCTAGAAACAAACAAAAAAAAAAAAAAAATAAAAATCGAAAAGCAACATACGAGTTTAGCAAAATAATATTTACGTACATATTTAGACACTTATGGATACTTGTAAAGGCTACGCGATCTAACGTTTTTTTTTTTACTATTGCTTATTTCGTGAATGGTAACACTTAGCTCATGTCTGATCTGACAGATAATTAGTTTTATCCTTCTGCTGAACGAATATGGTTGTGTATACGCTTCGCTAAGTGGGCCTGCGATCGACTTACAGAAGATGCCGATTTTGCAAAAAAATCAACTTTTAAGATGAAGCTTTTTTGGCGGGTATGTAAACAAGCAAAATTGTCGCATTTGGGGCACAGAAAACCTGCACGCATACATTGAAAAGCCGATACACACAAGACGAGTCACTGTTTGGTGCGGATTGTGGTCCAGAGGCATAATTCGGCCATTTTTCTTCGAAAATGGGCCATGTTGAACGAATTTTTGTTCACAAAATTTGAAGAGGAGGATATTAGCAACATTTGGTTTCACTAGGATGGCGCTACGTGCCACACAGCCGAAGCTATACTCGAAGTTTTGCGCCCTGTTTTTGAAGGTCGCATTATCAGCCGCAGAGCTGATGTCGTTTGGCCACCTCGGAGCTGCGATTTGACACCGTTGGGCTATTATTTGTTGGGTGCCGTCAAAGATAAGTGTTACTCCAACACTTCCAGAGACAATTGAAGCTTCAGAGGACAATATTCGTGAAGGCATTATTTGTGGCGTGCCGTCAAAGATAAGTGTTACTCCAACACATCCAGAGACAATTGACGCTTTAAAGGACAATATTCGTGAAGCCATCGGTGAAATACAGCTGCACACAATCGATAATGTGCTTAAAAATTGTACCCATCGTGTAGGCTACTGCATGGCCAACCGAGGCAGCCATCTTAATGAAATTATTTTCCATTAATAACCGGAAGGATTGTACTCTCATATAAAAAATAAATTTAAGAAAATATTCACTAGTTTTTTTATAGCATTTTAAAAAAAAAAATTATTTGGTGGACCCTATATTTATTACTTAAAAATGCATTAAATACTACAAAATATGTAAAAGTCCAACAGCTTTTTTACTAAAACTATTATTTATAATTCAATTAAAGGGCAGAAGTAATAAGCTAAACAGTAATTTTGTTCAATGTCGCCAAAAGAGTGAATGTATTTACTTGTGCCCGTTTAAGTTCTTGTGAGCTGGCAGCACATTGAATAGGTAAATAAATACCAGTTATTTTCCCATTATTTGAGTTCATTGCCATATAAATTAAACAAATACCTTACGCTCGCAGCAAGTTTATTAATTGTGATTAATTTCAACTTTTATTTAAAACGCGAAAGATATCCACTGTTTTGTTATAAAGAAAAAAAACTCAATCAGTACGCCAAATTGCAAGAAGAATCTGCCACCAAACAGTGCTTCAAGCAAGAAGAAAAGAAAATATTAGCGGGCTTACCGAGAGAGATGCTCAGGCTATGGAACATTTATTGGTAAGCAACAGGCAAAAACACCTAAAGTGTCAGCAAATGCAATAGACAAGCCAGATAGTGAGTGGACAGCACGCAAGGTGCTTCAAATAATCGGACTTAGTTCTGCTGTAAAAAAAAAAACAGCACTTTGCTCTGCAAAGAGCACAAATACTAGAGTGTGGAAGTCTGCAAATGCAAATGGGTAATATGGTCAGATGAAACCAAAAAAAAAAATCGTTTAGCAAAAAATACTACGGGCACCGTTCTTATGTAATCTTTAAATAACACTAAATAAAAGAAACTATGAAGCATGTAGGTGGAAGCTTAATGGTTTGAGCATGTTTTCTTGTTAGCACCTTGGTCCAGAGATACATATTCAGGAAATCATGGAAAAAAAGATTAGCTTCATATATTAGGTGATAGTGTAACCAATTTTGTGGACTAAAGTGATTACCCGCACGAAGAAGTTGTTTACAACAAGAAGGAGATCCTAAACATATGGCCAAAATCGTTGAGAATTGACCGTTAAAACAAAATTTTTAATCAATGCAATGGTCAGCGCAAAGTCCAGATCTTAATCCGTTAATAAACTTGTAGGTTTTGTGAAGAAATTTTATTCACGATACAATAATGCACCAACAAATTTAGATGAAGTTTGGTCCAGAGTCCAAGCAGAGTTGCCAAATATTCCGAAGCGGATAGGAAGGAGTGGCGGCCTCGCTATACAAGGTACACTTAAACATGCATAGCGGCCCGGTGTGATACCCCATAACTCGTTGTACCTGTTACATGCATCAGAGTACTGGTGTGACCAAACAGAGGCACCGCATGGATGTACTTCCCTAGATTAGATCGGTGGAAACTAGCCCGACAGCTTAGGGAACCAGGCTATTGACCTGATGTTTAGGATCGATAACATACACTCCCCCTTGATCACCAGTTTAACGGAGGTAAGAGGCACACCCACCCTTACGTGAAGATGAATATCCGGAAGAAGTGTGCCCACCCTAGCGAGCTCATCAGCAGCACAGTTACCTAGGATGTCCCTGTAACTAACAACTCAAATGAGGTGTATACAAAACTGTCGTGATAATGCCATAATTGAATTACGACAGTTCCTGACCAGCTTAGAGTTGAAGATCACACCTGAAAGAGATCTGGTCGCCGCCTGGCTATCAGAACAGATATATATATCGTCGGTAGAAGCACCATTACCACGGATCTACTCTTCAGCATGATAAATGATCATCACTTCGGGCTGAAAAACGTTGCAGTAGTCCGGAAGGCGAAGAGAAACACCAAGATTGAGCATCTCGGAAAAAATTTCAAAATTGCTCACCCTGTTCTGTAGTTCGTATAGACATCCACCGAATCACTGGGAATGATAGAGCCAGAGACACAATCCTCCCTACTAGGAATCATTACATGGAATCCTCTTTACAGTTTAGGTCCAGAAGAGGCATAGTCGATATTACCCAATATCAAGGTTTCCTTAGATAGAATAGAGGAGTGTCCCGAGGGGTAATATGGCTCACCGCTTCAAGTTTGGGCCATTGCTTGACAAGTATCCCTGAAGGGAGCCCTCCAATCATCACAAAAGAAGCCCTTGTAGATGTGGTACGCAACTCACCTGTGATCTGGATTGCAGTAGATCTCCTGACCTTATCAATGCAATCTCTGTCGAGGGCATGATAATAGCAAAAGGACTCTGGACAAAGTATGGAAAATTAGAAGAAAATTGTTTTGTTTTTAAACGTGCAGAAGTGGATACTTTGGACTTATTCGTGAAATAGCATTAATCTTTAGTTGTTTAGTCTGAGGACGAGCATCCAACTGATCATGATAATGATGGCCGCAAATACTTGGAGACCAAGAGTTCCATTGTGATACATTGCGTAGTTTATTATCAAATATTATTGAATTTCATTTTATTTTATTTAGTTATTATTTAATTTAATAGATTAAATAAGAACTCGAAATGGCTTTACTTTATTTCATGTATTTTATTCCGGTTTTAAATCTTTCTAAAGAAACTTGTATCCACAAGTGCTTGCCATTGTACATATGCTTGTATATCGGTGGTCAGCCGATCTGTTCCAGGGCCAAGTGTGTCTGTTAGTGCTCTTAAGAAACACTACAAAAAGAACAAACATGCTACTTATATGTTCTCTTTGTGCCGACAACAGTGTACTCTATGTATATGTAAGTATTCAAGTAAGCGTAAGTATTTGTGTTCCTCTACTACCAAAATTGGTTACTTTTTTACTGCATTTGCATTGGTATTCAAAGAGTTGCTATTTCATATTCATTATCTGATATACACATTTCTTCTCACTAACATACACTCACACATATTAAAAGGAACTTGTTTATCAGTTGCATGTTAGTATTTGATTACTGTGTGCATAGGAGAGAGAGAGTAAAAAGTAAAGAGACCTAAAACTAAATAAAAAAAAAATACTTTTGTTTGGTCAGAGTGTGTGTTTAGTTGTAAGTATAAAAAATTTGTTGTAACAGGACATAAGAACGTGTCTTCATTATTGAACAATGTTTTAAAAATTAAGAAATCTTGGCGGGCGAAGTCCAAGAAATCATACAAAATATGGTCGGACTAGTGTTTTAACTTCGTCAACTGTGAAGAGACTAAGTTTGAAATTCAGGGACACTAGATCGATTGGAGGGACCAAGATACTGGTCGTCCCTAAACAATCCGTTCAAATGTCAATATCGAAGCAATGCGTGAGTGTTTCTGTGACAACCCAGGAACCTCAATTCGGCGTCGTGGACAGGAATTACAAATTTTAAGAAACTCTAAAGATCTGTGTCTCCATGCTTACAAAATTCAATTAACACAACAATTGAAGCCTAATGACCTTACACAGCGAAGAGAGTTCGTTGAATGGTTTAATGAACATCAAGAAATGGATGCAAATTTTCGCTTTTGTGCTTTTATTAAACGGCGAAATTGCCGCCTTTGTGGTTCTGAGAACCCACATGTAATCGTCGAAAACAAAAGCATCCAAAACTTATCACTGTTTGGTGTGGAGGTATAATTGGGCCATACTGTTTAAAAATGAGGCTGGTCAAGCAGTGGCAAAATTAATGTGGCCAATATGTAGTTTCAACAAATCGGTGCCACATGCCATACAGCCATATTATTACTGCATGAGACATTTCCGGGCCGTGTACTCTCTCGTTTCGATAATCAGAATTGGCCTTATAGATCGTGTGACTTAACACCAAAAGATTTCTTTTCACAGGGTTTTAACACAGGTCTACTACCTTCAGGAAAAAGTTTTCGGAATAACCACGTGTGGCGGTCCAATCGTTCCGATTTCACTTTTTTTTTTTTTTTTTTTGTTAATTTGGTACATCTGTTGTTAATAATCCCCCTAAATCTTAGCGTCATAGCTTGACATTTGCAAAAGCTACGTAGCCAATGGTACATCTACCTCTATATGTGTTGGCGTTTTTTTACAATTTTGATCGTGTTGAGTTCGCAAAAGACATGAATTGCGAGGCTGAATCCGGTCCTACATTCATCAAAAGGATCATTACTGGAGATGAGATGTAGGCTTATGAGCACAACACGCAATTCAGACATCAGGCAAGTGAATGGTATCCACCAAATGAACCAATGAATGTTTACCAAATGAAAGTTAACCGAGGTCGCTTTCAAGGCAATGCTCACAGTTTTTATGGATTACAACGGTGTAGTGCATGATGAATTTTTGCCAGAAGACCAGACAGTAAACAAAGATTATTATTTGGGCGTTATGCCACGTTCGCGTGGAGGAATTCACCGGAAGAGACCAGAATTGTGGGCAGAAAACTTGTGGATTTTGCACCATGATAACGAACCCGAACAGTGCCATCATTATTCGAAATTTTTTAATGAAAAATTCAACAAATACTATCTAACAGGCACCAAATTCACCTGATTTTGCTCCCTGTGACATGTTTCTATCCAATCGAGTTAAAAAACCATTACGCGGAACTAATTTCAGGGCCGTTTATAAAATTGTAAAAAATCGCCCACACACATAGAGATCAAAGGAGTATGTCAAGAAGCCTACAGCAACCCGTGTATTAAAAGTGGAGATTTAAGGACGCAGCAACGAAGTTCAGCCACATTTATGCAAAATGATCATAAAATATGTCGACAAACTAGTGTGTATGTGCATGCAAAGCCGTAGAGGCCCTATCCTGTATACTTTATGGTTCAATAAAAAAAAATAACAATCAAACGACTAACTTTTGTATTTTCTATTTAATTCCTTAACCTCTATTTAATTCTTTAACCTTTAGAAGCTTATAGTAAACAATTTCCTGCCAATCCCACCAGACACACAGCATTACCTTTCCTGGTGTCAATCCTGGCTTTCCCACCTGTTCCTTGCTTTGTCTATGATCTTTTTCCCCCAATATTGTCGCTAAAATCACACCACAATGTAATTCACTTTTTCGTTCATAATTCATCCCAAAATTAAGAGTCGAATTACGTAATTCCCTATACAAAATTTTAAGACCAAAGCACTCAAATTGTAAATAACGCAAATGATTTCCTAACCTTTTTTATATTTTGAAAATACAATTTAGCGACAAAGAACAAAACAATAAAAATATAATGAAAAAAGAAGTAGAACCATCAAGAGAAATTACAAAGGTGCCGTGTGAACGCTGTAATTTGTATAAATAATTAAAACAGTAAAAAGAGTAATTTCAGTCTAATGTGAAATGTTATTACACTTTCTTTACATAAAACCAGCACCCAGGGGACGGCCCCTCTTCATGCAGTGCATTGTGCTGGTACTAGAAAAATAGGTTGTAGAAAGGAGAATAGAGGGAGTAGTGTTTATGGACGTTAGTTTTGAATTTACTCAAGAGGTACGTGGCAGGGAGATTGTTCCACAACCGAACAGTGCGATCAAAGAAAGAATTTTTCCTATAATGCGTTGTGCAATTCATTGGAAAATTGGCTGCAAGAATGTGCTCTACGAAAAATGCGAATACTACTTAAAAATATATGATTTTAAGGAATTAATTCTTTTATTTCGTCAGAACACATTCCGTTATAGAACATTGCGACGATGCTGTAATAAATCGATAGAGTTGGCTAACCTACCGTCATTAATGAGCATCTCTGCCCTCTCCTGTCCTCGATCCTGAAATAAATCGATAGAGTTTGCTTATCTACCGTCATTAATGAGCATCTCTGCCCTCTCCTGTCCTCGGTCGAGAAGCTCTAAATAGACTTTGAAGCACTGGCCTATGTATGAGAGTTGTATTCAATTTTGGGTTGGATATAAGTGTTGTAAATATTAAGGAGATCAGATGGAGTGAAGTATTTCTTGCTTCTTTCGACACTTGAAATCTGTGATCATTCCAACTAACGTCACAGTGTATTCTCATGTCTAGAACCTCATCATCATCTATTAACAGTTTATTTAGATCAAAAGCTTCTAATATTATAACAAATTTACACACAACGTTTTATAACTTACAACTGTTGACCATCCTGGTTATGAAATTTATAGCTCCAACCAATGCAAGCCAGCAAATATTTATTCAACTCATACAGACACTAAACTGTACTTAACATTGACAGGAGAAAAGCGAGAATTTATACGCCAAAGAAAATAACATGGGAATATTTGTAAGTGAAAGCTTTAAGGTTGAAAAATATAAATGTTTTGGATTTAAAATTCCTAAAACATACTTTTCTTTTGAAATATTATTATAACTGCTATTTAAACAGATTTTATTTACGCATATCCTTTCTTCTCTTGATAGTAGCGTTTTGTGATAATCCTTTTATGAACTTGACCCACTTTATGTAAATCTTTTACAAAGTTTTAAACCCAAACCCATATACTTTAATACTCTTTTCTTTTAATATCTTTTAACACTCTTTTTGTAATGGCTTCTCTGCTTTATTGCTTTACTCATATATTTTGTTTCAACACGTCATGCAGTTGAGATAAAAAAATTAAAATACAATAAAAGCAACAACAAATTATACAACAATCTCTTGCAAATGAATGTGATTGTCTTAAACACCTTGAAAGCAAGATAAAAAATTATAAAAAATATACAAAATCCTGCTCTAGATTGCTGGAATCATCATCAGTAGAAAAAATGTTGTTTTACAGGCAAGTCATGTCCAAAGGATATTCTTTTTTAAGTGCATGTCCTTTCGTTTTTTCTATAAAAATGCATTTTCCTTAAAAAAATATTAAAAAAGTGTTTTAAATACTCATTTATCTCTGCTCGTTGTAGAGGAAAATTACGCAAATTTTTGTTGAAAAGGGTGCCAAGAAAAGAGCCTTAAATGTGAAACGCATTTTTGTTTAAAATTGTTTCATATTTAAAGGGAATAAACTCATTTCGTTTTAAATCTTAAATAAATATTCATTTAATGCTCTATTTAATTTCATTTTATTTATTATTTATTTAGGTTTTTATTTTATTTAAAAGCAAAATTATTTTAAATGGGGTTACAATGGATGGAAAAAAAGAGAAAATTATGAATTAATAAATTGTATTGATGGAGGAGTATAGGGTATGTGTGTGTATGTGTGTGTGTGCATAGGGTTGTGGTTTTTAATTGAAAATGATTTTATTTGAAATGCACCACAGAGTTCAAAGCGTATGCACTTGTCAACAGTAAACACAATGCACAATGGGTCAAGTAGATATAAAAACCCTTAAGGGTCAGGATATATTGCTTTATGAAAAACAGGAAAAGAAACTTAAGGCAGTTAAGTTTGAGGACACAATTTAAGAAATAGAAATGAAGTAGTAGCTTGGTGTAGAATTTAAACGAAATAAGTTATTCTACCAACAGAAAAGCATCGTCATTCTTGGGCAGACGTAAAATGGCAATACTTAGAGCATAAGTATAATAATAAATTTAGTTGCTCCCTTCTTCCTTGTAATAGAACAGTATTAAATCAAGCAATCGATGACAAAAAAGCCAAGTAACCGCCTGTGGTCCTAGCAAAGGAACAAGTGTCCCTCAGTTTCTTGACCGAGAGCTCTGAAAGTTCCTCAAACTACGCGAACTCACAAATTGAGGCGGTGTTCTCGGCGGCACTGACATAAAAAGTGTAAAATCGTCAGAAAGCTCCGACAATAGTCGTTAAAAAGTATTAACATTCTTAAAATATTGGTTACAAATCTATAATGCCTCAACTCAGAAGTTACGCAGTCGCCACCGCCTTCAGTTGAGGTTAAAAATTCCCTATCAAAGTAGCTTCTCTTATCTGCTAACCTGTTTTTAATAGATTCAATAACACGGTATTGTCGATAATTTAGAATTGCACGTGTACGCCCAATTTGCCTTCAGACTACTAGTACTCACTCAGTTCCTTGAGCTGCAGTCTCCTCAATATCAGATTAAAGCTTATCATTGGACCTTAAAACGAATTAAAATTTCCACATTTATATTGTCTCTATCTGCCCAATAGGTCAAATGTATGTATTAGACAAGTGTCTAGCTGAACCACAAGGGGTTGCCTTAAGCTAAAAAGCGAATAGATATCAATAAAATCAAAGCAAACATAGTCGACGTGAAGTACAGTTAATAAGTTTAACTCAAGCGAAGACTTGACCGGTTGTATTTAACACGTACTATCTGTAGCTTTCTCCTGCAATGAGTAAGTTAACTAACTTGGCTGGCCATAACAACCCCATTATTGGATTTCAGCCTGTTTATTAGTTCTATCCACTCGCCTTCTTTTTGTGCGTGCCTTCGCGATTTGGTCAAGTCAATCGGTGACGGGGCTTTTTGGACTTGGTTCTTGTAAAGCAGGCAATAATTTCAGCATCAAACACCCTTCCATCTTAATTTGAACGACATGGCGTAGTTGATGGATCGCAATGCGCTGAGCAACGTCCACACCGACCAGTAGATCATGAAGTTCATAGTTGGTTCGGATATCGAATTCATTGTCAACCTGCATAGAGCGAAGATTTTGAGAAGAACTTTCTATTCGAACGATCTCAAAACAGCTCCTTCGATACTGGACAACACACATACTTCCGCTCCGTACAGACTACAGAAGGATGACTTGTAGGGTGTTGGTCTATATTACTCAGCTGCCCTATGAGGCCATAGTAGGAGCTGTTGCCAAGGGTTTGATCTCTAGACTAATATTAATGCCTTTTCGCATAGACCGAAGATTTTGAAAAGAAGATATCCTCTCGTGCGCTCTTAAGGCAGCTTTTCCGATAATGGACAGCGTCCATGCTTTTGATATGTAAAGAAGAACTGGAGGATGACTCGTAGAGTGTCATTTTCGCCACGCGAGAGGAGTCTCTATTACACAACTGCCTTCTTAGACCAGAGATCTACGCTCGATCTCCATGCTAACATAATTTTCGCTGGCAATGACAGAGCCAAGGTATACAAACTCTTTGACACTATCGACAGAATAGTTCTGCCGTAATATGAGAACCGATCTGTGGCATAAACTTCGTCTTGCCCCATACTTATCTTGCCAGACTACCGGGCGATGTTACCAAAGGCTGTAGCGACATTTTGCCGCTTTGTACGTACAACGCCATATATGTTGTCTGCGTACGTAAGGAGATGGACACTGTGTAATGCAGAGTGGCTTAAATTGTTCACACAGTAAGCTCGTAATAACTTTAAAAACGATAGAAGGAAGGATATACGTCTGTTATTGTATACTCCACTTTTAGGACAGAACAGCGGACACTCAGATTGTAATCGGTGGGGAGAGTATTTTCTTCCAGCCAATTTCTGTAAAAGAGTTGGTGCATCCACCTTATCAGTTCATCGCTTTCTGGGTTGTACAATTCACTGAGCAAGCCATCGGGGCCGGTGGCTGTTGTTTGTTTTTTCTAGGAATAATACTGGATAATAAGCTAATGTGGAAAGCTCAAATGGAGTCTGTCTCAAGAAAAGCCATACATACGCTTATGGAGACAGGAGGCTTGCAGGAAGATCTTTGGGCTATAACCCAAGAGTATACCATGATAGTCAGATGGATGTATACCATGATAGACAGAATAATTGTGACATATGAGGCCGTTACATGGGCGGTTAAAACAAGTTTGGACATAACCTAGGCAGTGCTAAATAAGGTACAAAGATTAGCTTGCATAAGCATAGCTGGGGCAACGAGAACTTGTCCCACAGCTGCACTTGAGTTTCTATTGAACCTTACTCCGCTGCATTTGACAGTCAAAAATATGAAGATAGAGACCGCGATGAGGTTACGTCAGGTTAACTTGGTTAGCCGAGTGGTCGATTACTCCCTACTTTGCTGTGCTGTGGAGAGAATCATGAAACTCTATAACTTGGGCATATACTTTAGGACAAGACTAATAGAAATTAGTGGACAGGTTTGGAGACTGCATACTCCTTAAGAGAAGAGACCATTTGTGTTACACAGATGACTCAAAGACGGAGTGATTGGCCCTAGGAGAGATTATTCGGAACCTATGGGAAACTCGCCATCATATTCTATCAAGTTTATACAATTGTAAGATCAATTTAACCTGGAGAGAAAATATAGAGGACAGCCATAGTATCTGATAGTCAGGCCGCCATTCGAACACTTGGCTTTTGTGAGGTTGACTCAAGGCTAGCTTGAGAAGGGCTGGGTAAACTGATTTAGCTTGGCAAGGACAGTAGAGTCAGCTTATGCTGGTACTCGGATCATGTAGGAATTCCGGGGAGTGAAAGGGCCGATGAACTTGACAGAAAGGGAGCTTTCACTCAACTTGGGCCGGAACCCCCAACAGAAATGAGGAGAATGAAAGGCGGATACACTTCTCTGGCAGTACAGGTCTAAGATAATTTAAACTTTTGTTGGGTTACTATAACAGCAGATTTGAGTACTGCAGAAAAATGTCCAGAGACAACCTGGGGATACTCACTGGGCTTATGAACCGTCATTGCAGTCTAAATGAATATCTAAGTAAAATGGAATTAGTTCTAAGCCCGATATGCAGATTCTGTGATAAGGAAATCGAATCACCAAAGCACATACTGGGTAGATGTAAGGCAGTCTAGGAAACAGTGTCTGGGTTTCTATCAGATACTAAATAGGTAGGCAGTTATTGCGGTTGATACCAACCGATAATACGTACATATATTAGTTTAGGGGAGATATTCTATAGCGATAAAGGGCTGTACAATAGACCGAGAGGTCGCAGTATTTTTATACCTCCATGATTATAATAATAACAATAAACCTAACCTCAACGTTAACTGTACTTTTGATGTGGTGGCTTAAAATAATCGTTATTACTTGTCCAAGCTGTGTACTAACAAACGAAATATGTACGCAGAGCTTGCTAACACGGATATATCCAATCTTAGTTATAGCAAAGTCAGCAGTAGATATCAAAGAATACAAAGCAATACTTACATTTGTGGAAATGGTCAAAACTGAGTCACCTCCCAGCGAGTGCTTACCACTGGACTGTCGTAATCGTGCAGCTTTCCTTGATTTCTATGTTTTTTATGTCAAATTCTTAGTCTATTATGACAGACAACCTTAATGAAGAAAATACTTAAAAATCTAACTGACAGCCTAAAGCTCGGCCAGTTAAGCCGTCAAGACAATTTTCTTTAAAATAAATTTAATCATAAAATAAATTTATGGTTAAAAAATTCTTTCAAAATTTTTATCGAAAATTCGGACTACAGAAGCTTTTCTACTTTTATTACATTTTATAAAGGCTCTTATTGGTATTCGTCTATTGTTACAAAATTTGAATTTAATGAAAAAAGCACAAAAAAAAATATTAAATAAATAAAAATAAAAAGTTTAATATGAATTAATTTGCATAAATAATGTTTATTTGTTACAATAAAAGTATTGTGTAATAAAATTTTCTACAAAAATGACCCTCCCCCCCCAAAAAAAAAAACAAGAAGAAAAAAATCAAATATAACTTCTCTCTCTCCTTTATTACTAAACACTTGCCAACACGGCAGGGTTTATGGTTGTGACAAATCTGCCACCAACATCACCATCATCTCTCTGGCACTCTTACTCGTAGACACCCACTTTTAATTCAACAACTTGAGGGCATATTTATAAGAAAAATACTTTCTTTTTGCTCTTCTCTAATAATAATTCTATACAAAAATGGCAACAAATACTGAAATATGAATAGATTTATACACTCTGAAGAACAGAGTGGTTGGGAGGGGAAAGATATACTAAGAGGAGATCTAAAATAAGTGAAAAATTTGCATAATATTTTCCAAAGTCATAAAATCCATTTTAATGAAAAATTGCAATAATATCCCTGCAGCAGCAGCCGAAGCAAAAGATGACAAAAATAGTAAAAATGTGTAACATCAGGTTCAACCACCAAACCGCAAATATTGGACCAAGAAACTACTACAACAGTTCAGAATACAAATTATGGCAATAGCAACAACACTTAAAAATTTTTTACAGTTTTCCTACAAATACAAAAATTTATTCATACATTTTTATAAGTATTTAGAGAAAAAGTAAAAAAAGGCATCTCAGCTAAACGAATTAAAATCATTCGGTTACTTTTCTATTCTCTTTTAAATTTCATTCATTTTTTTTTTTTTTTTTTGTTACTTTTGCCCAAAATTGCTAAGGCACTTGAAGCACTTTTTTGTTGTGTGAAAAGCATCACAAAAAAAAGGGAAAAAGTTATAGCAGAAAAAAGAATTTATCCATAAATCTACAAATATAAGTAATATAGCAACAAAGTAATACAAATATATACGAGGGTGGTTTTAATAAAATTTAAAATTGTAAGAAATATATTAAATGAAATGAGGCATGAATGAGTATTCCTAACCATACCATACAAACACCGGTATAAGATAAGACGATAGACTATCTACAGAGCTACATAATTATTTATTGTTATTATCATTGAGGTACAAAGGTACTGCTACCTTTCGATCTATTGTACAGACCTCCATCTAAAGGGTGGACAATTTAAAAGTTTAATTTTGAACCAGCGGTTATTTCGAAACTGGCAATATTTATGCCATTCTATTCTATCACAAAATTCAGTACGTTTTCTTCACTGAACGAGATGAATCGACTTACGCTTGAGCAGCGCTGGGATTTTTTGGAAATTTATTTTCGAAACAAAGGCAATTAGTCGGGAATTGCAAAGATATAAAAAATAAAAAAAATGGAAAAAGTCGCCTTTTCGGATGCAGCTCATTTTGAACTTGGTGGGTATAATAAGCAAAATAGCCGTATTTAATGTTCAAGAAACCCAAACGTGGTCTTGAGGAAGCCGATGCACCTATTTGGTGCGGCTTGTGGAGCGGAGCCATCATTGGCCCATATTTCTTTAAAAAGACGGCGCAATAATAATGGTCAATGGAGATACCTATCGTACCATGATAACCGATTTTTTCTTTCATGGTATCTATGTAAACGATGTTTGGTTTCAACAGGACACAAATCTTGTGTCACAATCGATTTATTGCGTCAAACGTTTAATGGCCGTTTAATTAGCCGAAATGCTAATGTCAGTTGGCCGCCAACAAGCAGCAATTTAACACCGTTGAACTATTTGCTGTGGGACGCCGTTAAAGACAAGTCATATGCCGAGAAACTGTAGACAATTGAGTAATTGAAGATCAACATTCGTGATGCCATTGCTGAGGTACGATCCCATACACATGAAAAAGTTCTTGAAAATTTGTCCGATCGAATGGGGTACTGTGACGCCAACCGCGGCAAGCATATGAATGAAAAAAACAAGAAAATAAATTTGGCAATACTCCTACCCGTTTTTATTTTATTGCTTTTTTAATTTAAACTTTTAATTGCCCACCCTCTATATAAGGTTTCCCTATAATATCTCCCCCAACTTCGTCGATCTGATGAAATTCAGGATGTCGCTTGATACCAACCGCGATAATTCCCTACCTAGTAGCCGATAGGAACCTTGATACTTCCTCCTAGAGTGCATCAAGTCCTCATATGTACCCAGCATATGCTCCGGTGATTCAAATTACTCATCACATTATCTTCACATCACGCTTAAGATTAATCCAATTTTACTCAGATGTTCATTTAGTCTGCAATGACGGGACAAAGCCCGGTCAGTATTCTCAGGTTATTTATGGACATTTTTATGAAGGATTCATATCTTCTCCTATTATAGTTAGATTTTCTCAGATGCGTACGGCCAGAGAAGAGTACCTGCCTCGCATTATCCTCATTTTTATTGATTTTGCCTTTACAGGCCTCCTTCCCAGTCCACACAAGTGTTTTGGCTCCACCAGTGGAGTAGGAACTCCTTTTCGGTAGTTCAGTGGCCCTTTCATTCTTCGGATTTTCTACATGACACTTCACTTAGCATAAGCTGCCCTTGATAAATTCAATTATAATTGAAATTATTTTACAATTAGGAACTTTTCACCTCAATGCATTCCATGTAACGATTTAAAGTTTTCATAGTTTATTACGAGGGGTACTATAGGGTCCGCCATCTAACGTTTTTTTTCAACTAGTGCTTATTATTAGCTCATGTCTGATTTGACAGATAATTAGTTTTATCCTTCCGCTAAACGAATATGGTTGTGTATACGCTTGAACAACGCTGGGAAACATTGCGACATTACTTTGAAAATCATGAAAGCTCATTTTGGTCTTGGCGGGTATGTAAACAAGCATACATTGAAAAGCCGATACACCCAGACGAGTCACTGTCTGGTGCGGATTTTTGTCCAGAGGCATAATTAGGCCATTTTTATTTGAAAATGAGCAAGGAGTGGCTGTTACATTCAATGACGATGGTTATCGGGCCATGTTGAACGAATTTTTGTTCACAAAAATTGAAGATGAGGATATTAGCAGTATTTGGTTTCAACAGGACGGCGCTACGTGCCACAGAGCCGAAGCTACACTCGATGTTTTGCGCCCTGTTTTTGAAGATCGCATTATCAGTCGCAGAGCTGATGTCGTTTGGCCACCTCGGAGCTGCGATTTGACACCGTTGGACTATTATTTGTGGGGTGCCGTCAAAGATAAGTGTTACGCCAACAAGCCAGAGGCAAATGACGCTTTAAAGGACAATATTCGTGAAGCCATTGGTGAAATACAGCTGCACGCAATCGATAATGTGCTTAAAAATTGGACCGATCGTGTAGGCTACTGCATGGCCAACCGAGGCAGCCATATGAATGAAATAATTTTCCATTATTAACCGGAAGGATTGTACTTTCAAATAAAAGAAGAAGTTTGAGAAAATATTCAGTAGTTTTTTTTTAGCATTTTCAAAAAAAAAAAAAAATTATTTGGCGGACCCTCTATTTATATTTCGGGAATAGCAAATAACAACAAATATTTTTAAATGAAAATGGCTTTCTTAGTTTTCAAAATTATCCCCTTGATGATCAATATACTTTCGCATTCGTTCACTACATTTCTCAAAGTAGTTTTTCCATTCCTTTTTAAACAGTCCTTCAAAACATATTTTTTGATCGCTTCAACTGCTTCTTCGGCGCACGTAAGTCGTTGACCACGCAGTTTACTTTTGATTTTCGGAAACAAGAAGAAGTCAGTGGGTGCCAAATCATGACTGTATGGAAGATGAGACATGAATTCGATGTTTTGACTTCTCAAAATTTAACTATTTAATGAGATGTATGAGAGCTTGAATTGTCATGATGGAGGGTGATTTATCTTCGGCGTTTGGTTTTACAAATTTTTACAAAGTTTTCCTTCAAGAAAATGGTCGTGTACCACTCAGAATTCACCGTTCAATGTTGCTCAAGCGGAATAGTGGCCACATGATACATTCTGGTAAGGAAACAGGTGACCATTTGCTTCCAACAACTTTTGTTGGGTTTAGCACGTCTTGGAATACTCACACGGTCGATTGCTATTTTGTTTCCAGCTCATACGCATATATCCATGATTCAACATTGGCCACTCCTGTACTTATAGACATCTTTTAAAGCACCATGGTGGAACTTTTCAACTATTTCCTTACACCAGTCTACGCGAGCCATTTTTTAGCGATTAATAGTCCAATGAGAACAAAATTTTTTTACAACTAAGTATTCATTCAAAATCTTATGTATTGTAGTGGAACTAATATGCAAGGATGTCTCTATCTCACAATATGTCACATGAAGATCTTGCGTTGTCAGTTCACGCATTGGAGCAATGTTTTATGCCACAACACTGAATTCGTGGCCACGGAACTACGACCACGATCGAAATCACTATACCAGCGATATACTGTGGTTTTCGATGCTGCTTTATCGCCATACAAAATTCATCGACACATTCTTGTTGAGATAATAATTCACATTTCAAATTTTTTGGGCAACTTTATTTTCTTAACTCATTATAAACAAAATATATAGCACTTGTACATCAAAATGTTGTGAGTACGTTTATGCTAAAAAATGTCAAATTTTATTATGGTGTTGTCAGTTTTTAACTATTGACATTAGTCTTGCCAGTTGCGGAAATATAAATAGTAACCCTCGTATAAGATATTTCGTTTTTTTTTTAATCCGATACTTTAAAATTTTTTAAGACAACCTTCGTATATACTATAATAGTCGAGTATTGTTAACAATTTACATACAAACGAATCGAAATAAATGAATCAAGTTAAAGTAACCAGACAAAATCTAAACAACAACAAAAAATATATTTATTGATTTGAATATTTTTACCCCACCGTTGATCGCTTATTACTTACTAACAACAAGGATAGGGTCTAACAAAATATGATTTGCAAACAGGTGAACCTAAAAGTAAAATGTAATTATTAAGAGACATATATTCAAAATTATTATTCATTGCAAACTTATTTAACAATTTCTAAATAAAATCTGTCCGTAAATCATTGTTAAGATTTATACACAGAAAAAACAAAATGTGTTAAGCAAAATATTCAAAAAGCAGATTTCATACGTTCCTTTAGAGTTGCCTTTATAAATTTATAACACCGAACTCATATTTAGTAATTTACTATAAGCGTCCAGCAGTTATATATGAACTTAAAATTCTACTGAACGAAAAAAGTATGCTCCTCCATGTGTGAATTGAACGTTTTGTTTAGATTATTTATATGGTTTTTTATAACCTTTGTCTGAACTGCCATTTAGAAAAACATAATGAAATATTTAGTCAATTTTTTTTCTATAAAATGTAGAAATATTTCGTTCGAAGCTTTTGAGCTGTACGCTTCATTTAAAAAACCTGAACGCTACATTTTACAAATACTTTTTATCAAATTTAATCATTTTTTAACACACTAAAGGTATGATCATACGATTGACATAATGCACCAATGATTAGTGTATTTTATATGCCAATAATGTGATTATACAATATATTGGCTCATGCGGTAACTCACAATATTATTGTGCTTATTTATCCCAAAAAAATGCTACCCTGATGCGACAATCGTGTGAAAGTTTTATCGGCAATAATCGGCACCAATGTAAATTCCATAAATACACCAATATTTATAGCATTCTGGTGTGGCAATTGAAGAAGACAATAATCACCGATTTTTATTTTTTAATTGATTTCTTTCTTAAAAAAAACACGTATTTATACGGTGTTTGTAATTGTCATCCCTTAGAATATGCATTTTTTTAATTATTTATATGTAAATTGCAACACAAACTTCCACCATTTTTTTTTTCATTATTTTTACTTTTTTTTATCAAGCGGACATCTGATAATCAAGGCCGCTGTAATTTTCATTTTTTAGAGATCAATTTTTTACTAAAGAGTCCGCCAAATAATTTTTTTTTTTTTTTGAAAATGCTATAAAAAAACTACTGAATATTTTTTCAAATTTATTTTTTTATTTGAGAGTACAATCCTTCCGATGAATAATGGAAAATAATTTCATTCAAATGGCTACCTCAGCTGGCCATACAGTAGCCTCCAGTAGGTCCAATTTTTAAGCACATTATCGATTGTGTGCAGTTGTATTTCACCAGTGGCTTCACGAATATTGTCCTTTAAAGCGTCAATTGTCTCTGGCTTGTTGGCGTAACACTTATCTTTGACGGCACCCCACAAATAATAGTCCAACGGTGTCAAATCTCAGCCCCGAGCTGCCCAAACTACATCAGCTCTCCAACTGATAATGCGATCTTCAAAAACAGGGCGTAAAACATCGAGTGTAGCTTCGGCTGTGTGGCATGTAGCGCCGTCCTGTTGACACCAAATGTTGCCAATATCCTCCTCTTCAATTTTTGTGAACAAAAATTCGTTCAACATGGCCCGATAACGATCGCCACTGACTGTAACGGCCACGTCTTGCTCTTTTTCAAAGAAAAATGGCCAATTATGCCACTGGACCAAAATCTGCACCAAACAGTGAATCGTCTTGGGTGTATCGGCTTTTCAATGTATGCGTGCCATCAAATGAGCTTCATCTGAAAAGATGATTTTTTTTGGCAAAACCGGCATCTACTGTAACACGATCGATCAAAGTAATGTTGCAATATTTCTCAGTGAAATAAGCACAAGTTGCAAAAAAACGTTATATGGCAGACCCGATATATGTTCTAAAAAGCTATATATTTGTTCGGTTTTCTACTATGAAGTTTTTGTGCATACTGTTGGCTAGAGTATTATGTGCTTAAGGAAAACCACATACCATTTCTATTTGCCAGGAGTATTGGGCAGCTGTACGGTGAAATCGTGCAAGAATATACTTAAAGTATTTAAGATTCCTGTAAACAAAATCTCATTATTTATTAAAATACCCTTTACGTCCTTGTTAAATGTTTTTTTACAATTTTTTTCTTCTCAATCTACAGAAAGGAATGCAAAGATTTTTTACTTTTTGCATTTAAGAAATGTTAGATAAAGTCCAAAGACGAAATGTTAAATTTCCATGATAAAAAAAAATGCCAATAAAATATGAGAAGAAGAAATTATAACAAAAAGAGAAGATTCCAAAACATATTGAAATATGATTGAAAATTTTCCTACCGGCAATACTATTTGAAATATTTGTCTTACAAGGCAACATAAAAAAAATAATTCTTACAATGCAAACTACATACATACTATACAAAGGGTCCGCCATCTAACGTTTTTTTTCAACTAGTGCTTATTTCGTGAATGGTAACACTTAGCCCATTAGTTTTATCCTTCCGCTGAACGAATATGGTTGTGTATACGCTTGAACAACGCTGGGAAATATTGTGTGCGATCGACTTACAGAAAATGCCGATTTTGCAAAAAATCATCTTTTCAGATGAAGCTCATTTTGATCTTGGCGGGTACGCAAACAAGCAAAATTGTCGCATTTGTGGCACAGAAAACCCGCACGCATACATTGAAAAGCCGATACACCCAAGACGAGTTACTGTTTGGTACGGATTTTGGTCCAGCGACATTTTTCTTCGAAAATGAGCAAGGAGTGGCCGTTACAGTCAGTGGCGATCGTTATCGGGCCATGTTGAACGAATTTTTGTTCACAAAACTTGAAGGGGAAGATATTAGCAACATTTGGTTTCAACAGGACGGCGCTACGTGTCACACAGCCGAAGCTACACTCGATGTTTTGCGCCCTGTTTTTGAAGATCGTATTATCAGCCGCAGAGCTGATGTCGTTTGGCTACCATGGAGCTGCGATTTGACACCGTTGGACTATTATTTGTGGGGTGTCGTCAAAGATAAGTGTTACGCCAACAAGCCAGAGACAATTGACGCTTTAAAGGACAATATTCGTGAAGCCATTGGTGAAATACAGCTGCACACAATCGATAATATGCTTAAAACTTGGACCGATCGTGTAAGCTACTGCATGGCCAGCCGAGGCAGCCATTTGAATGAAATTATTTTCCATGATTAAGCGGAAAAGTTGTACTTTCAAATAAAAAAAGAAATTTGAGAAAATATTCAGTAGTTTTTTTTATAGCATTTTCAAAAAAAAAAAAAATTTTATTTGGCGGACCCTTTACATACATATGCTAGGATTCATAGAGAAAAATTTACATATGTAAGGTAAAGCATTAAAGTATCATCTCAGAAGTTGTTCGTTTATCAAACAAATAAATCTCAACTGGTTATATGGTTATACTGTTATTATTATGAGCACCACAAACTAAAAATAATAAATATTTTTATTTTTTCCGTGCCTCAAAGAACCATTGAGCTCTTTTCAAAGGGCATTTTCGTAACAGAGCGCTTTGTAGCCGTAGGTAAAAACTCATGACAACTATTTTTCCTCCAATCATCCTTAAATTTTTAATGTGAAAGGCTCTTACATGTGCTTCTTAAATTAGTTATGAAGAAATGCTTTTGAGAATGAATTCAATGACCTCATGAATCTTCTGAACTCTAATTTCCTGGTGGAGCTTTCTTGACAGAAGCTTGTGGTATCACAGTGGGCTAAAACTCTGGCCTAAGCAGGACTTTTGTTCTCTAGTAAGTTAGGGTCCACCACCTTACCTAACCTAACTTATAGAAAATTCCTTTTAACGCAATAAAAAAAAGTCTTCTAAATACTTTCCAGCTGATTGCCATTAATATATAATGGAAACAAGCACAGTCAGTATTTTATTAAAGAATTTAATACTAAAGATATCATGATTTATTGTTATTTTAAAATATGCTAAAATCAGGTTAGACTTGAATTCAAGGCAATATTGTCTTCCCTTTAAAATTTATTTGTAAAAAAAAACTTACTCATTCATAACTTACTCAATGTCCGCTTGTTAAAGTTGTTCGCAATTTTTATATTCAATCGTAGTAAGAAAAATTCTCATTCTTAATGAAAGAATAGCCAGTTGTAACTGGTTGTAGTTGACATTCTGGTTAAACTGCCACCAACTGCGAACGAAGAAAGACTTTTCCTTATAAAACCCTTTTCTTTAATATTTTTCCGTAAAAATTTTGCAATTCCTCGACATATTTTCTTTTATTTGTTTCACATTTTTATTCACATACTTATTCATACAGTTTTATAAATATTTATACGAAAAATAAATAAAATATAACATATATGCGAGTACAGTTTGTGGTTTTAGTTTATGAATTCCGTTTTATTTTATGTGACTGTATATTTATGAATGAATTACACCTGCAATCGTTTAAATAGAATTATTATTTCGTTTTTTCTAGTGCTGATATATTATTTTTTTAAATAAACCATCATCATAGAATCAAACGGAGTTTCCATAGCCTCATTAAAGGTCATAGACTTGTAAAGGTCTATGGGGAATTCGCACTCTATCAGTTATAATAGTTAAAGAAAAATTTGCTTGAAGTAGCTCTGATAGAGATTTTACTTGTGCTCGTATATTATATTGTTACAAAAATTAAGTTTGACAACCACTGTCGTCTACTACATCCCTAAAAAATAATAAAAACAAAACCGACAGCAATAATATAAGCAGAAATGTAGTAAATAAAAATAAATGATAACAACAAGCAAACAGACAAGGAGATAAATAAGAAGCAACAACAACACACTAAGCACTGAAACAAACAAGTTGATGTTTATATTTGCGTGAATTCAAAAGAACTAAAAAAAAGTGTGAGAAATAAATGGAATCTACCTGCAATACTGCCTTCCAGCAGAATCTGAAGGTGCAAGTGCGGGATATGCCTACTCTGTGCAGCTGCTTATTACAAGTGCAGTGAGCGGTAAGTGTCCCCAAAAATGTCCTTAGACATTTTCTATCCAGTTTCAGAACAAATTCCGTAAATGTGGGCTTATCAAGAAGTAAACAAATTGAACTCAAAAAAAATGCCGTGGGGTTAACACACATTTTCACTTGTTTACTATTTAAGCAACATCAACTGTATAATATTACCCGTCTATGTGTTATAGTATGTGTTTGTAAAACGTGCATGTCACACAATTAAGGGTACAAACTATATAGGGACAGACAAACGGACATTTAAATTGTCGCTGTTTGTTGTTTGGCGTGGTGGCCAATAACACAACAGCAATAACAAAACTGACAAGCGATATACTTCAGCGGAAATTATATTCCTCTGCTCTTTCTCTCTCTTTCTGTCTCTTTCTCTCTCTCTTACTTTCTTTTTCAATTTTATGGTATTGTGAATATATGAGTGTTACTGCATACGTTATTGTAATAAAAAAAAGAAATATTCGTAATGTCCTTGTTCATGTTTTACAAGTATTTTTATGCTGAAAATTTTTCTATTTCGTTTCTTTTTTTATTATTTTTTTATAAATTTTTTTTTTCTGTCATTTTTTCTTTTATTTCATTTCATACAAAATTTAAAAAGATAACAAAATAAAATTATGAATACATGAGTAGTATTTTCAGGATTTACGGAATTTTTATTCATATACTCGTACGACATTGTATGATTTTTTAACCACATTTTGGGTATCTTTTGGTGTGGATCTGGTTTTTTAGTATTTTACTTTTGATATATATTTTTTTATTTTTGTTTTTGTTTTTTTTTTATTAGTAACTGTACACATTTTGTATTGTTTTCAGTATTTTTATTTATCGCGAGATTCCTTTTTATGCATTATTTTTTTTTTCGAGGTTAAATGCAGTGAAAAATAAAACAGGGAATAAATTTAAGAAATTTAAAGTTGAATAGGAAATATTTTTTTTTTTTTTTAAATCCAAAATAATTTTTCAAATTCTTTTACGAGGCTTCTCGCTACGAAATTGTTATAAAAGATCATAATTGCTAAGTCTTTAATTTTTCAACACTCTATTGATAACTCTGCACAATAAAAAATTTTAAACAATTGAAATTTAAACCAAAGGCTGTCAAACTTATCTGTTGACTTAAAGAACTTTCATTCATAAAAATTTTCAAACATAATACTTAGACACAGCTTGGAGCGCAATACAAGTGCCATAAAAAAGATATCAATATAATAAAAAAATTAACCAAATTTTTATGTAAAAAAATTAACTTTTTTTTTCTTTTCTTCGTCACTCCTCTAGATGGCATATTAGCTTTCAACACAGCATCCATTGCATTGTTTCAGTTTCAGTAATCATTTTCGAGCTTAGTAGATGAGCCTTAGCTCGCCTCCATATGATTGTCTAGTGGTGAAGATCCTTGCTAAGTGGTGGTAGTGACTCTTATTTAGCATCGTATTTTTCTCCTGATCATTTGTCTGATGTTTGTCATCATCGCCAGAGGTAAGCTGAAAGGTCTGAGGGCTTTTTTTACATGGATTTGTCTGGAGATAGGAGGTTGAGCTCTTTTTATTAAACACACGAAAACGAAATCAAATTTCTTTGTTATGGCCTCTGCTGGAGATTCGAACCATGGCCGCTTGTGTTGTATGCCTACAATCAAACTATTATACCACGTCACCCTTAATAATTTTTTTAATGAATTTTAATTTGAATTTGTTTTTCATTCAGTCTGATTTCTCAACAAAAACTCAACAAAATGAATGAATAAATGAACGATGGAATTTTTCTGCTAATTCTGGTGTTTACAGTACGCAAAGAAAAAGCCTGAAATCCGTTTTTCTCTTTAGTAATTTAACAAGTTAAGCAGTTTCGTTGTATAGGTCTTTTTACTGGCACGCTAGCCGAAGTAACATCTAGTGACTTCCACGGGAATTTTAAATAATTGTAAATAAGGACACGGATTTCATCAAATATTTAATTTATTGGATCCATGTAAATGAAATTACAAATTTATTAAAATTCCTAAATAAATACATGTAATTAGGAATTATAAGAGACAAATAAGAATAGTTTTTGGTATGGAAACCACAAGTAACTTTAAATTAGTTTTTAATAGTAATCCTTGCGAGCCAGTGCTTATGCCAACGTGTAACTTACAAATGTGAGGTTAATTTCATATTGACGAAGGCTTAAGTGATTTATGTTTCGTTCATTTTTATAAAATAATGACAATCAGAAAAATATTAAATTTTAGTACAAAATTTAAGGCGTTGCCATATTAAATAAATCATGTAGATTTTGAAAGTTGCGTTATCAGGTATATTTTTTAATGTCAGGCCATATTTGGAAATAAGTTAAGACAGATTTCCGGCATATTGTATATCTTATTCATGGTAAAATATTCTATATTATTACCCGTAATAAAAAACCACTTATGGCTACAACCTAAGTTATCTTATTCACTACCAAGTTAATATTATCTACGGCAGAAATAAACTTCGCGCTTCGTTGTGTAAATTTATAACAGGCAAGGGTAGCCATGTTCTTAAACTGGGGGTATGCTAAGTCGTAACCTAGTTTGTGGAATTCGATATCTGCACTACACTCGTGAAACAGCACTTTTTGCCCTACACGAACAATATGTCCTTGATTCAATAAATATAATGATGTTTGTAAATAAAACTTACGTATACATTACCTTTAATGATGACTGTCCAGTTTCGTTCCATAGGCGAGAAACATTCTAGAGAGTGGCTTAGGTACCTGTTGATAAATACTTGAAGTGCATTTATGTCGCGCCTATTCGAGCTCCACGATTTGCAAACTGCAACAGTCTATTGCAACAGGTTCAGCGCAGTTGTTGAATATTTTAGTACCGATGGAGATATGGCGAGTTTCCCAGACATGGTTAGCTTTGTCATAGGCTTATCCCGCTTTGTTTATACGGTTGAAACCTCTTCTCTTGAGCCTTTACTTGTTTTTGTTATACTGCCTAGTTAACAAAAAGACTCAATGCTTTCGTTGTATAAAATGTAGCGAATTTTTTGTGTTCAGTCTCATTGACCCAGTTTCTGACACGTCCGTTCTTAGAAAACAGACTGCTGTTTGATTTTCATACTGCTATGTACGTACTAACAAGCATTTGTTGCCTGCATAATTCAGATCTTCCAATCGGCCAGGTGTTAAGGCAACCTTAGTTGCTGTCGAAGACTACTTTAAATAGCAATGGAGATAGTGGACATCCCTGACGTACTCCTACTTTGAAATTTAAAGGACGACTGATTGTGTTCTCGTGCAGAATACGACATCTAACGTTATCATAGAATTCCAGTATAATCCTTATGAGACTTTCCGATATTTCTTTGCACTGAAGATCGTTCCAAATTGCAGAGTAAGGTACAGTGTGGAACGCCTTTATGAAGTCAATTAATTTAGATAGCGGCGAGCAAATTCTGCAATTGTTGAGTCGAAAACCGGCTTTAACTTTGAGTACGTTATTGCAAAGGGCGTCATTGACTGCTCCAATTCTTGCAACCGAAAAGGTTTATTTTTTCTGGAAATTACCATTATCATACCATCTTTTAGGTTATCACTGAGTTGATATGTCTCTAATAGCTGTTCTATCAATATTTATATAAGTTAGACGCTATTAGCAGGACTAGCTTCCTATAATTCCGTCGATATACTATCGATTCAGGGTTACTTCTCGCCTCTGATTGTCCTGATTGCAGTCTTAATCTCTGATGTGTGAGGTTTCTCAGCCGGTATATCAACACGGTTTCTGTGCTAGAGAAAAAGCATATAGGTCTGTTTGGGGTTCGTGCAGTCCTCGGAAGTCCTTCATAATGGTCCAGCCAGATGTTCATATGTTCTGTTATAAACCTAATAATCTCACCGAAGCTGTTTCTGAGTGGCTTGCTGTTAGTAAAATTTTTGCGACATAGTTTCCCCGCTTCAGTAGAGGTGTCTATTCCTGTGACACTCAGGCTGTGTAGCGATAATATTAATCTATCGGCGTCCATGTTTGTATACTTCGCTTGTAGTGTCCTTTTTCCATTAGGCATTTTAGCATTGTCAAGGTTAGTTTTCTCCATACTAAGTCGTAAATTACGTCTATTCCTTCTGTGCAGTACCTCTGTACTTATTTGTATTTTCTACGTCGGTCGTTTAAAAGGATTAAAGACTAATAGTTAGCAATCAATAACAGATCTAAGACTATTTAAAAGCCATTCTAAGTATCAGGTCAAGGTCTATACATATACACTCACACAAAACTCCCGCGACATCTATTTTTAGACTCATTGGAAGAGACATACAATTTAATGACGAATCCGAATGTCATATGTATTAATAAGAGAAGTTTTTCTTAGCGTAAATACTCATAACCAGTTGCTAGCAGTGCTATGAGATGATACCGCTACTAAACATTATCTAATGATCTGGTCTGCTATTGAACCGAGGGTCTCTTGGTTGGTAGGTAGATGTGATGGAAGCGGTAGGTAAGACAAGGGCCATATATATGTACTTTAAAAAAGAAAAACTACTGTGTTGTAAGAAGTAAAACAAGTGATGATTTGAAAATGACAAATTTGAAACAAAGTATTGATTTAATAAAAAGAGAAACTATTTCAAATGAAATACTTTTTTCATACATACCCCAAGTAAAGCCTTGTTTTGTTCATACAATAACAAATTTCAAAATATCTAATTTTAAATATTTTCCATACATTTGTTTTTTTCAAATTAAAACATTGTTTGGCGTTTAAGCCGATTATGAGATTTTGCTGTAATTTTATTTTTCAAACATGTGATATACTTCATACATATGTCCATACATAATTATGGCTATCAATTGTTTGATGGTTTTTGCAAACATGATTAATTTTAAATTAAAACAAGTCTAATAGATATGGTCTGGCAATCTTGACACAGGTTTACCCTATACAAGACAAAAAAACAAAACGATGGAGAGCGACTAAAAGAGCTATGTCAGACAGACAAACTTATCATAGGTGGCTCCATCTTCCTGCATAAAGAAATTCATAAATACACATGGACATCACCGAGCGACAGCTTACGTAATCAGATTAATCACATATGCGTAAGCAAAAGGTGGAGAAGCTCTTGGCTGATGTGAAAAATAAAAGAGGTGCTGACATCATTTCTTTAAAGAAACAAGAATACAAAGATAGAAGAATATCAGCATATACCCGTATATAATTCGTCGCGGTTTCAGTGACGACTAAAAGCAATAACATAAGAATATATGTGAATTGTGAAGGAACAAAAGTCTTGTGAAATGAATAGCAATGTTCTATGCTCTGTGAAGCATTTATGTACAGCAATAACATATACTTTTGTTTCGAAAATTCTTCGCAAATAACGAACAATCGATTATTGTGAATGCCACGTCAAGCGGGTATCCATAACACATAACTATGTTAATGTAGGGTATCGATTCGTTTATAGCTAAAACGTTTAACATGTTTTCTTGTCTGTATTTATAAATTGTAGAGAGCGAGAGTGTGAGAGAGAGTGGCAGACGGGGGAAGTAATCATTTAATTTTATTGAAATTTTTGAAATATTTTTAAATTTTAATGAGATTTTAAATTGTTGCAGATTTTTTTTTTAAATTGTTTGCCAATAAACTAATGCGCTAATTATGTATTGCCAACAACACTACAACATCGTCATGTTGTTGGCATTTGTTACCGCAATACACACACACTAAAACATACTACATATTACCTGTACATATAACGGTATTACAGCCTACCATTATTTATGTTTATTTACTCACAAATTCACACACACATATATAGCCTTCTCTTTCTCTCTCTCTCCTACTCTACTGTATGTGTATTTCTGTTTGTAATTGGTAGGCTGCTAAAAGACAGCGGTTTCTGTGGTCTTTTACTATATTTGGTTGGTAATGGTAATAATCATGATTGTTTACGTATCGGTTTGAGCCAAAATCTATAGAACTTAATGGATTTGTTTTTGTTGGCCAATAAATATACTCTTCTGTGACAGTTTTTGGTTATGAAGTAGTTGTTGTTGTTGTTCACTCATATGTAGTTGGAGATTGCTTTTCAAAGCATATTTTGTGGTTGATATCTCACTATTTGCTCATGTATGTTCGTGTTAATATTTTAACAAGTTGTCAACTTGTGCTGATTTAAGATAAACATTTTGGATACAAGAATGAAATATTGTTGATGAGCTATGGGAATGAAATTTAAAAAAAAGAATGTTCAGCCTTAAAATAGATTAAACTTATTTGATATATTTTCTGTATATAAGAATAGTTTCCTAGGAAGAAAAAGATTTTTTTCTCCGTCACTCCTCTAGGGAACATACTGCCTTTTCACAAAGCCCACAAATATATGTGTAGTGGTGAATATCCTTGCTAATTGGTGCTGGTCTTGACTTTAGCATTGCAATTTTTTCCCAGTGGGTGGCGTTTTTTTCCAGTTGTAAGCTAAAATGTCAGGGAGCTTTTTTTATTTTTTGAATGGAGTTGTCTGGAGGAAAGTGGAAGCCTCTTTATTGAACACTCGAAACCGCATTTATATTTTTTGGTTCATGTCCTCTGCTGTGACTCGAACCTAGATCGCTTTTGTTGTTATGCTTTAACTCTAACCACTACACCACGCCACCCCTCAGGCAAAACGATAAATCGTGTGTTTTTTCAAATAAAGTCGGAAGTATAAGAAACGAGATCTAAGACCTCTATCTCTTCTTTCCAAATCCGAAAAGAAACTTAAAATCGGGTACCGTTCAGTCAAGTTATTAGCTTATAAGTGCATGAAGCTCCGAAAAACGGGTTTTATACTCGTAGCTCAAAATTTTGGAGGTGTTTTGAAGATTTCAGAAACAGATCCTTGTTCTACACGACAGCGCCTATTAGAAAAGTAATATCATTTCCCAGGTATTTCAACTTCGTTCATTTTTGTAGCCCCGTCTCATCAATTTCGATTATTCTTGCACAAATTTCTATTTATCTACGTTGAATTCAAAAGATGTAAATTATAATACACACAAAGGAATGGGACTGGCAGCACCATTAAGCTTCCAAGTGGTAGCACTTTTAATAGCACAGACATTTATGGCAGTAACAGATACACAAGAGCCTAGACACAGACCAATAAAGTTTATAGTTAAAATCTCACCATACAGTTCCTGATGTGGTGTATTTTCTTTTTAGCCATTTTTATTTTTGTAATAATATTATATAACAGACTACATAATTGCGTGTAGAGTTGCTCTGCGGCTGATAATGCGATCTTCAAAAACATGGCGCAAACAATCGAGTGTAGCTTCGGCTGTGTGGCACGTAGCACCGTTCTGTTCAAACCAAATGTTGTTAATATTCTCCTCTTCAATTTTTGTGAACAAAAATTCGTTCAATATGGCCCGATAACGATCGCCATTGACTGTAACGGCTACTCCTTGCTCATTTTCGAAGAAAAATGGTTCAATTATGCCTCTGGACCAAAATCCGCACCAAACAGTGACTCGTCTTGGGTGTGTCGGCTTTTCAATGTAAAGCTAAAGCTGATGAGTAATAATGAATATCGCGTTATATGATATAGGTTTGGTCTAAACATTATTTTTTTGGTTTTATTTATAGAATGAATCACTGGCATCCTAATTCTCATTCACACACTAATAACAAAGAAATATTGCAATTAAAACTATCGATACAAAATTGTCGTAAAGTTTATTTCATTGAGCCTTTAAATATATGGGTTATGACTTTCTTCAATTTTAAATTTCAATGTGAGTAAATTCCCATAATTTTTTATTTTTCATCAGTTTATAATATTTTTACACATGATAAATCTTTTGTTCGATTTTTATTTAAAACAAAAGTTAATATTTTATATGATTTAGCTGCTCACATGGATATCTGGACGAGAAAAAGGTGTGGAAAAGGAAAGGAAAAATCGAGTATTAGAGAATATCAATATTTCCGCTTGTTTTATAGTTCATATTACACGTTTTATTATTGTTGATGTTTTTGCACGCACAAAATGCATTGATTTAAATTTATACTCTTCACACTCTTTCAATTTCTTTTTTCACCGTTATTTTTTCTACGGTTGGTCAAGGCCGACTAAAAATTCTATACACTTATTATTATAAGCTTTCACAAGTCCAAGCGGTTCTGTGAAGTTAACCAACAGCAATGTCGTATTATGCTTTATTGAAAACAAGTTGATATGTCAATAACAAACATAGGCAAGCTATTCTGTGTGGTTTAACTACTGCACACAAGAAATAACAACAGCCGTGTCTGCTTTATTACAAAAACACGCACCACTATATTCAAATACAGTTAATGACAAAGGTTTTTTAGATCGCTAGGCAAACAAAGTTCATAATTATGTTAAAGCTTTATTTCTGAAGCTCTTAAGTTGAGTAAAAAGAAAGTGCCTAGACAACTTAATTAGCACTCAATTCTAACTAAAATATTGAGTATTAAAGTTTCGCCTAAGAACACAAGAGATCGCTTATTTGCAATTTCGAGCTTAGAGGCAACAGTTTGAGCAAAGCCAACTCAAGTGATTTAGTTCATTTCCCTAACGATTTCTTTGCTATTCCTTAATTACGAACGAAGATTCCATTAAGATTGCCAGAAATCAAACAAGTCTACAATATGTTATTGTTTGGAGTGAATTTCGGGCTAAAGGCATTATTGGATCATAGTCTTTTGATAATACGTTAAACATTTACTGTCACTAAAGACTGATGTCGTGACTTGATTACACAGTTCATTTTTCTGAGATTACAGGTAACTGGTGAGGCTAATATGTGAGTTCAGCAAGGTTGTATCCTATGACACATAGCCTAAGAAATGATTTGATTTGGGTTTGCAAAAGTGATTGAAATATTTATTTGAGGTATAAAATAATGCCTGTACATGGTTTACTTTTTCATAAAAATGTTGCTCGCATGTGGGCCATAGGTGGTCCATCCGTAAGCTTTAATTTTGACATAATTTTTCAAGCTTTTCGCCCTATATCTCATCAATGGCTAATGTTATATTTTCTTCGCATGATCTTGAAGTCCAATGGACTGCCTTAAATCGTGAGATAAATTGCTCACCAAACTCGAGTCTAAATAGGTTGATGGTATCGCTTACCGTGTGGGATGTGGCACCATTTTGTTGAAACCATCAAGTCAGCAAGTTCAATTCTACTACGTTGGGCAAAAAAAGTTGGTAATCATCGCACGATGTTGCAAATTTCATCGTTTTTAAAGAAGTACGATCCAATGATGCCAATGACTTTCAGGGTGAATTGGCAGCTTTACCTGCTCATTGAACCAAAAATGAGCTGAATATAATTTATCGATAAAAATTTACCAAACATGTTTACCTCACATTACGAATTATAATAATAAAATTACAGCAGTTTTGGCACTGCCAATGCCATTGACCTTTCTTTAGCAAAACAAGCATCCACTGTAAGTTATCACTATAGGGTTTCTTAGCTGTGAGGCCATTTGTTCCAGGTATAGGGTAACAATATGCAGCCGATCACATTTCTTTTTTTTATAACAAAACATACTCACATGCAAACATATAAATGCAGTTTGGCGTATACTTTCTCACCTATTGTTATAAGGATATGAGCACATGATTTAAGTTCATATATAAATGGAAAAATAGGTATGTGACTGTAAGTGTGTTGCGTAGTTATAAGAGTGACACTGAAAGAAAATGTTGGAGGTTTTATTTTCAATAAAAATTCTAATTTATATTAAGGAATATTAACAGTCTTTACTTACTTTATAGACTAAGATATGAAAGATTCAAGGTTTATCTGAATAATATGGGATATAAATATTATTGATAATTTTATACCATATTCAGTCATAGATTTTAATTGAGTCAAGTAAAGGATCCGCCAAATAATTTTTTTTTCTGAAAATGCTATACAAAAAAACTACTGAATATTTTCTCAAATTTCTTTTTTTATTTAAAAGTACAATACTTCCGGTTAAGAATGGAAAATAATTTCATTCAAATGGCTGCCTCGGCTGGTCATGCAGTAACCTACACGATCGGTCCAATTTTTAAGCACATTGTCGATTGTGTGCATCTATATTTCACCAATGGCTTCACAAATATTGTCCTTTAAAGCGTCAATTGTCTCTGGCTTGTTGGCGTAACACTTACCTTTGACGGCACCCCCGCAAATAATAGTCCAACGGTGTCAAATCGCAGCTCCGAGGTGGCCAGACGCCACCACCTTTGCGGCTGATAATGCGATCATCAAAAACAGGGCGCAAGACATCAAGCTACGGCACGTAGCTCCGTCCTGTTGAAACCAAATTTTGCTAATATCCTCCTCTTCAATTTTTGTGAACAAAAATTCGTTCAACATGGCCCGATAACGATTGCCATTAACAGTAACGGCCACTCCTTTTCGAATTTCATTTTCAAATTATGCCTCTGGACCAAAATCCGCACCAAACAGTGCCTCGTCTTGGGTGTATCGGCTGTTCAATGTATGCGTGCGGGTTACCTGTGTCCCAAATGAGACAATTTTGCTTGTTTACATACCCGTCAAAATCGGCATCTTCTGTAAGTCGATCGCATTCACACTTACCGAAGCGAAAAAAGCGTATACACAACCATATTCGTTCAGCGGAAGGATAAAACTAATTATCTGTCAAATCAGACATGAGCTAAGTGTTACCATTCACGAAATAAGCACTTGTTGAAAAAAAACGTTAGATGGCAGATCCTTTAAAACCTCTTTGTTGAAAACCATACAATTTAAAAAAAAAACATTATTTTTTAATTATTTTTTTAAGAACTAATTATGTTGAAAAATGCTATTTTAAAATTTATATGAATAAAGATTTTGCATACTGTACTACTTCGATTAAAAAGTTTGGGAATCTATCCAGAAAATTAAAAATAAAGGTTTATTCATCTAAATCTATATTGTCTCCTCCAAAGTAATCCCTATCGACTTCAGCACACTTATGCCAGCGCCTGATCCAATTCTCGAAGCTGTTTTATATTCGGTTTTCGGTATGTACATCAGTGCTTCCTGCCATTTTTCCATTATTTCCTCTCGACTGCTGAAACGCATTCCTCGTAATGCTTTTTTAACTCGATTGAACAGAAAGAAGTCACAGGGAGCCAAATCAGGTGAAAAAAATTTCGAATAATGATGCTTCTCTGCGAGACGGTGAGTTATCATGGTGCAAAATCCACGATTTTCTGCCTACAATTCTGGTTTCTTGCGACAAGTTGCTTCACGCAAACGTCTCATAACGTCCAAATTTGTTTACTGTCTGGCCTTTTGGCAAAAATTTACGATGCACTACAGCGTTGGAGTCCATGAAAATCGTGAGCATTGCCTTCTGTTTGACTGAAAAGTACGTTTCACTTGTCTGATGTCTGGATTGCATGTCGCACGTATAAACCCACGTCTCGTCCCCAGTAATGATTCCTTTAATGAATGTGGGATCGCAGTCAGCCTCGCAAATCCTGTCTTTTGCGAACTCAACACGGTCTCTTTTTTGCATGAAATTGAGGTGTTTTTGGCACCAACTTTACTGCTACACGACGATAACCCAAACTATTAAGCAAAATATCTGCACGGATCCAGAGACAATTTGTGAGTCCTCCGCTGTCTCTCTGATGGCTAATTTGCGGTTATTGACCATAATTTCCTTTACACTATCGCTGTTTTCGTCGATTTTCGATATCGGTGATAAGCCATTGTGTTCTTCATCTCCGATTGACTCACGACCACTTTTGAACTGCTCGACCGTTTTCTTTTTCGACCCGTTTTTAGGTAAAATTTAATACAAGTTCCCTGTTGCAAATTTAAATAAAATTGTAAAAAATCGCCAAAACATATAGAGATAGATGTACTCTTGGCTACGTAGCTTTTACAAATATCAAGCTGTGACGCTAAAATTTAGCGGGAATATCAACAACTGATGTACCAACTTAACAAAAAAAAAAAATTAAATCGGAAAGATGGGACCGCCACACGAGGATTATTCCGGAAACTTTTTGATCAATGTGGTATATTGTTGTTACTTCTCACTGAATATACTTCGTACAGAGTTGCCAATCCTTATTTTACATATTTTACATAGCGATGTATTTTCAATTCGATTCAATTAATTCTTCATTTAAGTACTAATTGGACAATTTAAAAATAGTGGTTTTGTATGGTAAATTTAGCTCAATTAAGGCCTTAATTGCGTGACAGCATTTAAGTGGTAATTAAAACTTATGTTTGAACATGATATTACTTTGGCTGATATTCAAATCAATTATTCAATAAAGAATTTGTTTTTCTATCTTTAACTTCTTCAGGGAGTTCTACTAGATACACTTCTTATTAAATCATTCAATTTAAAATTGGCATCGGTTTTGGCAAAAAGCTCAAGCCACATTTTTTCATACAATTTAGTATAACCTTGGACATATGTCTTCTAGTGATGCTGTCTACTCTAATATTTACTCTATAAAATCCATATATTATAGTGTAAGGCTTTGTATTAGTCTGCCTTAATCGCTTACAAATTACTTAATTGTTTACATCTTTTTCAATTTCATTTAAACTTATAATGCCACAAAGCATTATAAAAACAGCTCTCATAGCCCACAACTATTAACCAACTCATTAGCCTAATATGACAGCTAAATAGGTCTATTTAAACTGTCAAAAGAAAAGAAAAAATAAATTTAAAAGGATTTCTTTCAATGTAATAGAATACATGGAAGAATATTAAATAAAACAGACAATATAAGCGAGAGTGTTTGTTACAAAAACAACTTAAAAAATATTGCATTAAAGAGTATGAAACATGAATAACGATGACTAAATATGAATAAATGTGCGAGTATACGTTGTAGTTCAGTGTATGCAAGTGTCTATGAATGTAACAAGAGCTATACATTCCATATACAGTGACTTACAGCTTATTTCGTGTTCATTCAAAATATAACTTTGAACGCTTACGGCTTAGAGCTGCAAAACAATCGATAGTACTATCGATAGTATCGATAGTTTTGTTTTTGGCTGACAATCGATAGTTTTTTTCACTATCGATACTATCGTCAAATTCTAAAGGTAAATACGGAGGCCACTAAATGTAGTCAAAGTAACATTTGCAAAAATTTGGTCGACGCAGGTTGTTAGTCGTCTGTAAACTTTTATAGTTATATACACACAGTTTAACAGTTTCTTAAATTTCAATTTATTAAACTCAAATAAAGTATGAATTGTAACTAAAATATGTTCGTACATACGATTTCGTATTTGACCCAAACAAATTAATCTTTGTTTCGTCAGGCCATGTAATGTTGTTCTAATTATTACGGTGCAGGTGTTGCTTCCGTTTGCTGAGAAAAGATACAATTCGAGGACTCTTACCATAAGTACAGCTTATGTACGTTTTTTTTTTCTTATTGCGCGACTTGAATCAGGAGAATAAGAAGAGATTAATCTTTGATGTACGAATTAAAAGCTGACAGGTTTCTTTCACTAGATCTTATTAATTACTTTGGTTTTGGAGCACTTTATTGTCTGAACAAATTTCTACTTCAATACATACAATTTTCTTACATCCTGGAAAAAAAGAAAGTGTCCCTATTTATTGTTTCATCACTATATGTTTATTATAATTATTTTCCTTTCACTTAAATTCTAATATTGTTGCCACTAATAGTACTTAAAAGAATTCGATAACATCGATATCGATAGTGGGCCGACTATCGATAGTTTTGCAGCTCTATTACAGCCTCAAATCTAAGGACGATATCAAAAGCATTTAAACGCACAATTTTTATAAAAATACTTATTTATTTAAAATTAAAATTATGTGTTCGTGTCCTTAAATATTTGTAAAAGTAATTCTAAGAAAACTTAAAACATATGAAAAATACAAGTCACAGCGTATTTCATATATTGTCAGCAGTCTTAGAAAAAAATTAGATGGAACATGGTCAGTATTTGGTATGACCTTCTTTTTGCTTAATTACACCTTTAAGACCATTTTCCGTCGATATAAAGATTTTTTTGGTATTTTCGAGGTAGTCTTGCTCATTCTGATTAGTAATCTGCTTCTTCGGTATTCCCAAGTCCAAAATTACCCACAAATTTTTTGTCACGTTAAAGTAATTGAGAAGCATTCATGAGGTTTATTTAGTTCCATATCAACCATTACTTCAAGATCATGGATTTATGTTTCGGGTCATAGTCCTAATAATACCGAAAATGACTGTGTATATTCAACTTTGATTTTGACTTTGCAACGAATTATCTTTTAATATGCTTAAATACATAATTTTATTCATTGTTCCATCAGTAAAAACAATGTTCTTAACTCCAGAGTCAGCCATACAAGCCCAAACCATCACTCTGCAACCGCAGTACGAGTACTTGACAGTCGTTCCCAAGTATTTATTGTGGAGCACTGTTATGGTTTTTTACGACACCCTTAATTTATATGATCTGAACTAAAAATATTTAATTTTGACTCGTCAATAAAAATAACGTCTACGAAAAAAGTAATTGTCTTTGTCACATGTTACTGAGTGAATTTAAGCCATATTTGGATTTTCTTCTTTGATATGAACTGCTTTTTTCGAGCTACTTGGCTGTGTATGGTGGCTGCCTTTGGAGCTATCAAAATTGCTTTTATTGACGGCTTAATGGGTAAAGATATGTTTTTAAAAATGATAAAAGATAATTTCTTGCAAACTGACAATGCTGTGGGTATACGACATCATTTTCGGTATTATCAGAATTATGAACCGAAACACAAATCAAGGATTTTGCAGTCATGGTTGATATGGAACTGATCGAACCTCACGAATGCTTCTTATTATTCTCTCATTAAACGTGATAGAAAATTTGTGGACAATTTTGCACATCGGAATACCGAAGTAGCAGATGAGTAATCAGAATAATTTATAAGCTGTACTGGACAAAGAGTAGAGCAAAACTCCCCTCGCAACTACCCAAAAAATGGTTACATTGACGGAGAAACGTCTTAAAGATGTAACTCAACAAAAAGAAGTTCACACTAAATACTAAACCATGTTCCATGTACGTTTTGTTATGAATGCTGACAATGCACGAAATAAGCTGTGACTTGAATTTTTCATATTTTTTAAGTTTTCTTAATATTACTTTTAGAAATAATTCAAAACATAAAATCATAATTTACTTAAATGAAGAAGTAATTAAAAAAAAAAATTGCGTTTAAATCTTTTTGATATTATCCTTAGCTTTGATGCTGCAAACGCTCAAAGTTATATTTTCAATGCACACGAAATAAGCTGTGATCCACTGTACATACGTGTGTGTAAGAGAGAAAGTAAATGATAGGATTCATTTGATATATCAACTTCGTATGTAGTCATACTATATTATTTTGATTTTTTCTATCTACACATACTCGTATACGAGTATACTTCTCATACTGGCTAACAAATATCATCCATACACTGATATTTATTATACATTTTTATAATTGTATATGTATGTGCATTATATATTATAGGAAAATATTTATATACTTGCATAACTCTGTGTGTGTGTTCGTATGTGTGTTTAATAGGACTTCTCATTATATACATACACACTGGTACAAAGCCATTTACATTATATTTATAGTAAAAGTTATCTATCACACTATGCATTTTATGATAAAATTTCACGTATTTTTTGAATTTGTATTTGTATATAAATTTATACGTTAAAGCAAAGGGTGTGTACAAAAAAATTGTATATAAACCTTAAAATTCTATAATACTGTTACGAAAATCAGCTTGGTTACCCCTGCCGTTAAAAATAACCAAACCGACAACAACAACATAAACAGAAATGTTGTAAATAAAAATAAATGGCAATAGCAAAGAAACTAGACAATGAAACAACTAATAAACAATAACAAAAAAATAAGAACTGAAAAAGTAGCTGTTAGCATTCGAATGGCTTCATTAGAAGTAAAAATAAAGTAAAGAAGAGAAATGGAATCTACCTGAAGTATTGAGAGATTCGAGAGCCTTCGAAGTACTAACACTTCAGCCGTAACAAAAGCACATTGATGTGGACAACAATCTGTTTTTTTTTACATAAGACCAGCGTTCAGGGGATGGCCCGTACTCATGCAGTGCATTGTGCTGATACTAGGAAAATAGGTTATGGGAAGGAGAACCAAGGAAGTAGTTAGTGTTTATGGACGTTAAATTCAAATTTACTCATGTCGTAAGTGGCAGGAAATACTTTCGCTAGAAGATTATTCCACAACGGAACAGTGCGACCAAAGACGAATTCTCCCTATAACACGTTGTGTGATTCACTGGACAATCAACTACAAAGAAATGTGCTCTACGAGAAATAGGAGAACTACGTAAAAATATATGATTTTCTAGAATCAATTCCTTAATTTCATCAGAACACATTCCGTTATAGTACCGAAAGAACAATGAAACACACACCACATTGCGACGGTGCTCTAATAAATCGATAGAGCTGGCTACCCTACCATCGTTAATGAGCATCTTCGCCTTCTGCTGTACGCGGTGGGGAAGCTCCAAAATAGACTTTGTAGCACCAGCCCATACATGAGAGTTGTATTCCATCTTGTAAATATTAAGGAGATTAGATGGATTGAAGTATTTCTTGCACCATCTTAAACAACCAAGGCACTTAAATGCTTCTTTCGACACTTGAAATATGTGATCATTCCAACGACCATCATGGTGAATTCTCATGCGCTGAACATCAAGACACACACATTACCCCTTGACACAGATAGCAACACACTACCTCGTCTGTGTGTTAAAAAACAACATTGATTCTTGCGTGCTTTAAAAGCAACCCTGTTAGCATGATCCCACTCAGAGATTTTCACCAGGTGACTTGTGAGTGTGTCATTCATATTCATCCTTCTCACCCCAATCTCCAAAATGCATTATTCGTTTTTACAGTTTTTTGCTTTTATTTGGCACGACACATATGTACAAACTAATCTTATCGCGTTTTTCAGTCCTTAATGGAATTTAAATTTACACTATTAGGAGATTTCTGCATAGATTGAAATGATAATCTAAGGCTCAAGATCCGGGATATATGGTGGATAAAACTTACTAGCCAAGCTATTTCAGTTTCTGCCGAAACAAAAAACCTTCTTTGTTGATCAATTCTGGCCGTCTTATTTAAATTGTTTCTTCAATCTCGTTAATTCTTGACATCAAGGATTAGAATCAATAGTTTATCCAGGTTGTATAAGCTCATAACGAACAATTGTCTTCCAATCCCACCAGATACACACCATTAACTTTTTTGATATCAATCCAGGCTTTGCAACAGTCTGAAATTAAGAAAATTTTTCTTGTTCAATGCGACATGGGTACAAGCCATTACTGCTTATGTTCTGAAAGACCTTGCAAAAAAGTTATTATCCACTACTAATTAAACTTGGATGTTTTTTATACTCGTTGTTACCTCTTGAGTATCCATCATCAACATCATTGATTTAAAAAAAATATTGAGGACAAATGCGGCATTCATATTGAGGCTTTCTCATCTCAATGGTTTCACTAAATAAGCGATGTATCGCTCTTTTTGAAATGCTTACCACTACAGAGAGTTTCTCACCTTTAGCCGGCTATCATCCAAGACCATTATGTGGATTTTCGTTACCGACGACCATTAAGGTGTTCACTTTGTCAGTCTCCTTCAAACTCTGCTACCAAATATTTTGTAGTCGAACATGAAGTACCAAACTCCCTACGAATAAAATCGATGATGACAAATTCACTGCCATGAAATGATGATGATGAGAAAGCCTCAATTCAGCTATTTTTAGGACCGCCTTTTTAACTGGTAAAATGGACAATCTGACGAAATTGCGTTTCACAGTCTATTTTTATTATTTTTTATGGATTCAAAACTTCTTTAAATAGTATTAAAAATTACTTATAACCTCATTACCCTTTGGTGTACCCAGACGTATGATTAGTAGTAAACTCATGAAATTAAATAACAATCATACGCCAACATAACCCATCAACCCAGTTTTTTCTTTCATTATCATTTGTTGAAAATAACCTTTAACAGCCACAGAAATATAGTTATTCGGCGGAGTTTTTAATAATAATTTTATTGTTTGTTTGTAATAGGTTTTGTGCTCACTCTTTAAATAGAATATGAGTAATATAAATTGTTGTTATTGTAACTGATTTTTGTTCATGTTCTTCCTGCACAAAACGTGTCGACAGTTGTCACATCTGTCTTTTTTCTGGTACTTTCATATATATTTTGTGTCTGTTACATGGTATTGAATGAATGAATGAATACATGTTTGGGTGCATATCCCATGGTCATATGCAACTACAGGGTAATTAGAAGAGAGATGACAAAATTAGGCAATATTCTACAAGTTTTTATTTTTCCGTTACTTTTTCCGTTTTCTGCAAATATTTTTGCTTATCATAGACTCTGATCTTTTTATTTTTCGACCGAGAGGTGATAAAGTATGAGACATTTCTTTTTCCAGTTGCTGGTGTTGAATTATTTAATATTCCTGTATGAATAAAATTTTCCGGTCATCAGCAGTGTTAGAACCTGGACTGCTACATATTTTCTATGCAAGCACTAAAGAATGCTACCTCATAATTCTACGAATTTGCAAGCTTGAAATCAAATTTTTAAAAAGCCTTCACCTGCAGAAAAGCATTATTGAAAGCTATAAATTGCTAATAAATCATAGAAGAATGTTTGAATTGTCTGCCTTAGCATAGAAAACGATTTTAGAAACTTTTAGAAACTGTTATAAGAGCTACAGGTGAGGTAAACTGCAAAGCATCTTAATAGTGTAGACTTGAGTCAACGCTTACTGTTTACAATGCGACATACAGCTCGCTACAGTATATCTCTGACCAAAAACGCTGCTGTTATTAATATAGAAAGACCTAGATTTCCCAGCTTAAAAAATCAAAGTGATACAGTATTAACTACGTGACTTCTTTCATAGCACCGCTTACCTTTCTCATTTTTATAAGAAACAAGAGTGAAATTAATTATGGGGGCAGTCTGGAGACATTTGTCGACCAGTTTATAACAAAACTAGCACTTACGAGGGCGGATTGACATTGAAGCTACCTTGCGCTAGATGGCAGCACAAACAGAAAAACTTTTTCTTTCTTAGAAATTACGGTCTGTCAGACATCAGCTGTTAAAATTTTAGCCATATTCATCAATTAGTTTATTTGCTGTAGTCGTTTGAATTAAGCAACTTTAGTGTTTCTTGGAAAATGACAAAACGGCGAAAGAGCCAAAAGAAAAGCTTGATAAACATTACGGCGAATCTGCTCTGTCAGATTATATGGTAAGATATTGGATTGCTGAATTTAAACGGGGCCGAACATGCTCTTTCTTCAAGACAACGCACCGGTTCACACAGCATTAGATACGATGTTAAAACTACGAGAAATCCACTTCGAATTGGTTGATCACCCACCTTATAGTCCAGATTTAGCCCCTAGTGTTTTTTCCTGTTTCCAAACTTGAAAAAATGGCTCGCAGGAAAAAGATTCATCTGAAACGAAGATGTGCTTACCGAAAATAACGCTTATTTTGAGCAGTTCCCAAAATCATATTATTCAGATGGTATAAAAAAGTTGGAAAATCGTCTTACTAAGTGTATTGAGCCAACAGGAGACTATGTTGAGAAATGATTAGTTTTTGAAAAAAAAAGTATTTATCTCACTTAGGTAGCTTCAATATCAATCCGCCCTCGTAATTCTGATTTATGCTCTCTCTCACCCACCACCTCGTTTTACAATAAAAGTGGACTATTTTATGAAATGAGTTATGCGAGAAAAAGGTCGAGTGGTGTATGGTTAGAGTGTCACAACACTCTAACACGAGTGTTCCGCAGGGGAACATAAAAAACTTAAATTTGGAGTGTTTGGAGTGTTAAATGAAGAGATTTAGCTGTAGGGAGGCTAAATTCTCGCGATGGTGACAACCTCACACCAATGGGCTAAAGCGGCAATGCTAAGTAAGGATCACCACTTATCAAGGATCTTAACCATTATAAATTATTAACTATGGCACAATTTGAAATCAATTAATTAATAAAACTGATACAAGGCAATTGATGCTTAGTGGAAAGTGGAAATTCACAAAAAGGAATTTTTTCGAAGCAGCCAGGTATTTAGAAGATTTAAGCAGTGTTCTACAGGCTAAACTACAATGTATCTGGTATAACGAAATATTCTTTATATTTTCTGACATTACAGCGGCCATTAAATTGCTAGAAAGTGAACAAAGCACGTGAAATAGGGCCTCTGTGTCAGTTAACGAGGCATTCGACTTACAAACACTTACATAGGATCCTGAATATGGGGAACATGCGCTGTCAGGTATCACTTTCATTCTCAACATTGAAGATCGTTTTGAAAAGAGAGGGCAGTTGCCTTGGAAACTAATTCTGTTGAGCTGAGGACTATGAATTGATTTAGAAAGCCTTTAAAAACTGTAAATTGGATAAGCATGTTTAGTGTATTTTAGCATAAGTTTTTTAACACTGCTTGTTAACTAGATTTAGTTAAAACGTTTGCGTTCTTTTAAATTGAGTAGAATAACATTAATGCAGCAAATTAAATGCTTTACTTTATACAGTCGTTTAATTACAGCATTATAACTATACAGTTTTCAACTTATTTAATATCCGCTTAAGACACCAATTTACTCATTATTCGACTCTTAGAACGTTTTTACTAGGGACACCGGACGGTTAACCGTTTTGTTTGTTTTCGTCCAATACGGTTTTTTCAAAATCTGAATTTTTCAAATACCGAATAAACCGGTTAATTTAAGACGAATAACCGGTTAATTTAAATAAGTATAATTTCTATACGTTTGTATAGTTTTTTATTGAAAATATGCTCATCGCTTAACAATTCGTAGAAATTTAATTATTTTTGTATATATGATAACCCTGAACGTCTCACAAAGAACGTGATTACCAAGGTAGATCGAAAAAGATATGCACTCTTGAGCAAACATAACTTTTTCTCAACCTTTGTAAATAAATATTGATTTTATATATCAACTAGACTCATTGAAAGCCCACAAACCCACAAACGCCGGTTCCAAGCGGCAGATATATTTGTCACAGCATAAACACATATAACCACTCGCTAGTAAGGTTATGAGGGGATAACGTTGTTGAAAATTGTCAGAGGGTGTGGCTTGGGAAGGAACCTAACGTATCACAGTGACACACACACTATTAAATAGGTGGTGCATAAATTTACATACAGTGCTGCTCGAAATCAAAGCAAATTTTCTTGTCGAGGCAATCAAGGACTCGTATATTACAAATAGATTTATTCAAAGTAAAACACTATAGTTTTGTTATCATAGTCACTTAAATTATAACTATAATAACAAACCCTTAACTCCATTCTCTACCAAGTAGTACAACAAAAACGAAATTAGCTCCTTGAGTAGCTGTTCGAAACTTAAGTACTTTCAGTACTTTGTGTAATAAACATTGTTTTTTATGGCCTCTGCACATCGCTTTGGCATAGTTTTTATGAGATTTGTTAGAATTATTGTTAGTATTGATTGCCACTTTAATTTTAAGCTCTCCATCAGCTTCTGCTTATTTTTAAAATGACGTGGTCCAGCTCTGCGCTTCAAGAATTAGAAATAATTTTATATAAATAAAAGAACCGGTTAACGGGTTATTTGTATATATTATTTTTAACCGAAAACTGATTATTTTAAAGTGCTACTTTTCGAGTTATTCGAAAACCGGTTTTTGGAACGGGTTGAATAATCGATCCCTCTAATAGCCAAACAGCTGGATTTACAGAAACCACACTGTACTAAATATTTGGGTTCGAACCGAAATGTGGTAAAAGGTAAAAAATGTAACTAAAGTAACATTTAAGGTAATAATTAAGATGGGGATAGCGAAGCACGTCGGGCTTTAGCTAGTTAAATAAGCTAAAATAACTGAAACTGAAAGGATTAGTTGTATAATTCTGTTGTCGTATGATTTTTATTTAATTATTATTATTTTTTATTTGTCATACGTATAGGCGAACCAGACGATTTAAATTTATAACTCAACCTTTACCAAGCATTATTACTTTGTCCTCTGGTTCCTATAAAATACAAAGCCACCACGATGCGGTTCGGTTTAACGAAAGATGTTTTATTTGACTCCAGTTTAGACCACTTCTGTTGACTTCATTATTAAGCTAATGTCGCAAAGCGTGCTACGGATATCTAATTCTTTGTGTGTTGCCTTGGAGACTCAAATCAATAGCTATTCTGGCAGTCTCATCCTGTGGTCCGAACAGCGTGGGAACATTTCAACTCTATTTGCGGTTAAGTGTCTCGATATAAATTGATGGCTCATCGATTTGAAGCCAAAGTTTCCTATTGGTTATGATGATTGGACAAAATAACACAAGTCTCCTTTGGAGTCAGTGGTTACCGAATACTTAGATGGATTTATATCGTGTGGTGTATTATTTCAAGATTCGCAATCGTACGGAAGAACAGATTTTACGAAAGAATTTAAATACTGATCTTAGTTAGTTTCGTGATAATAGGAACTTTCCATACAGGGAGCTCTCGATTAACAACATCATTACTGCAGCTGCCCCTATACGCCAGAATGCTACCAAGATAGCGATATTGATGATATTGTTACGAAAATTAAAATGCCTAAAAATAAAATACACCACATTAGAGTCTTTTGAACTAGATTGTGGGATGACATCACACTAACTGTCTAAGCATAATGCGCCGCATTTTATATAAAATTGGTACTAATTACGAATGTTGTAGTAAAAATCAAAACCTTTTTAAGTCTTCTGAATTAAATGTAACAGCCAAAAACTATATTGGTAGCACCGTTCAATACGCAAATGGTAACGCTGTTAACAACACAAATTAGTTTGTCTTTGACAGGGTGATCGTAGTAGCCTTGACACAAACCAATAAAATAAATTCCATTATAAAGTCTGTATTTCTAAATTTACAAAGTTGGGGTATACTTTTTTGGTATTATTATGTTCGTAACAATATTAAAGAGATTACAACCTCATAGCCAGTTCCAAATAACACCTCTCCCTGATAACTCATTATACATTCTACAAATATTCGTATTACTATGTATTTAGAAGTGTTGTTAAAAAATATTAAAATAAAAAAAATAAGCTTTCCACTCTTCATTCTAATACTTACATATTCAATTCAATGTTTGTTTGCTTTACTTGCTTGTATATTTCAATTTTACCATATGTGTTCAGTTGTATGTGTTGCCTGTTTATACATGTGTGGCAACAGAGACTGACTGTATCGGTAATAGGTAAACGATTTTTTTTCTATCATTTCTGTTTGTCATACTTTTTAACATACTGTGACTATAACTTTTTTTCATCTTTTTTGGCCCAATGCCAAATCTTAATTTATATGACTGCCATAAATTTATAGTGGATTTTATGTAAAAATATACGTATAAGTTATATATAAAATCTCTTTTTATATGATATATGAACGAAAAAGAAAAAAATTTAAAACAAAATAGTGATTTAAGTGGAAATATGATACGGCTTAAACTGTTTAAATATATTAAAGCTTTTAAAATATTTTCTAAACGATTAAAAGGTATTAATATTAATTTGAGATGATGATGATGATGATGATGATGAATCTAAATTTTGGGAATTTATAAAAGAAGCTTAAAATGAAGAATTCAAATTTGAATTAAGGTGTAATTAATATTTATGCATGAACGATGATTTATAAGTAAATTCGTAATTCACATATGACAGTTTTATTGTACAGTCGTGGTCAAAACATTTGCAACTAAAATAGTATTCTAGCTCTTCAATTACCCATTTCTTTCCGATTTGTTTTTAATCCATGATCTACTGATTGCATTTTTCTAATATCAGGAAGAAATCATCTTCTGTTTAGAGACAACAATAAAAAGGTATTCCTTGAGCAAGAGAGTCTATATATTATTGTTCATATCATTTGAAACTCTCACATCTTTTACTCTATATGAACTTACAAACTTACAAACCTTTAAGAATTATTTAAATTATGTTTCCTTTTCGTTAGGCAAGTGTCCGGCATTTGTAATTTATTAAAAAATTCCACATTAGCTATTAAGCTTTTCAAGATTTAATATTGCACTTTGATTTTGGTAATTCCTTAAAACTTCAGAAGGTTGATCAAGTTTTAGAAAATAATTTGGCCTTTTGTTTGGTTTGTTGTGGTGGTAGAATATGTGCTAATTCCGGATAAAATGTAGATTGGCTGTGTGAAGCAATGGTTATAAATTTTGTATCAGGTGTATAATTCGTTTTAAATTATGATTTTCTTAGTTAAGACACAGGTGCAGTGCTTTGGTAAACCTGTTGGCTCTTTCGTAGCCAAAAGTCCAGATAGACCTCCTTTTAGTCCTCTTATGAATATATTATGAACTTTATCGCTATATACCGATCGTAACTAAAATTTTGAATTAAAATTCAGAATTTCGCATGATTATCGTAGCGAAGTTTCACACAACAATTTTTCAAAAAGTCAATAATGGCCATATCCGTACGTGCATAAGGTAGTAAAACCTCGTGTAACAGCGACGACAGAAAATTCATAAAATTTTTCTGAAATTTTCTAACGTAATAGCAGGAGAAGCAAAAACTGAAACTCCCATTAATGTTGGTATTTCAACCATTAATACAAGAGCCAGGAAATATGGTCTCAGAAACTACAATGATGCAAAACCCCTCTTATATCCGAAAGAAACAGAGAAATTCGTCTTAACTTAGCACGAGCATATGCGAATTGGACTTCACAGCAATGCAGAACAATATTTTGGTATGACGAGTCTTCGCGGATTAAGAGGAAGTATTTGTGTCCGAAGACCGGTTGCAAATGTTTTGACCACCACTATATATAAAAATAAGTTGTCTATGTTCGTCATTTTATAACTAAAGAACCACTGAACCGATTTACAAACCAATACATTCACTAGAAAGGTGTACTTTCACTGATGGTCAATGTTCAATTGGGCGGTGCCACGCCCATAAACATTTTTATTTATATGTCTATATCTTTAAAACTGAGTTTCTAAATTTAGCCCAAATAACTTGGTTGTCTGTACGTATCATCAGTCAGAAAGTAGACAGAGTTGGACAAGTGGGAATGATACTTCCCATACAAGATAAATACTGATTTTTATATATATTTGAAATGCTAATAGTGGCAGGTTCTGGATTTGGTCTAAATAACTTCGTAGTCAAGCCACATCAACAGTTGAATTATGGGCGAAATTGAGTAATTGGTTGTGGTACCTCCTACTCAAAGTAAATATTGATTATGTAGAGAACAACAAAAGTGAAAGTTTATAAATTTGGTCCAAATAACATTGTGTTCAATATAAGCCATTAATTAAAAAAGTGAGAGGAAATAGATAAGTGGAAGTGGCACCTCCCATACCAAGTAAATATTGATTTTGGTATATCTAAAGAACGGAAATAGTGGAAGATCCTGAACTTGGTTTAAATAACTTCGTAGTTCAATCGAAATATGGGTGAAATTTAATAATTGCTGTGACTCGTCCCATACAAAGCAAATACTTATTTTTGTATATCTAGAAAACAGTTAGAATGACAGTTTCTAAACTTGGTCTAAATGACTTGGCAGTCTATACAAATAATTAATTTTAATGCATTCTTTTAATTTTTTCTTATGAGGAATAGAAATTTTATACATATACAGCACAAAGGCTCTCAGCAACTGGAAAAGGGTTACTCTAATAAAACATAACAATTAGTACGTTAGAATCTATAAATTCTAACTATTACATACCCTATACATTAATTAAAAGGCTTACCTAGAAATTTTTTTGAATTATATTATAGCAATTGACTCACAGCATATATCTTCTATAGTCTGTTTCGAAATTCGCCTAATTCATTGGAGTCAGTGAAGAATTCTTAAGAAATTTAAATCTATAAGAATATTAAACAAAGTTCTTTTTTACAAAAAATGTATGGAACCCTACGGCTGAAGTAACTCTTTTCGAATGGCTTAGTGTTTAGAAGTATATCTTTAAAAAACGTAGTTAAATCGTCATTCTACCTGAGATCCCCTTTTATTTGGCAATTTAGTTTCAAACCACGAATCGACTTTCTCCCATCCATTTGGTAGATGAAAGTTTTACCCATGAACTGGCATGTCCAGGAACTTATTATGTCGTAAAGCTAGAATCACACGATTATGGCCAAAAATTGATACGTCAATCGTGTAACTACTCGATAGGTAACACTATGCAACAAATGGAAAACAAATTTCTGGCCATGAATAACCACTATATTTTTTTGATGCACTATGGTTGCCTAACTTCAAAAATCATCAGCATTTCAGATCCTATGGATAATTTTTTTTTAGAATTGCCGAAAATTTCACTGAACGTATGGGCCTGTCAAGACTAATATTTAGCAAAATGACGGCAAAACAAAGTAGTATACCTTTCCAGCGGACACCCTGTATAAACATTGATGTATTGCCATATGCACTTGTTGAATATTTGAAGTCGTTTTCTAAAACAAAGTTACAAAAATCTGCCGGGAGTTTAAAAATACGATATTTTAAAATAAGGACGCTTAGCGCTCTGATCTAAGTTTGACTGTATGTCATCTTCATGGTCCAAATCGTGAAGTTGATCATTAATTCACCACTTTAGTCCTCGACGGACTCTAACCAAGGAAGAGTATAGAGGAGAGAACGCAACCCTGCATCACTCCACTTTAGCATGGGTCTGTTTGGACCACCACGGGCAAACAAAGTAAGACAAGTCTCTTGTTCTAGTTATAGAAGCTGAAATTATACCGAAGGACTTAATCATGAACAAACCTAGTCATGAATTATTTAAAATTCTTCTGTCACTGTAAAGTATACTCTTGGCTCTTATTGCCTCATTATCGCAAATTGCTTTTGATAGGCTTAAGGATCTCATTGATTGTGTAGCAAGCTTTTTGAATGGATGAATATTGACTTCATCAAACTGTCCAAGTATATTTTTGTAAACGGGTTATTATTAGGCGGCTACACCAGTTGAAATCAACTTAAAACAACTGAAGACTTAAACTGAAATGCTGTATTTTAATCATGCCTGTTAAGAAAACTTAAATGTAATGCCTTACTTTAATGGTATCTATTAAAAATAAACTAAAATCCTAAAAAAAAGTTTTTCTTTATTTATTTTAAATAGCGCGTGACCTACTTTTCGTAACACAATCAAAATACATTAATATTTTAAATACAATTTTTGTTTTTTTTTTTTTTTTTTTTGTATTACCCATGAACCCACTATATAAATATTAAAAAAAAATCTTTGAAATCATTACCTGGCAAAATTTATGACGAAAATCTGTTTTTAATTAAATTATGAAAATGCATTCAATTTATGCATACAACCCCTCACTTTTTTATCACTTATTTATATAAATATGTAAATATAAGAAATAAATCATTTTAAAATCATAGAGAAACCACAAATCAAAATGAGTTCTAAAGTAAAAAAATAAAAATGTTAATAATTTGCATTAAAATCACTTCCTCGTATAACAAGTCTTATAATTTCCCTTGAATTTTATAAGATGTGAACACAATTTTCACCATTTCTGCTTAAAGTTATTGTTGTTTTCCAGTTCCAGCACCAAATTACCTGCACATCATAAAAATAGCTTAAGAGGAAACTAATTAACTTTTCGAAAATATGTGTATGATAACGTGCAGGATATGGCCTTTATAGGGAAATAAAATTTTTCTAAAATAGATACCTGTGCCACGCTATGCATGTGTTGAAGAAGAGGGAGAGCAAGAGCTGCAATGTATTTTATATTAAACTGACAAAATATGCTGACGGTAATGCATCAAAACATTGTCATTTTATAAGGGAAAGCAACTCAAAATAAGGGAGAAATTATATTATTTGTGAGCGTTAAGATAAATTAAATATTCTCAAGTTTACCACGAAAAAAAAGTAGTAAAACAAATTAAAACTTATTTGGAAACAATTTATTTCAAAGTTTGGTAGAGGAGAAATTAAAAAATAAAAAATCAATTAAACTAAACTTTAATTCTTTCCTTTAATGTCAGAGCTTTAAATGAGAATATCCTTTCAATGTGCAATGTTTTTAAGGAATCAACAAATCATACTGTTACGTTTTTACCTTTTTAAAAACGTATATTGTAGTAAAAATAAAATAAATTTTTTGTTTGGTTTTTAATTAAAATCCTTTATTCAACACAGTTTTGTGCACCACTGCTTGTAACCTTTTTACAGGCAATAGTATTTTTCTATTCTTAGTTATACCGTCTGCTTAAAATTTTGTAAACAACAGCAATTATTCGACAGATCTTTCTACTTAAAGATCTTCCAACCCGATCGTAGTTATAACTTAGGTTAGATTACAACCTTTTCCACACTTAATTCTCTTTACTGAGTTAGCTCCAAATAAACTGGTTTTTTACTGCACGATTCACTTCACGAGCTTATTCCCTTTAAACTCTCTTCACATCAATAACACATTCGCTGAGTTTACAACGTATAAACTTACTGCTGTTCGCATCGATGTGCTCTTTATATGGCTCAGTAAGCAACACATCGAAAGCTCTCGAACCTCTGGATATTTCAGGTAGAGTCCATTTGTTTCCTTTAATTTCTTTCTTTCGTTTGTAGCCATGCGTATGTTCGTACTTGTTGTTACTTGTTTTCTTTGCTGCTTAATTATTGCTGTTGCCGTGTTATTTTTATTTACTTTATATCTGCTAATGGTTGTTTTTGTAGATTTGGTTATTTGTAAACAGCACGTATAGTTGTTCTTGCAGCTTTTGTTTATTTTAATTTAGCGATGTAATAAACACTGTGGTGCCCAACCTGATTTTCGTAACAATATTTATGTCATAAAGCGCAGCCGCAGTATTAAGTGGTAAGTGGTAAGATGTAAGTTTATTACACTGTGCAGCAAGCAAAAATACCTTTGATATTTAATAAATTTTTTTGAAACGCTATAGGCGCCTAACTTCACAAATCATCAGCATATCAATTCTATGGATAATCTTTTTTTCAGAGTTTTTTCTTTCCTTCCAAAATGTGAGATTTATGAAGAGGCTGCTTTATACAAACAACAAATTCTTGCAAATGTTTCCTAGCGAAGAATATATGTCTTTAGCGTCGAAGCTCATTTTTGGCTCAATGCGTGTGTCACCATGCAGAAACAGCCAGAGACAATTCAAAAGCTGCCAATGTATTCTGAAAGATGTTATGATATGTAATAGTGTTAAATTACAACGGGTGATATTTTTTGGTATTTGGTTTCTCATTGTAAAAAGAGTTCGTGACATTGGCAATGCCAAAAATGCTTAGTAAGTTGCCAAATCAATGAATTTTATTATCAAAATTCGTGCTGTGTAGGAAACATGTTTAGAAAATTTCAATTAACAAAATGTCTTCAGCATATTTTTCGCTCAATTGGTATGTCAAGCTGCCAATGCAACCTGAAAAATGCAGTTGTTTGGTGAGGTTTTTGAGCCGGTGACATCATTAGATCGTACTTCTTTAAGAACGATAAAAGTCACAATATTACAATCATGATCACCAATTTTGTTTTTTGTCCGAAATTAAAGAATTATACCTTATTGTGATATGGTTTCATCAAGACGGTGCCATATGCCACGCGATGCGCGATACCCTCCACCACCCATTAAGACACTAGTGTTGTAAGGAATTAATCTCATGTTTTAAAGCAGTCCATTGGCTGCTAAGTTCAGACAATTTAACTTCTCTAGATTATTTTTGTGGGGATATGTGAAATCTCTCTAGTAAAAGGACCAGCCAGTTACAGTTCAAGCCTTGAAAGGAAACAGTACAGCTGCTATTGAAAAGAAACCGGCCGAATTGATAGAAAAACTATGCCAAAAGGTATGAAAAAAGCACGTCGGCAATATTTATATGAAATTATCCTTAAAATATAAGCGGAAGGCACTCATTAATACCCAAATAAAAGCCTAATTCCCTTTTTCAAATTTTCAAAACTCAGAAGGTTAAAAATGACTCGAAAGCATACTTTCCTAGTGGTGGAAATTTTTTATAATTCCAATCAATTCATAATCTAGGAATATGAGTTTAAATATCTACTATTCGTGGATTTAAAAAAGGCCTCTGATATTGTTACGTTTTAATCTTTTTAAAACGTTTGAGTTCTTTTTAGTTGCGTCAAAATAAAGTAAACACCACTTTGTTGTTGTTTTACAGTTTTCATTTCATCACTTTATCTTTATACACTTTATCTTAATACAGAATTTGTCTTAAACTTAATATTCGCTTATACAACAATTTTATTTATGCTTGAAAACGACTTTACTTTATGACTGCAAAACGATAGCTATCACTAATTGGGCAAAGCAGCCTCCTTATATACCTAATTGCCTACCGTTTGGAAAGTTCCGGAAATATCTCAAATTAAACATGTAAAATTGTGTTACCCTAAGATGGTCGAATTGGTAATGGCAGCAAATACACAAATCAGTACGGCAATATCAGGGAGCTCCCTGTATGGAAATCCCTATTATAACGAAATATACTAAGATCAGTATTTATATTCTTCGACAGCGAATCTTGAAATAATACATAACACGATATAAATATAATCCGAGTATTCAATAACCGCTGACTCCGAAGGATTAGTTATTGTTTTGCCCAATCATCATAACCAATAAGAAACTTTGGCTTCAAATCGATTAGCGGTCAATTTATATCGAGATACTTAACCGCAAATGGCGTTTAAATAGTCACAAGCTGCACGGACCTCAGGATAAGACTGCCAGAATAGCTATTGATTGGAATGTCCAGGTAACATACGAAGAATTAGCTGTCCATAATGAAGGAAACCGAAGTGGTCTAAGCTGGAGTCAAATAAAACATCTTTCCTCAAACCGAACCGAAATGAAAAAGTACGTGGTGGCTCTTTGTATTTTATAGGAACCAAAGGACAAAATAATAATAATTTATAGGTTGATTTATACATTTAAATCGTCTAGTTCGCCTATAGGTACGACTAATAAAAAATAATAATAATTAAATTCAAATCATACGACAGCAGAACTACAGAACTAATCCATCCAGTTTCAGTTATTTTTGGTTTAGTTAACTAGCTAAAGCCCGGCGTGATTCGCTATTCCCATCTTAATTATTACCTTAAATATTATTTTAATTCAATTTTTTACCTTTTTTCCACATTTTGTCACCTTCCGGTTCGAACCCAAATATTTTGTACTGTGTTCTGCAAACCCAGCTTTTTGGCTAATGTGGATAGATTACGCTGATTTAATTTTTGCCGACTTATACATTTAAAAAATTCACTATTTAGTATGAATGAAAGGCGCACACCCATTTATCTAATTCACCAAGTTACTGGTTGATGATGTGTATTGTTCACGACTTTGTTTAAACCTAAATTAGAAACTTCTACTATTACCGTTCTCAAGACATACAAAAATCAATATTTACTTTGTATGGCAGGTATCACGCCTACTTGTCCCATTCCGCCCACTTTATGACTGATGATTTGTATTGACTTTAAAGTCATTCAGAACAAATTCAGAAGCTTTCGCTTTAACGGTTCTCAAGATTTACAGAAATCAACATTTAGTTTTTATCTAATGTACTACGCCCAGTTGTTCAATTCCACCCGCATTTTGACTTATGATTTCTGTTGATCATGATGTCACTTAGACCAAATACTGAAACTTAATCTTCCATCGTTCTCAAGATATAAGTAAATCAATATTTAGTTTATATGTGAAATACCACGCCCACTCCTCCAACTCAGTTCACTTTTTGACTGACGATTTGTATTGATCATGAATTTTAATAGACCAATTTCTGAAACTTTAGCTGTAACCATTCTCAAGATATACTAAAATCAATAGTTACTTTGTATGGATGGTACCACGCTTATTTGTCTAATTTCGTCCACTCTTGGACTGCTGATTTGTATTGACTATGAACCTATGTGGGCCAAGTTAAGAGACTTGTTCTTGTACCATTTAAAAAATAAATATTTACTTTGTATGGGCGTGACACGGCCCAATTGGAAATTTTGAATTTTTTTTTTCTAGTTATACACATAGAGAGAGATTCTTTAAAAATTTCGAGAAAATCCCTTCAGCCGTTTAGCTATTCATAAGGTTAAAACAAACCGACAAATAAACAAACAAACACACATCCATTGCTTTCAAAAACAACAATACACAAAATATTAGTTTTAAAAATTTATTTTTATAATCAACTAAGAAACATTTTCTCAACTATGATGACAAATAAATATTTTAAAGTGTTAATTTAAGTAATAGCATGTGGGTGTAAATAAATGCTTATATTTATTCACTTGCGAGTATAGTGACTACACTAGAGTGTTTATTTCACAATGACAGAACGAACAGCAATTACCTATTGGCATCACGTGCTATTTCCCATCTAAGCATATACTCGTGCATATATCATGTGCGAACTAAACAAACGACTTCAATGATATACTCCATTCTGTTGTCTGATAACCCACAGGCATAATCGACTAAATTTTGTATCAATATAGGTGTGTGTTTCAGTGTATAAAAGCGAGTGAAAGCCATAACAATTGTATTAAATATAAGCAACTCAACGAATACATTGTCATACAATACTGCTGCTATTACGTACACACTAAGACTAACATAATACAAACTTGCATTTAAGCTCCCATACTCATGTGAATAGAAATGTGAGTATAATTATAGAAATAGTTGTATATGTGTTAGTTTTATATGTGTATGCGGTAGCAGTGATAGTGATAATATTCAAGGAAGTCTTTTAGGATGTTTAAAGACGATATCATTGGCGTCGGTAACTTTACATTGTCACATTTGTGTCAAGTGAATGCCAAGAGAATTGCGACATATTTAAGTAGAATACAGCACAGTCACACTTACTTTTTTATACATGTATTTGCTTAAGCAACAATTGTTAGTTTTTTTGGTTGAGTATGCGAAAAACTTCCTTCTTTCACTTAGTGAAGGCAGGTTAATAAAAGGAAAATTTATTAAGTGTATATTTTAAGGTAATTTTAAAAGGATATAACAATGATTGTAATTTCGCGCAAGCAGGAAGACAAAGCGATAGAGTGTAACACTTTGTTAAATGATGGTTATAACATTAAAAAATTTACATTGTAATTGGGAAGTTGGTGGAATAGCGATCTTCCCTATTTCTGGTTTTTGTAGACTTAAAGATGCCATTCAATTCGCTCGCCCTACAAACCCTTAGATGTAGTGGTATGCCTAAGAAAATAATACACATTTGAAAAGAGTTCTTCACAAATAAAATCTGTGCTAAACAGTCTCCGCTGGAACAAAAGCATGAACCAAAAGTATCGGTATAACAAAATTCTAGCTGACATTGATTACGCTGACGTTTTATGCTTCTTAATGCTATGTTTGCATAAGACTTCGGATTACTTTGTTGTCTGTTTGTATTACTTAATTGGATTCTACCTTTTAACAGCTGGCATATGGCGTCAATGCAGCGAGCGGCCATTGTTTTGTTTGTTGTCTTTATTTCGTTTATTTTATTTTTTGTACTTCACAGCATACTTTAGGGAGGTCTATTTAATAAATTTGCAATGTTTAATCGATAAATAAAACATCTTGATTAAGAGCTAATAAGTCTGCCAAACTCTTTTGATCTAAGTGTTATAAAAATTAGAGATGACACGGATTTTGATGTAATACAATTTGAGTGATTCTCTCTCAGGATTATGAATGGAAATTTATGTAATTAGTTTCATAATCGGGGGTTGTATTATGAATTAGAGAGTGAATGACGAAAAACGGTGTCGAGCGAACATAGAATACCACACAAATTTATGTTGGGTATACAAGTTAATAATTGCTTGGAAAATAAATTGATACATTATTCAAAGTATTTTCCATCGTTAGCCACTACTTCTTCCCTTCTTTCTGGTAGCATATGGATACCGCGCCAAAAGAACTGCTCCGGTCTTCAGGTAAAGAATAATTCAAACCAATTCTGATACCCTGTTCTGAAGTGCAGCATATTCCTTTAAGGGCGTTTCGCATCGATGGAAACAAATGGTAGTCAGAAAGGGCAAGGTCTGGGCAATAAGGCAGTTGAGTCAAAACTTCCCATCCACTATTTTTCAAATAGTTTTTGATCGGTCTTGCAACATTTGGCCGAGCGTTGTCATGATGGAAGATTATAACCTCGTATCTGGTCAAATATTCTGGTCGTTTTTCGTTGATTGCTCTCTTCAAGCGATTCAATTGTGTAATACCAAAACACTCTTCTTATCCCACCAAATACAGAGCATTACCTTAGCGATATGGATATTCGGCTTCGGCGTTTTTGTGGCTGGTTGGCCGAAATTGGGATTATCGTAATGTATTTTTCATCACCAGTAACAATACAATGCAAAATCAATTCTTTTTGTAGTGTTCAATCATCATTTTCGACATGCAAACTCGCCTTTCAACGTTTCTTGGCGTCAATTCATATGGGACCAATTTCCTAGCTTTTGAATGAATCCCAATACTTTTAAACGTAGGGAAATGACTTATTGTTTGACTCGCAATGATAAAGCAAGTTTCTCTTGCGTTTGACAACAATCTTCGTCGAGTAATGTTTCTAATTCCTCATCTAAAAACTTTTTCGGTTGACCAGCCCTCTCCTTGTCTTCTGTGTCGAAATCACCATACGCAAACCATCGTTTATAAGTTCTTTAAGTTGCTGCATGTTGATCGTAAGCTTCTACCAACAATCGATAACTTTCAGCTGCCGTTTTCATCAAATGAAAGAAGGTTATCAGACTTAAACCGCGTAAAACAACTTTTTTGGGCACAAAACTCGACATTATTACAGCGAATAAAAAAATGTGTGTTTATACTTTGGCGTCTATCGAATATTGAATTATATGACAGATATTTACCCTCCACAGTACCATCATTGTTATTGTTGACAAAAACCATATGTGATAGTTATGCCATATGTTGTACAAATCGATAAAACTGTATACCCAAATATTGAATAGTTACGAATAACTCCGAAACTGTTGAAAATACAAAAAGGTTTTATTCAGTTTAGTCATAGAAAATGTTGTTCCTAAACATATGGCGTGTCAAGTCGTTTTCAAGTTACAATGAATATATTGACATAACTACCATATTTTGGGCGAAAAATTTGCCACGCCCATAAAAAAAATTTGAGCCCGATGCGAAAAAACTGCAAACGGATTGGAATTAAACGCATCAAAATGATTGTATTCCGTATAGTTTTATTTAAAGGCTTTTTTGCCATAGACCAGTGCTATTTAGAAAATTTTAAGCTTTGAACAAACTGATTTTCACACAATGCCCTTCTGTTTCCAAATATTGTTTAAATAAAACTTAAACGTACTTTTCTCATTTATATTTAAGAAATTCTTTCAAATACTTTATAGTGTTTAGACAGAAACGCTGATCCCTTTCCCTTTTCAGTTTTCGAGTACAACTATTTTTGCTTGTTGTCGCAATGATCGTTAAGCGTTAGAAAATTTTCATTGTCAGTCAAAATTGTACACTAGGAGTTGGGTTGTGTGTAAGCAACTAAAAATAAAAAATAAATAGAAAAGATTCAGGAAGACACACTAAAAATATACTGTTGCACTGCAATTGCATGACTTTCACAATTTAATCATTAATCTTAATACTCTCAACATTGTGTCTCATGTTGTAACAGCTTTCACATGGGAAAATTGTATATTTCTTGGGAAAAGCGTGATTCATTTTTATTCTTTTAAATTTTTATTTTTATTTATTTTTTTACTTTAAAAATGAAAAGTTGTTTGAATTTAATTTTTAGTTTCTTAGAAATAAGATGGAAATTTGTTTTTATTTTAAATAATTATTATGATACAATAATATCTGTAAAGTAATATGCATACCAACATAGTTGAAGATATTTTTAATTACTGTGATGAAGTAAATGGAATCGTAAGATGACTCAAACTTCTGAATTTCGAAACAGTCAATAGTCTTCATTGTGGAGTGAAGAAAACTATTTTTTTTTTTCGTTAACCAGACGGCGTTATAAATAAGAAAAAATTTTCAGGACAGAGGTTTTTTATTACTTACTTTTTTAAAGCAATTAATTCAAAAAAAGACGTCAAGACTATGGAAAATTTAAATTTAAAAACTTATGCCAGAATAAATCTTCACATAGTCAACTGGATCATCAAAAAGGGAGCAGTTCTTTTGCACACCATCAAAGCAATAGATGTGTTTATTTTAACACTAGAAAGACCTCAAGAGCCCATTTGACCCATCTTCACATTCGACTGTCAATCTCTTTTTCAATTAATGAGTTGTTTGGATTGATATTTCGGCTAAAAAAGAAATAAATTGCACAAAAACCTAGAAAGACGGATATGATCATTTTACCCATTTACACATTTAGCCGCCAATTTTCATTAATCGGTTATGAAGGGTGGTCCAATTATAATGGACAATGTTAATTGTGAGTCAAATCTTAACCTAAATTTTTTTGCCCAACTTAATTTGACTTTTCATTGTTTCAGTATTTTTTGACAAATTCAGCCATTAAGAGGTACACAATTAAGCAGCGCGTTAAGATTGTTGAAACGTTTTACGAAAATGGGCGTTCAAATCAAAATGTATTTCGTGCATTTCGTGATTTTTTTTTTTTTTTTTTTTTTTGGTCAGCATAATCGACCAATTATGAATTTATGAATGTATTTATATTCATCCCCAAAGAGCGACTGTGTGGTGTGGTTTATTGGCTACAGGTGTCGTCGAAATGAAATATTATTTCATTCATATGGCTGCTGCGGCTGGCCTCACGGTACCCTATTCGATCACGCCAATTTTTGAGAACTTTTGCTAATGTATGTGGTCGTATCTCGGCAATGGCATCACGAATGTTAGATTTCAAATATCAGCTCTAGTCTTTAACGGCACCCCATAGAAAATAATCCAACGGTGTCAAGTCGCAGCTACTTGGCGTCCAACTGACATCTCTATTTCGACTAATTAAGCGGCAATCAAACGTTTGACGCACTAAGTCGATTATGGCATGAGATTTGTGGGAAGTTGCACTATCCTATTGAAACCAAACATCGTTCACATCAATACCATGAAGAGCGGGCACACAAAAATCGGTTATTATGGTGTGATAGGTGCCTATATTGAACGTAATGGTTTCGCCGTCCACATTTTTAAAGAAATAAACGGCTCCATAAGCCGCACCAAATAGTCATTTGTAATGGTAGCATTGGTTTCTGTAAGACCACGTTTCGATTTTCTGCACCCCAAGATGAAAATAAGCTTCATTCGAAAAGATAATTTTTTTTGCAAAATTGACATCATCGTGCAGTTTCTCATCAGGCATCGTCACGCCGTACTTCTTCTAAAATGAGACCGGCGATAGTCAATGGTGTTCACTATCGCGTCATGATTACGGATTTCCTGTGGTCAGAAAGTGAGGTTATTGACCCGGACGATATGTGATTCCAACAGGATGGTGCCACTTGCCACACAGCCAACGAAACAATTGCTCTCATGCGCGAGAATTGCAATGGCCATGTTATCTCATCTTATGGTGATGTTAATTCGTTGCCACTAAAATGATTGACACCGTTGGACTTTTTGTGTTGGGTATATTAAAAAAAAAAAAATGAACGTCAGTAAACCAAGAACAATGCAAAAGCTAAAGGATGAGATAATTCGGCACATTAACGACATTGAACCTCAATTATGTCCCAGAGTAATTGAAAATATGGACCGACGGATAGAGATATGTCGCCGAAGCTGTAGTGAACGTTTGACCGATATTTTGTTTCAGACATAATTGTCATAGAACCTTCTATCATGTAAAATATATTAAGATAATTATCTTAAAACTTGTTGTTTTATTTACAATTTACCTCGTACGTTTTGGTTGGACCAACCTTTATAATGGAATCTTCCATCCGTCATATGAACACATGTTAAATTTCATTTAGATGTGTCGACTCATTCGTATAGTAACAGGTGTTTAAGAAAGGCGCTTCAGTGGTTTTTTTTATAATGAGAAAACTATAAATCCGTGGTGTGATTAAATATTTACATAAGAAAGGTTTATCGGGGCAAGAAATCCATGATGATATGATGAATGTCTTAGGTGAATGCACTCCTTCATATGCAAAAGTAAAAAAATTTGGTTGCTGATTTTAAACGCGGTCGTACAAACATTGAAAATCCAAAAACTACAAGGGCAGAAGACATAGTTAAAGTGCATGATATGTTATTAGACGATCGAAAGTGAAAGTACGTGAAATAGGTAATGTATAGGCAACTCAAATGATCGGGTGCATTTTATTTTGCATCAAGAATTACAGATGAAAAAGCTTTTTGCAAGATGGGTGCCGCATTTTTTAACAGTTGAACAAAAACATATTCGAATGCAAATTTCGGAGGCTTCTTTGGATCCCCTTAAGTCAAATGAAATGTATTGTTGTGTTTGTACCTTTTCAAAACGATTATTAAAAGAGTTAATTGATTGCAGTTAAAATACAATAAATCTTGTGTTTGATTTTTAATTAATAATCCTTTATTAAGACACTTCTGGGTTCCACTGTTTATAACCATTTTTTCAAGAAATAAGAAGGAAATAACCACCGCAATGTATATTATCAGTTCGGAGGGTGGCAAGGTATTTGTCAGAAAATCTGGCAATCCTATTATTCCTGTCTGGCAATCCTATTCTGATAATGATGTCGTTTTTAGATGTTCAAAATTCGGCCACCTGACAATGATATGACAATGCTTTCTCTTGTTTTCTCTGACAATATTGAAAGATAAAACTTGAGAGTTAACACGGTTGTAAGACATTTTCTGTATATTTGTCTGACAATATTGTTATATCTGATAATCGTCTAAACTGAGCTTTAATTACTCTCTCTCTCTCTCTCTCTCTCTGTTTACAACTTTGTAAACAACAACAATTCTTCAACAGATCTTTCTACCTAAAGATTTTCGAAACCTATTGTTGTTACAACTTAGGTTTGATTACAGCCTATTTAACCAGAACTTACCGACATTAAACTCTCTTTACGCTGTGTTAGTTTCAACTAAACTGGTCTTTACAACTTCAGTATAATCACCCCTCACTACATGAGTTTGCTTTTTGTAAACTCTCTTCACAGGCCTGCCATATTGGCCGATTTTTTGCCTTAAAATTATCAAAATGCCTATCTGCCGATTTGCCGATTTTTCCTCCAAAAATGTCGATTTTTCGAGAAAACCTAAATGCACAGCAACTTTGTTTGTTTTAGTAACATTTACAATTTTTGAGAACACTTAGATATTTGCTAAATTAAGAAGAGGCAACTGTTAATAACTCAGCTACATCCTAATAACTCCGTCAATTTGCATGGTATACTTTATATAATTTTCGGAAAACCATGTATAAACTTGAAAAATGTGGCAAAAATTGGATGCAAAATCTGTTTGCTTAGAAAAAACACCAAGATTCTTCAAGGCTACTTAAACGACATATGTAAAGGGTCCGCCAAATATTTTTTCTTTTTTTTGAAAATGCTATAAAAAAAAAACTACTGAATATTTTTTCAAATTTCTTTTTTTGTTTGAAAGTACATTCCTTCCGGTTAATAATGGAAAATAATTTCATTCAAATGGCTACTTTGGCTGGCCATGCAGTAGCCTACGCGATCGGTCCAATTTTTAAACACATTATCGATTGTGTGCAGTTGTATTTCACCAATGGCTTCACGAATATTGTCCTTTAAAGCGTCAATTGTCTTCGGCTTGTTGGCGCAACACTTGTCTTTGACGGCACCCCACAAATAATAGTCCAACGGTGTCAAATCGCAGCTACGAGGTGGCTAAATTACCTCAGCTCTGCGGCTGATAATGCGATCTTCAAAAACAGGGCGCAAAACATCGAGTGTAGCTCCGGCTGTATGGCACGTAGCGCCATCCTGTTGAAAACAAATGTTGCTAATATCCTCCTCTTCAATTTTTGTGAACAATATTTCGTTCAATATGGCCCGATAACGATCGCCATTAAACAACATTTTAACGGCCACTCCTTACTCATTTAGGAGTACAAATTAATTCGGTTCTTTGTTTTAGCTCAAAAAGAAATATTTTATTTTAACAAGTAAATCAATATATTGTTCATTATAACTAACAACTTCTCCCCACCTCTCAGGTAATTTTCGAACTTCATCTCGAAAAAACTCCTCGTTTGAGGCGATCTAATTTTGAAGCCAATTTTCAATTTCTTCGAAAAAAGTTAAGCGGTAGCCTGCCAAATTATATTGTATACATTAAAACTGTAAGTATAAGAAGAAGTAATGTACGGAGAATAGGGTGGGCGTGACAAGATATCGCATTTGATCGTTTCTTAAATTTTTTGGCAACTTTTGTGACGTGATGCCCAGCGTTGTCACAAAGATTTATCATGTATGTCCTTATATTCCCGCCAGTCTTTTCATAACTTACAGCTCAAGCGAATTTTTTATGAGCTCCCTAACCAATTTATTCCACAAATTTTCAATTACACAAGGTTCTGGGTTCCGCGCGGATTCTCTTTTCTTTTGAATGGTAACGGATCAACGAAAGCGACATGACATGTGTCTACGATTGCTATCTTGATAAAATTTGCTATTGTTTGCAGTTTGTTTGTTTATTTTATGTTGTTGTTTTTTTTAATTTTTATATTGTTTTACTTGTTATAAACATGAGTTAATTTTCTGTTTTGTTAGTTTTTGTTAATAAAATGAAGATTATCGTCCTTAAAATGGGAAATTTTAATTTTCCGATTTTTTATTTCAAATACGCCAATTTTTAATCAAAACCATCTGGCACACCTGTTTCTATCCAATAAACTCTACTCCTTGAGTTTACTTCACTTAAACTGAATGCTATCCGCATCGATTTTTATATGGATGAACAAACAATACTTTAAAAAGCTCTCGAACCTCTCAATATTTGCATTTCTTTCCTTTTCTTTCTTTTTACTTCTTATGAAGTAGCTTAATAACAAACAAAATAATTTGTTTGTTTCAATGCTTATTGTGTTGTCGTTGCGTTTCTTATTTATTTCGGTCTCTGTTTCCTTGTTGTTGCCGTTTATTTTTCGTTGCTATATTTCTGCTTATGTTGTTGTTGTCGATTTGGTTATTTGTAAACAAGTACGTCTGATCGTTTTTGTACCTTTTGTTTATTTATTTTAGAGATGTTCTAAGCGACAGGAATTCCAAAACTTGATTTTCTTAACAATATTTTAAGCGTCTTTTCATAACTGTAGATGAAACATGGATTCAGCACAGTACTCCAGAGACGAAACAACAATCCAAACAATAGACTGAAGCTGGTGGAAGTTCACCAAAGAGGAAAAATTTTTCAATGGGCTAGTAAGGTCATGGCAACGGTTTTCTGGAATAACAGACGTATTTTACTGATTAATTATCTTATTGTAACCTTTTGGTTCATATGAATTTGAAAATTTGGGGAAAACGAAGTGGTTTACAATACAAAAAATAATTTTTCATCAAGACAACGCGCCATCCCACAAGATTGTTCTAACAGTGGCAAAATTCAACGAATTGAAATAGGAATTACTTAAACACCTTCTTTATTCTTTTAAATTAATTCCTTTTGGCTTCTTTCTATCTGTTGCTAGAAAGAGCCGGTGAACGATTATTTTTAAGAGCTTCAGGAAAATTCTTTTAATCAAGGGATGGAAATGCTAGAAAAACGTTGAACTAAGTGTACTGAAGTTTGAAGAGATTATATGACAAAATAAAATAATTTCAACAATCCAGCCCATATATTTCATTTTTAGGCTAAAGAAACTTCTAACTGCCCTCGTATTATTATTGTTATTATGGTCGAATTGGTAATATTTTAATAAAATAATACATATGGGCACAGATTCCAATTTCGATATGGAAAATATGTTTTATTTAAGGAAAAAGCAGCAAAGCAATGATAGCAATAATAGAGGTGATTCGATATCTTAAGTATAATTTGCCATTTACGCTGGTGCATTAGAATGATACCGTGATTTTTAAAACTGAGGATAATGCGTTGTGATCATTAGCCATTTTATAATTTATTTATTGATTCTTTTATAAAAATAGCACACATTTACTACTGCTATGGTAAAGTTATTTCTAAAATGATATAATATACTTAAGGTTTTACTTAACTAATTAGTTAACTTTAAACATTTAAACAAATTGAAGGATTAAAAACAACTTCTAAAAATAAAGTCAATTTAATGTGTTTGACATACTTGTTGTTGTTGTCAATTTCAACTAATTTTTGTTTTATTTTCCCCATGTGGAAACCGAAAAAACACAATGGTTTTTCCTTCAAAATGCAACATTTTTAAAACTTGTAAACCTACACTGGCCATACGAGCAAGCCGACAAATTTTATCACTCATGTAAATTTAATACAAATACAATGAAGCATACACACTCTCACACCAACGCACACATTAATATTGTTTAAGTCTCACACATACATTTACGAATACACACAAATTTCATTGTAAATAAAAACGTTTTTTCATCAAAATAAAAAAAATAAACGAAAATGTTGCTTCGCATGATATACAGAAACTAAAAGAGAAGCTCATCTCATGGAGACAACAGAAACAAAAAGAAAACAACAACAAAATTAAAAAGAGCCCAAATGAGTAAAAAAAAATTTGGTGAGAAAAAAAATGGGCCAACACAGAGCACAACAACATTAAAAACATCATCAACGCCGCCATCAACGAACATATTTTACTGCCACAGATGAATGGATGGATAGATAGACGGACTATCACCGACATCATCACCACTAACGGAGTAACGAGCTAACCACTAGAGAACAGCAGCTGTTCTTTTAAATTTCAGCTGAAGCCAATTGTCATGTGGTAGTAGTGCATCAAAGATATTTATACACACACACGCTCGCATACATGCACACATTTACCTTAATATACGGTTATATACCATACATATGTACATACATAGCATATCTATATATAAAGAGAATTTCTCTGACCAACATAAGCCTACCTACCCTCGTAATTGGGTTTTATTGTAATTGTGTATCGTTTCACATGTCTTTTTTGACCATGAATAGAAGAGTGTAGTTTTAAATAGTGCGAGTTTTTTAAAAAATTAATTTTTTTTCGTGAGCGGATAAAATCAGCAAATGAAAACCGTTAAATACAATTTAGTTTTGGGCAAAACTTAAATTGCAAACATTATCTTAACAAAAGAAGTACGAAAAAATCATATATAATTGGTATCTTAATCTTCCTGTTCTCTTAGAGGTTATGTTTTTTTTTCCCTATTACGATTGTAATTTTTTAAAAGTCCGCTATCTAAAGTCATTAACATTATCATACTGACCCGGCACTCTTGCAGAACACTGCTACCCTTAGCCGTCTAGTGTCAAGACCACCTGTAGACGCTTTATATTCAATGCTCGCTTTCTAAATTCTGCTTTGATTGGCGAAATGTGCTCATCGAGTGCCAAGTGGAATGCCGGCAAATTGTCTGCCGGACGAGTAATGCGCAGGCTCGGCATAATCGAGACAGTACGCAGGGAACTGCTGAGATAAACGGAGCAAAAACGGAAATGACAGTCCGCCGAGCGGACGCTGCAAGAAGACGATGGATAGTTTGGAGACAATTAAACTGTAACTAACGCGACATTTTATTTAGTGCTCTAGACGGCCTCTCGTCGTAATACTTAGACGGTATTTCTGGAAGAATCCTCCGTCGGACACCGGGGTGATGTTAGTGGATGAAGATCCCACACTGACCGGGGCTTTCAACTACTTTACATCTCGAAAAAAAGTGTAAGTATGCCTATCTCTCTCTACTTGTCATGTGTATCTAATATCCTGGTCCAGCAATATATTCAGCAGAAGATGGAGACAAGATTGGTCCGGTTGGTAAGCGAAAAGCTGTGGCCGGTGGTTGATTGTAAAAGAGTTGGCGAACCTACTAAGACGGAATATGACTGTGGTGAGTATACTCTTCGGTCTTTGTCTAGTGGGCAGATATGCGGTCCGTCTTCGCATAGTGCTTGGAATGTCCAGCTCTATCGCCGCCAAGGTTAGGGGTCCTGGGAAGGCACCTCATAAACCCTGAATTTCCGCTGGATGGAATTGGTCGCTTCGTCATCTAGGCCGGCTTGGACTTCGCGGTCATGTAGGCCGAATTTTCTTTTTCCAGGGTCATTATAGTGTGCGGCTGATCCTAGAACTGGCTGCCGGCTTTAGTCTCACCATAACCTAACTCTGTTGTGTAAAATGTTTGGGTTTCTTATTTTTTCCTCCACTAGTCTAGGGAGCATATTGGCTTTCCACAAAGCATCCATTGCTTTGTTTCAGTTTTAGTAATCAAGTTGATTTTCAAGCTAAGTAGATGATTAATCTACTGTAGCTCGCCTCAATATGACTGTGCATAGTGCAGAAGATCCTTGCTAAGTGATGGTGGTAGTCCTTACTTAGCATTGTGATCTTTTCTCAATAGATGGCGGTGTCTTCTGATCACTCGTGTGATGTTTGTCATCATCGCCAAAAGTAAGCTGAATGGTCAGTGGGTCTTTTTTTTAGATGGATTTGTCTGCAAAGAGGTTGAAGTCTTTGAATAAACATTAGAAGCCGCAATTAATTTTTTGTCGTCATATTCTCTGCTGCAAATCGAATCTAACCACTACACCACGCTTATAGTTAAGTTTTAAAATTAAAAAAAAAATATTTAAAAATATAAATCGTAAAAGTAGTGATTTTCCAAAATAAGATTTCCGTTATTAAATTTCCTTAGAACATAAAATCTTTTCAAGTTCAACTTGATTTAAACACAGAACATGACCTGGTTAAGTAGAATAGTTGAGTGTCTTTTTAGGAAAAGTTATAAAACAAACTACTCACGCACTAAAAAATAGAGAAAAGAGATAAATTGATGGTAAAAGTGCTGGTAAATGTGTAATTTGGTTTTCAAGACAATTTCACTGACGATAAACGTTTGGTGAACAACCGTGATAGCAATTTTTAAAAGACAACAACAGACTCATGGTACGCAAAAATACTTCCCCATGCGGTGTAATCCAATCATGACAATTTTATCGCAAGAAAAAAAAATCATTTTTCCTACTCTCGCTTTAGAATTGAACAAATGAAACGTTGAGGATTAAACTTAAACAGATGAGAAGGTTAAAGTCTGTCTAAAGCGACTATATTATACGCTATACAGTGCAATGTTTCATATAAAATAATGTGATACGTGATGCAATTATTTGCCACAATGGATATTGGATATAAAATTTCATCTTTAATCGGCCGTTATTGGACTGACGAAATTTTGACTGAAATTTTCTTCTCAATTAAATAAAACTATTCTGTGCGTATGGCTTGTTGGATAGGCATACCAAAGTGTAGGGTTTAACCAGCTCTCTCTTTGCAGTGACATTTTAAACAGAGATACTCTGCTGTGGTTTGGCTTGTCATGTCTTGGCTGGTGTTATCGAAGTGTATAATAGAATTTTAGTTCTTCATTCAGTTTAGATAAGTAGTGAAACGTTTCGTTTTTCTTTTTTGAGCTTTAGTTACTTTGGCGCGCTTCCTTGTTGTTCATTTTTATGTTTCTTTCTTTAAATCTTCTCAATGTTAGCTGTGCTGTTTTGCCCACATTTTCCCTTTTTCACATGGATTACATATTGACTGCCCTGGCGGCTACTGGCTGGTTTGACTAGTTGCCTTTTGTTGCAAGTCAAAGTTGTTGCACTGTTAGTTTATTATTCTAGCTGCTGTTTTGTCTCTCAGAATCTTTGTAATTGTCAGTTGGTGGTTGAAGGTGTTTAAGGGATCAACAGAATACCAACACCATTACTATCTTCTACTGCATTTAAGTGACATTTAAAGATGTCCTGAATTCAAGCAAATTTTAACCTTTTGTAAAACGAAAGTTAATTTTAAAAAAAAAATGTTTCTCTGAGATAAAAAAGAAGAGGAAAAGGAGAAAAGCAAGAAGGTATCATTTAGATTGGTAGTGAACTTTGTTGCACATTTACCGATTGATAAAATTGAATAAAACTTTGTTTGAGTTACTTTTGAATTTTTAGCACTTTATCCTCAATTTGATGTCAAATAAGTCCCACCGATGGCTTTGGGTTGAAACAATAGAATTAAATGCTCAACAGAAGGCAGGCGATGAAAAACTGTAATTGAATCCCGTCACATTGTTTTAAGCCATTTAGCGTACAGAGTGTCAAAAGTAACGTCAGATTATATCAAAAGCAATAGGAAACAGGAAAAATGAATTGAAACTCGCTAAGAACGGAGGCAATAGAATTAAAAAGAAAATGTTGCAGGCTGTTGGCAAAAACCTTGGTTTAAAAAAAACCCAACCCACCGGGTTTTATAAGGTTTTTTGATAGGCTTTATTGTTTTTTTATAACTGCTTCCACATTTCTTTTAAATCGATAATATATTTTTGTTTGTTAGTGTATTTATATTGGCTTGTCATGGATAATGCAATTTTGCACTTTTGGTGTGATTAAGGCTACATTGTGTATTGTGAGCTACTAAACTCGGTGATCCGAGCAGACTACAATTACTTCGTTTGAACCGTGCATTATCGGAAAACCGGTCGGAATATAAAGAAAAACATAATTAAGTTATACTTCTGCATAAATACGCTCGGCCTCATGTCGCTGAAGTTACCAAACTATTAAGTGCCGCACCTGATGAATAGGATCATCTTAACAGACAAGACGTTTTGCAGAAAAGATAATCAAAAATGGTTCAGGTGGGGGAAAGATGTACGCAGTAATTAAATAAATTTTTATTTCAATAAAATTGTTAATTAATTATCTTTTTCGAGCTAAAAAGTTTTATTATACTTATTTTTGATGTAAATAATTTCCTGAAACCTCTAAAGAAACCTGAAACCCAGGTGAGTTTATATAAATATAATACGCAATGAACCCCAGTGGGTTTTCAACCCTATTTTTAGTGCTTCTCACTGCATTATATGTTTAAATTAATAAATCATTACATAGACTATATTGGCAGATGGATACACTAAATTTTTTTAAGCCGATATTTGTAACGCTAAATAGAGAGTAAAACCCTAAATCGTATTAAAATTCAATTCTTAAATTTATATCTTAACTGTAAAAAGTACTGTAAACCAGCACATAATTGAAATGCATCAGGTGTACCAGTATGAATTGAGCGTCAAGACACAAATGTCTCCATAGGCAACAGTCATTATGAACAAGCCTTAATATTTAATTTTTTTTTTGTGTTGGCAATGACACCTGTCAAACATATCATATCGGTGTCGGCTTAAACTTGAACCAGCGGTTATTTCGAATATGGCAATGCTAATGTCATTCTATTCTGTCACAAAATTCAGTTTATTGTCTGCACTGAACGAAATGAATTAATTTACGCTTATTTATTAAATATATTTCTAAAACAATTGGTCGGAATTCGCAATAAATCTCAAAAAAAAAACAGAAAAATTGCAAAAATCATCTTTTCAGATGAATCTCATTTTCATCTTGGTGGGTAAGTTAATAAGCAAAATTGCCGTATTAGGGCTCAGAAAACCTAAACGTAGTCTAACAAAAGCCAATGCGACTGTTTGGTGCGGCTTGTAGATCGGCGGCATCATTGGCCATATATCTTTGGAAATGAGGACGGCGTAACATTACGGTCAATGGAGACACCTATCGCACCGTGATATGTTTTGAAGCGCTGTTTTGTGCCCGCTCTTCATGGTATTGATGTTAACGATGTTTGGTTTCAACAGGATTCTGCAACTTACCACACATTTCGTGCCACAAGTGATATTGTGTCCTGACATTAATCGAAAAACGACCAGAATGGGTCACAAGACACGGCAAGGCTATTTTGCAACATGACAATGCACCTGCATTCAAAGCAAAAACTAGTTCAGGATACAGTCAAAGCTTTAGGCGAATCAGAGTCAACCAGTCGCGGTCATCCAACAAATATGCTTGTAGCAACCTATACCTACTGTTTTCCAGTGCCACACATTTAGTGATCAAGTGCTTCATTAACTGTTCTTCCTCACAACAGAATCTGCAGCTGGTGTCTGGTATGCCTATACTGACTGTACAGGTGCTTATTACAGGCGTAGTGACGCGTAAATGCCTTTAGGCCTTTCCTTTCCAGTTTTAGAGCAAACTTCGGTCTATTAGCATTGAAATTAAGAAATTTTTTGGAGTGGCCCAGGCCACTAGTATCTTATCAATTTTCCCTTACGATGGAGACTCCTTTTAAAGCCCGCAACTGAGACCAATATCCGACCGTGTGATAATGACTCGACTTAAAAGTAGAGTAAGACACGTCACCATAGTACGGTGCTATGCGCCGACAGAAGATTTCAAGGATACTAAGAAGGATGAATTCTATGTACAAGTAACATTAGCGCTCAGCAGTATTCGAATGGGAGATATCATCATTCTCATTGCTAACTTCAACGAGAAAATAAGAAGCGGCAAAACCAACATCCGCTGCACCATAGGAACGCACTGTTGTCGAGTTAAAAATCACAATGAAGAACAACTAAAAGAGCTTTGCCAGACATACCAACTAGTCATAGGTGGCCCCATCTTCCCGCATAAGTAGGTTTATAAATACACATGGACATCCCAAGCGGCAACTCACGCAATCATATTGATGTGTGAGTAAAAGATGGAGAAGCTCCTTGGCGGATATGAAAAATAAAAGAGGCGGTGACATCGTTAGTGACCACGAGCTTATAACAGACGAAATCAAGCTCAAACTTAAAATCGCAGAAGAAACATTGGAGTCACAAGACAAAAGCGTCTTCGCCTACAGCTACTTTAGAACAATACGACCAGGAGCACATGGGTCATGGCGATATGCTGACTGACTAACAAACTAACATCACACATGAGAAGTTATCACAGTAACATATAATAAAGTCACAGAAGAAAAACTGGGTATAGTGCAGATACATAGAAAAACATGATATCAGACGACACGTGGAACCTGATCTCTTAAAGAAGTGAACTTAAGTTGCAACTAAACAAAAACAATGTTACGAGGCAGTTATACCAACAGCTGTTGGAACAGATTAAGAAAAAGTTAAGAAGAGACAAAAGAACTTCCTAGAAGGTCTGGCAAAAACAGCGGAAGAAGCAGCTGGACAGAATAACATGAGAAACCTTTACCACACGATAGATTATCTCACAAATAGAAAGTGTGGCAGAACCAAGCAGTTACTGATTGAAGTGGTACAATTATAGTCCTCCCAGTTTGAATGTAATAAAAGAGTCAATAGTAAAATAGAAGAATAATAAAGCTGAAGGCGAAGATGGCTTACTGGCGGAAATCTTACGGGCAGACATCACAGCTGCAGCTGAATTACTACTGCCTCATATCCCATCAGCATGGGAGGCAAATAGGCTGCCATCAACTTGCAAGAAAGGCATCATTGTGAAGATAGCGAAAAGGAGTATCTTGAGGGATCGCAATAACTGGAGAGGTATTAATCTGTTTAACACCATATACAAGATACCGGTAGTCATAATACAGAGAAGGCTGCAGAACAAAGTAGAGAACATGCTGCGAGACGAATAGACAGGGTTTTGGCCAAACAGGACCAAGCCAACACTCTATATATCTCAATAGAAATGTCTCTAGAATGGTTTACCCCTCTATGCCTACTCTGGGTTCTTCACATTTGGAGTATCAGTCAGTCAACCATTCCGTATTAACGCAGGAGTAAAGCAAAAATGTCAACTTTCACCTCTAATATTCATCATTGTACTGGCATGTAGTCTCTCACGACAACTCGAGGACCAGGATTATGTAGACGATATTTGTCTACTCACACACAAGATCTCCAGCATGATAGCAAATAATATCTCAATTTTGGACACACCTTGTCAAAAAAACCAAAGCTATGAGAATTAACAACAATAGCACAGGAAACATCATACTACAGGACCAACCAGTTGAGTATATGGATAACTTCTGCTATTTGGAAAGCACAATGGCAACAAGCGGTGGGATAACAACTGACTTTAACAAGAGGCTCGACAAAACAAAGTAGGCATGCGAGCGACTACATTCAGTATGGAGAAGCTTATACATATTCAGGAAGACCAAGCTCAGAATATACAACGCATGTGTAAAATCAATTCTGTTGCACGGCCATGAAACCTGGTTTGCGTTTAAAGCCATCACACAATATCTGCAGCTATCATACGCAAGATATTCTGGTCTAACACCATAACCAACATAGATCTATGGAATTTGACAACTGAAGAGCTCATACTGAAGCAAATAAGGCAAATGAAGTGGAGAAGTGGAGCCATACCTTAAGGAAAAATACTAGTAGTATTACAAGGATGGCGCTTGACTGAAATCCTCAAGAATCAATGAACCGCTGTCGGGCAAGAAACATTTGGCGATGCACAATTAGCCAAGAACTAAACTAACTAATACTACTTTGATCAAAAAGTTTCCGGAATAACAACCGATCAGATTGTAGTTTTTTTTAAGTTGGTACATCTGTTGATGATATTCCGGGCAAATCTTAGTGTCATAGCTTGACATTTGCATTTTCTATATTCGGTTTTCGGTATATCATTCAGTGCTTCCTGCGATTTTTCCATTATTTCCTCTCAGCTGCTGAAACGTTGAGTAAAAGCTTGACATTTGCATTTTCTATATTCGGTTTTCGGTATGTCATTCAGTGCTTCATGCGATTTTTCCATTAGTTTCTCTCAGCTGCTGAAACGTATTTCCCGTAATGGTTTTTTAACCCAATTGAACAGAGAGAAGACACAGGGAGCCAAATCAGGTGAATTCGGTGGCTGTTGGATATTATTTGTTGCATTTTTCGTCAAAAATTTCGAATTATGATGTGCACTGTGCGACGGTGCGTTATCATGGTGCAAAATTCACAAGTTTTCCGCCCACATTTCCGATCTCTTTCGGCAAATTGTTTCAAGCAAATGCCCAAATAATACTCTTTGTTTACTGTCTTGTCTTCTGGCAAAAATTAATGATGCACTATACCGTTGTAATCCATGAAAACCGTAAGCACAGCCTTCTTTTTTGACTGAAAATGATCTCTGCGATTGCCTGATGTCTGGATTGTGTATCGTACTCATGAACTCACGTCTTATCTCCCGTAATAATCCTTTTGATGAATGTGGGATCTGATTCAGCCTTCAGCCAAAATTATAAAATATCACCAATATATACTTTGCTACGTAGCTTTTGCAAATGTCAAGCTATGACGCTAGATGTACCAATTTAACAAAAGAAAAAACTCAAATCGAAACGATGGAACCGGAAACTTTTGATCAAGTTAGTAATCTTACATGGGAGGAGGCAATTAAAATAGCAGTAAATCGTGTAAGACGGAAATGCTTTGTGGAGGCCCTATGTTCCCAAGGAGGGTAACAGAAAAAAATACACCATACGCTCGGTATAGTGTAACAGAACAGAGCATTTTGTGCGATTCCCAATTTCTAAGAAAAGAAATATTTTTCTTTTGGTTTTTCTCTTGATGTATTTCTGTAGAAATAAATATTAAAATCATTTTGAAAAGTATTTATTTTCCATACGAATTTATTTATTGAAATCATAATTATTCGTATTATTATTGTTTTAATATTAAAAATTAACATTTAAATATACATATAAACGTAGTAAGTATAATAGTATCGTATGTATGTATTTAATATTTTATAACATAATTCATTTGTATATGAATATTTTCTTGGTATTTAAGATGTTTTTTAATCTAAATTATTATTTTAAATTTTTTTTAATTATAATTATTGAACTTTCATTTATATTATATTATGTAGCATACACGAGTAAGTACTATTTTTTAAATTTATACTTAAGTACTGGCAAATATTTGTTTGAACAAATTTTTGTTCAAATAAAATCTTTAATTTTCTGCTTTTTTTATTATTATTTTCAGTTGTTACTGACCAAAATACTGTTTCAATTGTGTATATCTAAGAAGTTTTACTATTTTATAGGTACTTTTGGACATTGAGATAATCTTGAGACTTTTAAATAATTTGCTATTACCACTACATACAAAACATTTATTTATATAAGTATATATACATTTGTTATATAGAATAATCGCTTTAATAAACATCAAATAGCAAAAAAATTTCACATCTTCTCTTTGTTGAACAAGTTTTTTAGGGTACAAAATGATTTCAGTTGATTTGTTGTTTCTTAATAAATATAAATGAATTTCCGATTATAAAGCACATTTAATAATTGTTTTAAGATTGGTTTTTCAGTTAATTATCTTTTTTAATTAAATTCGCCATTAAATAAATATATCCCTGCAAAATCCTCTATTTTATTTTATATTTTTGTTTTACTTATACTTTATTGTGGTTTTTAACAAATCGTTATCCACAAAATTTTCAAAATAAATAGTACAGACCATATGTTAGTTAACATTATTATTAACCAGTTAACATATATACGTAGTATAGCATTAAGTTAACATTCTAAAATTGAATATGTTAACATTTAATTTCTTACAAAGTTTCCTCAACTGTGTTGGGTTACAAAAATACGCCAATTTGTGTTCCACAATTCTACGTTTTTTTAAAGCATATAACGAAACCTTTAGCATGGACTTAAACCATCATCACCAGCTAATAACCAAAAACTAAATTTAATTGCCATTATTGGAACGTCCATTATTGGCATCCTGTAAGGGTATCCATTGGGCTGTGGCATTTTTGGAACGAAACATTTCTTCGAAAAATATTTTCTCATCTGGACGTATATCTGGACCGGAACCAATAAGAGCTTTGCCCAAAATTTCATTGGAACCTAAAATATAACAGTTTATATTCATATGCTATAAAAAATAAAAATATATTCCATAATTCCTTACCCAATAAGCCATCATGTACCACTTGCAGTTCGATGGTGGCATTTTTCAAAGCCTCTTTATGCACATCAAACGTTAAAGCTTCATTGTATACCGGATTGATATTATTACGCACTATAGCAGTTTTACGTTTTTTATTCTTTTTACCCGGCACCATAAGCGTTACCTTGATATAAGGATCCGATGAGTTACGTGAATCATCAACAATTCTTAAATTTCTAGCCTTGATCACTACGACTGTTAAACGTTCGGCCGAGGGTAGATAGGCTAAAGTGATCATAACATCACCCAGATCCACTTTCATATCCTAAAAACAAAAGTAGTATATAGAATATTTTTATTTAATTTTTGTGCGTTTAACTAACCTGTTCAGCACATGAACCCAAGGGTGTCCAAAATTTTTCTTTTTTTGTCAAATCCAAATTGGCTAAAGGTATCTGGGCTCCACCTATACATACGTGTCGAGAATAGGCATCGAAATCGTAGAGCAAAATTTCAATATTACGTTTTTCGATGGCATTTGGACTCTCCTCGAAAACGAAATCTTCATCAAAGACTGAAAAAAAATATTAATAAGTTAAAGGCCAATATACACCGCGACCGTATCATCTTTTGTGCAACATCATAGCAGATTAAGGCTGGGAGTATTAGTAATCCCTTTTTGAAGTCACCATAGCATCCTCTAAAAACCGCATTCTCTGGACCGAAATACTGAGCACTTAAAAAACGTTAAGCGAACTGATAGAATCATCGCTCGGCGTTCTTTTGACCTGGGTGAGAGAGAATGGTCTGGGGCTTAGTTCTGCGCAAACCGAGCTGGTTCTCTTTAACGGGCTGCATTACTCTGAACTTCCCGCAGGAGGCAAGTACTTGGGCGTAATTTTTTACTCGAAGCTCTCGTGGAAACGTTATCCGGAGAGTCGAACGAGAAATTTGTAGAAGGACTTTTTTAAAAAACTAAGATCTTAGACCATATATCCTTACACTGGATATACACCGCGGTCATTGGACCAATCCTCACATACGGGTCTCTTGTCTGATGGAAGGCGGCAGATATTGGATTACAGCTGGCCATTTTGAATAGCATGCAGAAGCCTGTCTCGCAATCACTGGTGCCACGAGTATCTCCCCTCAAGCCGGTCTGGTGACAATGCTGTGGAAACCCCAAATATTTTTGTCAAATGTGTCTCCGCAAAGTCTGCACTTAGACTAATGGAGTCGGATGGACTGACGCATGTTACCATTGAACACGGTACCATCCTCCAGACAGTGGGCGTACCGATTTTAATTTAGGTAGAGCTTACACAGCAGGATACCTTCTAGGGTTGAGTGGGCTGCTGGACCTGACCTTCAAGATGGCACAATAGCGGTCTATACCGATGGCTCGAAGACGAAAACGGGTAACTGATAATCTGAACCTCAGCATCTAACTCAGACTACCTGATGATTGCACTGTTTTTCAGCTGGAGGGCCGCTAAGCGTTTCTTGCGGGAATCCAAGGGAATGAAAGTGCTGATATGTGCGCTACTAATATGACCTCACTGCTTCTCTTGCAGAAGGACCTGCATGCCACTGTATGAGCGCTGTCAAATTTGATGGATAGATGCGCATTGAGCAATATGCAACACAGGTAGACCAATATCACCACTTGTAGAATATCAAAACTTCTTTGGCTTTCACTTTCTATAGAAAGTACTTTCCTTTAGAGCTTCTTTTTAGGTTTGTTAGAGGTCAATCGGGCTTCTTTCGGGCATAATTACAGGGCATTGTATGACGGGTCGTATGCCAGAGCGCATGGGACGCCCTGGTCATGGCTACTATAGAAGCTTCCAGGATGAGAAGAAAAATAAGGAATCGGTGCAGCACCTTCTCCGTAACTGTCCCGCTCTATAGAAGTTAGACTAAAGCACTTGGGTGCATGTCATTTCCATGATCTGGACTGTCGTAAGAATGTGTCACGGTCGATGTCGATTGTTTTTGTCAAGGGTACTGATTGGCTCAAGTGAGGGACTCTACCACCTTTCAGCCTCTTCAATTGGTCTGTTTTATGAATGGTATCACAATGGGCCATAGGACCTCCGATTGAACTCGTAAATCGCTAGCGACCTATATAACCTAACCTAGCTCAAACATTGCAACAATACTTAAACATAAAGCGGGCTGAAATAGGCTTATAGCAAAAAAAATTTCGATATTAAAAATTTACTTTACTATCACTTACCAGGATTTAATGTCTTCTTATGTATACGAGTCTGCCAGAAATTTTTCTTTTCGGGCAATAGCCGCACCTTAGCGTAAGGGTCTGCAGTACCGCTAAAATCGCGTGGTTGAAGATTTTGTGCCTAGAAAAGATTATCTTTTATATTTAAAAAGTCTATAAATTTTTGGATAATGAAACAAATACTCACCTCAATCAAGCGCACCGATAACATACCGGCATGTGGATCATAAACTATGCTTACATGTATGCTTCCCTTTAGGTCTTCGGTTTGGTTAGAGCCCTTTTGTAAAGAATTCTGTAATAAAAAACAATTAAACAACATTTTAATATAAGTATTGTATTGCCTGAAGTCGCCTACCGTTCTATATAAAGCCATATCGATTTTCGTATGATCCAATTTGGCATTCATCGACGAAACTTTAGGTCTGGTGGGATTCATGGCCAAGACCACATGCTTATCGGAACGCGCTATGGGCACCGAATTACATGATGACATGGATAATGTATTGGATTTCAAACTGCCTGTTGGCGAGGTGGGTGTTGAGGGTGGTGATTCATCGGCCGAAGTGGAAACCTGTTGTTGTATAGTCATCGACGTGGGCGGTGGTACCCAAAATGTTGGATCTTCTGTATTAATGGAAGTGGGTGTGGCATTACCCTTACCAATGGAACGTGAACATTCACTTATATTATCGACATTATAACCAGAAGCTGTAGCCACTAACGAGTCACGACAATCAGCTTCTTCATCTTTATTACCACCGCCGGCCGATTCCAAAAGATTTTTTTCGAACCAATTCAAACGATAACGACGCGAGCAAGTGGCATAAAAACCCAAACCCACTACGGATACCACTAAAAAGGAAAGTGAGGCGTAAATGCCGACTTGAGCCAAGGAAATGTCCTCTTCATGTATAACAATATCCATGGTGGTGAAATACAATAGTTTTTGTGAACGCCAATGAAACTGTAATAAAACGGAAAACTGTTATAAGCAAATGAATTTTGGATTACAGAAAATAATTGTTGTCTCTACTAAGCGGAAGACTTTTGTTATACATTATTTCATAAGGTGGGTATAACACATTTTTACTTTTTATGTTAAACCCACCCAACCCACCAACCCTACCTACACACAGACTTTTAATACCCCGCTCAATTTTCAAGTCCAAATATTTGTGAAATTCAACGCTTTACATATGTGCCATTCTCAGCATAAATGCTGTAGTATTAAGGGCTTTTGTTTAACAGACTGGAATGCCTTTCTTGCTAAAACTACGTCATTTCCCCCTTTCTTCACCAAATGGGTTTTATGTTTCCGTTTATTGATTTTGAAAAAAGTGGTGCAGCGCAACGTTCTATATACAAGCCCACCCGTCAATTGTAAATTTTAGAAATTTTGTTTTCACTGTTCATGTTTCATTGTTCAAAGGGATTGTGCTTTTAATTATGGCCCTTGTTTTTTCCCAATAAAGACTCGATATTAAAAAAAAAAAACTTTGTGATGGGAGAGGAGGATTTGCGGAACAATAATTTTAATTATTTAAGGCTTAAAAGATTTGTGACAATTTAAATCTTAAAAAGAAGAAAAACTTGCAAAAAAATAGATAAAAAACAATATGGAGAGAAAATTTAATTACAAAAGATTAAAAAAAATGCACTTGAGCAATTACAGCTGGTATAGGGCACCAGTATTTTTCAAATGATTTTCTAATAGAGATAAGGTTGCTGGAGTCTACTGAAAAGGAAAATGAGAAAAAGATTAGCATTCATTGAGGGGGAACATTGAACCGCCCCTAGTGGCTTGGCCATTCCAAAAGGTCTAAGCTTCGAAGCTAAGAAGGCAGAGTTCGCTCTGAAACTGGATATTAAAAGCCTTAAAACATTTGTGGGTCACCATGCCTGTAATAAATGCCTATCTATGTACAAAGTACTGCTTTAACAAGACAAGTTCACCTACAAACTGTTTCTTCATCCAGCATCCTCTCCAAATTGGGTCCTTGTGATTTTTTTCCTGTTTTTAACTATAAAAAAATGACAGAGCGTTAAGATAGTAGAATCAAATGGAAAGCCTCAATTGATATTTCGATTCCATAAACCATGCTATTGTCCCTACTTCTCCCCAGGATTTGCTGATTGTTCTTTTTTACCCACGTTACTCATCTAAGACTTCTGTTTCAGTTTCATTTAGAAAGTTGATTTTTAAGGTATATAGATGATTAACCTACTGTAGCTCGTCTTCTTTTGATTGCTTAGTGGTAAATATCCTTGCTATGTAGTGGTGGTGATCCTTACTTAGCAGTGTGATTTTTACTCAGTAGATGGCGTTTATCTTCTGATCCTGCCCAATGTAAGCTAGAAGGTGACGGGGTGTCTTTAGGTGGATTTGTCTGCAGAAAGGTTGAAGTGTCTCTTTATCAAATTTTTTTTCGTCATGTCCTCTGCTTGAAATTAAACCTGGGCTGCTTGTGTTGTATGCGTTCGCTCTAATCACTACACCAGGCTGCCCCCTAATTACGTGTAACCAGTGCCAATTTTTTTTATCATAGCTTAGTGGTCGGCTTGTACTGTCTAACACTTAGAAATGAGCCTTGCCTAAAAGTTTCGCTGAATTCTTCGGAGATAATTATTCAAAATCACAATCATCTTCTTGTTACGTTTAAATAGCGTTAAGATAAAATTAAACCACTTTGTGGTTACGATTTTATATATTCCATTATAACTTTTATACACTATGTCTTAATACAGTAAATTCAAATTTACCTATTGGCAACCAAAGAATAACTAACTAATTAACCAAAATGCGCCATCTTTTATAGTATTCCATTATTAGTTCGAATGTTGTAGTACAGACACGAATCTTCGATTTATCGACGTTAATTTAAATGCTCTAAAATTATAAATACAAAAACAAAGAATAGAGCTGGCGACTCCATTAGACTTGCGGATGCTAGCACTCTTAATTAGTACAGGTAGTTATGGCAGTTATGAAGCCTTGACACAAGCCAATAAATTTCATTGCTAAAAGCTCATAATAAGTCCCTGATGTGGTGAAATTTGTCTTCAGCATTTTTTTTTTTTTTTTTTTTTTTTCGTAACATTATGGATGTCTCGGTATTGAGGTTGAGGACTAAATGAACATAAATTTACGATTGAAAGGTTTAACAGTTTTGATATTTTTCTTGTTGGCAGATCAGTAGTACTAACCCATATTGAAAAACCCATTCGTAAAAACTGTAATGATTTCAGTTAAAAAAACCATTCTTCTGAGACCTCTATTAATGTCAAACATCAACGGGTGTTTTATTGCATCCTCTCTCAGTCTATAGCAGATAAATTGGAGAAGGTTCAAATATTTTAATTCCATAACATTTTCAGCGACTAAATGGCGAATTTTGCTAAGGAATTTGGCTAAGTTATACAGGGTACAATTGGTGCATAAATATAACACCGAATATTCACTTCGTTTTTATCCAAAAATTAAGGATTATTAAATTGCCCTCGACACATTCTTATCGTAATTTGCTTTTCCGTTTATAATTTAAGAAGCAATTATAAATCGAATAACATAGTTTCCCATACAAAATTCAAGTAGTAAATCACCCGACTAGTAATTAATTCAGTTGTAATTACCATATGAATTACTAAAAGGACAATGTGATATCTAATTTTTATCGGGTGTTTTTCCATGCTAAGTTTTTAATTTCCTAACATTTTTTTTCATTTTTTAAATACAATTTACCGGTAATTAACAGATACAAAATAAAAAGAAGCATAAATACGAACTACTTTGATGTCATGTGAAGGTGATAATTCGTAAAAGTAATTCAAACAACGAACAGAGTAAATCAAAGTCTCGTATGAACATGTTATTAATAAATTATTCAAAAGAATACAATTTGGCAATCAAGGCATACAAATACAACAACAAATATTTTTGTATAAGCATCTATTTTACCATTATATTATCTAAGTATTAAATTTATTATATTGAAATATAAAAACAAACAACTAATTTATATATATATTCTGTTCATGATAAAATAGCACAACAAAAATGTCTTGATTGCGATGTGATGATTACATTTTAAAAGCACGTGCCCCATTCATTGTTCACCTGTTGTAAGACAAAAACCAATCATTCAATTAAATGTTTGTGCAAACAGTCATCACAAAAAGACAAAAGGAAAGAATGCCAAAGGTGACAAGAAGGGAAAAAATTCAATAAACCAACTGGGCAAAGCCAGTGTAATCAATGATTTATATGAACGTTTATCACACTCTGTGGTAATAAATTTACCTGAAATGACTTTATCAACACGATGTCAATAAAGGTTTTAATGGATTAAATTGCAAAAAAAACAACAAGAAAAATTATCATTAAAATAAATGTAACGAAAGAAAGATACACTGCTGCGTATGTGATTAGCTTCACAGTTTTCTTTACATTCGAATTAAATTTTTGAAAATTATAAAACGCCGCTTGCAGAAGAATACCGCCGGAAGAACATTTCCGAACTATTGTGAAAGCCTATAGAGAGAAAAGAATAAGAGGCGTTTGCGTGAGGAGACTAAAACAAGCAGAAGTAAATATGACGGTCAAACAGAGGTTAAGAGTCTGGCGGTAAGTTAATAAATTATTTTTTTTAACCCTGTAGCAGGGTTGGCAAAAACCAGGGTTTTTTTTAAAGCCCAACATACCGGGTTTAATTGGATTTTTTCATGACTTTTTCAACTATTTCCCGATTTCGTTCAATTCGACAACATATTCGGTGGGCCATTTAAAAGTTCAAATTTAAAAATGGAATAAAACAAAAATGGTTTGAAATTTTCCCAAATTTATTTTTTTGTTGTGAAGTACAATTGTTCCGGTTAGAAATAAAATATTATTTCATTCATATGGCTGCCGCGGCTGGCTTCACAGAACCGCATGCGATCGGACCAATTTTTGAGAAATTTTCGGGTATATGGGGTCGTATCGCGACAATGGCATTACGAATGTTGGCCTTCAAATACTCATTTGTCTCAGGTTTGTAGACATAGTGCTTGTCTTTAACGGCGCCCCACAGAAAATAGTCCAACGGTATCAAATCGCAAGTTTTGGCGGCCAACTGACATCATCATTTCGGCTAATTAAACGGTCATCATATGTTTGATGAAATAAATCGATTGTGGTATTAGATGTGTAGTAAGTTGCAACAGCCTGTTGAAACTAAACATCATTTATATCAATACCATGAAGAGCGGATACAAATAATAGGTTATCATGGTGCGATGCCATCCTCATTTTCAAAGGAATATGGGCCAATGAAGGCTCCGCTTCACAAGCCGCACCAAACTGTCACCCGCAATGAGTGCATTGGCTTTTGTAAGACCACGTTTGGATTTTCTGAGCCCCAAATACGGCAATTTTGCTTATTAACTTACCCAACAAGATGCAAATGTACTTCATCTGAAAATATGATTTTTTGGCAAAATCGACATCTTCGTGTAGTTTCTCGTTGGCTAATCTAGCGAAGCTAAAACGAAGCCGATGGTCATGCGGCTTTTACTGTTGAACCAATTGAACTTTATAAGGCGTCGTACTGAGATCTTTTCTCAAAATTCGACGTAAACTGGTGCGTGAAATATTCACTCCTTGAGAATGTTGACAGGTTGATATTGATGGATTCTCATGCACACTCTCAGCCACAGCTTCGATATTTTCTAGTGTATGTACTGTACGAGCACGCTTACGTCTTGGCGCATCAACAATAAAACCAGTTTCACGAACTTTGTCAATAAACTCTGAGACCAAATTTGCGATCAATTGTCTTTATTTTGGAAATAAATTTCCAATAAATCCCAACGTTGCTCAAGTGTAAGTCGATTAATTTTGTTCAGTGGAGATAATATACTGAATTTTGTGACAAAATGGACTGACATAAGTAACATAAACGGAAATAGTCCTTAGAGTATTTTTCAATATTTACTTTTGGTTTTAATAAAATCAAATATCGGAGAGGATTTGTCTTTTTGGTTTCGCAAACAAGTGTTAAATGATGAAAAAAATTGTGTTGTCTTCCTTAAAAATACATTTTTTACCGGTTTTATTTACCACAATAATAATCTACCATAGCCATAAAAATGAAAGTTAGGCACCTGCCGTTATGGGTTATTTTATTTTCAACCACATATCTGGCTTTCATTACCATACTTAAAATGTAAAATCTATATTCCAAGAATTTTTTTATAACTTTTTGGAAATAAAAAAAACAAATTTCAACAAATTTTGCAGGAAACATTTTCCGCTAATTTTGCAAGAAAACATTTTTTCGCTAGTTAAGTCAAGTTAGATACCTGCATGTAGTTTTGAAAAAAATCAGCAATAGCAGACCGAATTTCATGATTTATAGCTGATTTTGTTCTTAACATTTTGGGCTTTAATTTACGTGCTCAACATGTAAAATTTTCATTCAGAAATTTTATGACTTTTTGGCAGTGTGACCATATTAGCTTTCTTAAGCTAAATTTAGCTTTTTTATGTTCGATTTAACTTCGGAATTTTTCATTTAGATTTTACCTTTTTTTAAGCTTTTTTTCAAAAATTCCTTCAGCTTTTTTTAGCCTTTTCTGGCATTTCAACAAAAAAGGATAATAAAGCAAAAATAAAACAAACATTGTAAAGTCTGACATTGAAAAACAATAAAATTGCAGCATCACAGAAACAATGGTTTCTTCATTGCTTACATGCTTATAATAATTAGTAAAATCATATTTGACAGAAAAGTTGCAAATAGTGCGTTTTGGTGTCCTTTCTTTTTTCTAATTCATTTTTTTAAATGATAATTTAATACAAAGAAAAGGTTTTGTTTGTGTTCTTCTCTGAAAATGTTGCCTTTTGAAAATCCTTGATATTTCTTAACTTTAAACGACTTTTAGTGACAAGGAATAGAAGAAGTGCAACATTTTTTGTTAGAAAAGAAAAGGCCATAAGTAAATAAACAAGAAATTAATTTGATTATAGATTTGTTTCTTTTAATGTTTTTTAACAAAGTGTTACTACCTTAGTGATGAAATTTACTTTTTTTTTGGTTTTGCTGCTTTGCTATTGTGAACTTAATCGGCTTGGTTGTGCTTATTATTCATATACAATTTTTCCTATAAATCAAACAAAAATAATTCGATTGTGCAAATAGAGCACTTGTTTAAAAGATAACAATTCAATTTACATTTCTGCTCAATGGAGTTTTTTAAATCGTCGGTGGTTTAAAAATTTATGTTTGTTTAAGTGAATCAGGGAGGCATGAAAAATGGGAAAAATAATGAATATTAAACGAAAGACATTTCTGATTCGCCGAAAATTGCCTGGGAACTTACTTACGAATTCTAACTTTTCACAGGTTCTGCACAACTCTCCTTAATATACCATAGAATATTAGCCAATGGCTAATAATATAAAATTTATATAAAATAAAATTTACTCAATAAACTAAAAATTTTGCAAAAAATTTTTCTACAATCTTATTTAAAACTACCATTACTCATCCGGTATAGCCCGAGAATCTATGTACATGCCGATCCAGTCAGTTTTTGGGCCACCTATTTGTTTTTATAAGCAAAATGCAAAGACGTTTGAAGTAGATGATGACTGTGGCAGTAAGAAATTGCTTTTAGTAGAAAAATACGCGTCATTTTAGATGAAAGCCACACGTTAGACGTCTTCTTCTCATCCCCATTTTTATAAGTTGGATCTAAGTATTTGTGCTTGTTATCTCAACAAAATCGGTTCAGTCTTTTATGAGTTATTGACTCAGAAACGAACTGGATGGACAAAACTATTTCTAGTTTTATTCGCATATGTTTAGGTTTGCCAATTTAATAAATTTTTAATATTAAGTGATAACTCATGTGACTTCTTTGGCCTGTTTTCCCTCAGGTTCAATTTTGAAAAACAGCATAGCCTATTTCGTTAGCTGGACTTCTTCTCTATTGCAAAATTTCAGCCAAATCGGTTTAGTTATTTACGAGTGATTGCCAAACAAACAAACAAACAAATTTATAATATATGTACATACTCGTATGTCTATGGATTTGAGAACTGTATGGAACTGAATATTATGTATGCACATTTATGTATTTCATTTGCATTCTTATTAAAATTTGTTCAATTAATAGTTTGACTTTTATGCTAAGGAAAAAGGTTTAAAATTGATATCTAGTTTATTACCTAAACAATTGTTTTTACTTTAGATTTTAAGAAAACAATTTATGGGGTGCTATACTAACCATCACTAATATCCAACTAAAAAAAATATATGTTAAAAAACCATTTCAAATTTTATCTTATTTTGTTAGCCGAAAACAAAATTTGTTAGCTTTTCTTAGTTTTTTTTTTTTTTTTTTTTTTTTTTTTTTTGAACGCGATTTAGCTTTACTCGTATGTCATTTTAAAATCTAGTCTAAGAAAAAAATTTTCCGCCAATTTTGCAAACAAAATTTATTCGCTTATTTTGGTCAAAGTTAGGTACCTGCATTTAATTTTGACTAAAATTAGAAATAGCCAACCGATTTTTACGATTTATAGATTATTTTATTGTTGACATTTTAATCTTTTATTTAAATGCTTAACATGTAAAATTTTCGTTCTGGAAAATTTTTTATTACTTTTTGAAAAAAAAATAAAAAGTGAAAAAAATTTTTTTACGCAGCTATGTTGTGAATAACTCCGAAACTGTTGTAAATACAAATAATGTTGTTCAGGTGATTTATAGGCAATGTTGTTCCTAAAGGTTTAGTGGTACTTGTATTGAAATCGGTAAAGTCGTTTTCGTGAAATATATTGAAATAACTACCATAGCCACGCCCATAAGAAAAAATTTGAGCCCGATGGAAAAAAAACTGAGAACGGATTTGAATTCAGTACCTCAAAATCATTATACATCATATAGTTTTATTTAAAGCGGTTTTTTGCTGTAGACCAGTGTTATTTATATTTTGAGAAGGGTAAGTGATAGTAGAATTTTATAAATTTGGTTCAACAATGTCGTGGAAATTACACATCATCTGTCAATAACAGGGCGAGATTCGATAAGTGAACACGTCGTCTTTCATTCATACTAAATATGAAATTTTGTATATGTGAAGAACAACATTTTAAACTATGTTATCTGCGCAAATCAGTAAAAAGCGGGATGGATTGGATAAAGGGGAATTGCACAAAGCACACCAAGTAAAAGCTATCAATATACCAGGTGTACCGGTGTGGAATGAGCGTGTTTTTGTGATAATAAAACACTTATTTTTAATAGGAAATTTAAAAAGCATTTTATTCAAATTGTAAGCCATTATTGGCTACATATTTTTCTCATCTTTTAGGTAAATTGTGGCTTCTACGCCAATAAAACTGTACGTCTTTTGAAGCAAACCAATTAGTCATCCTATTTTCGACTTTTTCGTAGGAATCGAAGTAGCCAAGTCTGATAAATACGGCTAGTGGGGTAGCAGCTCCTAGCCTGTTGCTTGGCTTGTATGCTGAACCGGTTTTGCTTTGTCATCTCTTGTAACTTATACTGGCAGTTTCTCGATCAATACATGGCTTAAATTGATCATTTGTTGTCGGCAGCGATCTTTATTAAAGGTTTCACCAGGAGCTCTTGAAACACTACACCTTTCTGTTCCCAACAGACATACAGCATTGCATTCCTAACGTATCAATCTGGTTTTGTAGCCGAAGTTGATGGTTGTCCCGAATTAACCCATGATTTTTTTTTTTTTCTTTAGAACATGAACATCGTATCTCGACAAGCATTTGAGGCTACTCTGCAGCACTTTTCTTCAAATAAAAACAAAAAATTAATACAAATTTGTGGTACAAATTCGCCATCTTTATCACGATGAAAAAATATGATGATGTTTGTAAAAAATAATAACTAAGATAGTAGCAAAGGTAGCGAAGGTAGCGAGGTAGCGAAGCACGTCAGGTTTCGGCTAGTGTTTCACTATTTTTTTTTCGTCACTTCTCTAGGCAGCATATGCTTTTTCACAAAGCATCCATTGCTTTGTTTCAGTAGTCTCTGTAATCAATTTAATCTCTCAAGTGAAGTATATGATTAAATACACTGTAGCTTCCTCCATAAGATTATACATAGTGGTGAAGATTCTTGCTAATTGGTGGTGATCTTTACTTTAGCATAGTAATTTTTTAATTTTTTTTTCCCAGTAGGTGGAGTGTTTTCCTGAATATTCCTCTGATGTTTGTCAACATCACCAGAGGTAGGCGGGATGGTTGTAGGTGCTTTTTTTTTTAGATGGATTTGTCTGGGGCTCGAATCTGGGTCGTTTGTGTTGTTATGCGTGGGCTCTAATTACTACACCACAATACCTCTAAGTGTTTCTATATAAAAGCTTAAATCTGACATTGAAAGTAGATTCTTATATATGTTGCATTTGTTAAAACTGTTGAGAATCCTTTTTCTTTGGAGAGACTGCCATCGATATCATCTTTTTCGCCTTCAGAAGCTATTTGGTGGAATATTACTATGCCTTTGACAGATTGAAAATTTTTTTGGCGGGTACTCCTATTCTTATGTGGACTCCCCAGATTCATTAACAATTAAAACAGTTAAAGTAGTTTTGAAGCCAATGCATTGTTCTTTCAAAGTATATTTAAAGTTAAATTAAAATAAATATACAAAAATATACGAACCTAATCGAATGAGCGGCAGTGTACTTCAGTAATAAAATATATTATTACAGAATCATAATAGTAAATTAATTGATTAATCAGTCTATTTACGTTGAATTTAAAAATGAAATGAAGTAATTTACTATTTAATTTAATTTTCAATTACCAAACAAGTTTCTTTAATTTACGTCCATCTTGATTAAAAAAACAGCCATTTTTTATCTTTTAATTAAAAAATAAATCTAAAGGCTCAATTGCTAAATATTTTGTGGTCAAACGTCAAATACAAACATTTTTATATGTTAACAAAAAAAGGATAAATTTTTAAGAAAAAAAATCAAGTTGATGGTTAAACAACATTTACATGACATTTTTATGAACTTTCTTTCAGCAAACAATCTAGTGTTCATTAAAATGTAGACAGTTTAGGTTTCTCTTCTTTTATTCTTTTTCTATTCAACACTTGGGGCACCCAGAGTGTCCATCATCATCATACTTTCTGATGGTGGTGGTACGTGTATGAAAAAGTATCATTAAAACAAACAAAAGTTTTCATTTCGTTTCGTTTTTTTTTTGTGTGTTTTTTTTTTTTGCATTTAACAACATTCGCTTGCTTGAAATACTATATAGGGTACGCCAAATAATTATTTTTTTGAAAATGCTATAAAAAAACTACTGAATATTTTCTCAAATTTCTTTTTTTATTTAAAAGTACAATCCTTCCGGTTAATAATGAAAAATAATTTCATTCAAATGGCTGCCTCGGCTGGCCATGCAGTAGCCTACACAATCGGTCCAATTTTTAAGCACATTATCGATTATGTGCAGCTGTATTTTTGTATTCACGAATATTGTCTTGTTGGCGTAACACTTATCTTTGACGCTACCCCACAATAATATTCCAGCGGTGTCAAATTGCAGCTCCGAGGTGGCCAAACGACATAAGCTCTGCGACTGATAATGCGATCTTCAAAAACAGGGCGCAAAACATAGAGTGTAGCTTCGTCTGTGTGACACGTAGCGCCGTTCTGTTGAAACCAAATGTTGCTAATATCCTCCTCTTCAATTTTAGTGAACAAAAATTCGTTCAACATGGCCCAATAACGATCGCCATCTACTGTAACGGCTACTCCTTGCTCATTTTCGAAGAAAAATGGCCCAATTATGCCTCTAGACCAAAATCCGCACCAAACAGAGACTCGTCTTGGGTGTATCGGCTTTTCAATGTATGCGTGCGGGTTGTCTGTGTCCCAAATGCGACAATTTTGTTTGTTTACATACCCGCCAAGATCAAAATGAGCTTCATCTGAAAAGATGATTTTTTTTGGCAAAATCGGCATCTTCTGTAAATCGATCGATCAAAGTAATGTCGCAATATTTCCCCGCGTTGTTCAAGCGTATACACAACCATATTCGTTCAGCGGAAGGATAAAAAAAATTATCTGTCAAATTAGACATGAGCTAAGTGTTACCATTCACGAAATAAGCACTAATTGAAAAAAAAAACGTTAGTTGGCGGACCCGATAGAAACTAAATGTTCTTTCCAAGTGCGGTTACTTGTGCATGTCTCAGAATCAGGGTTGGCAGCCCACTGGGTAACCCAAATAAACCCACCCGGATTTTATTGGGCATTTTATTTAAAAAAACCAGTTGGGTTTTTTATTTAAAGTACTTCGTAATTTAGTTACAACATAAATAAGTATAATTTATGTATTGGGAGTAAAAACAATTTCGGTCCTTTTTTTAGCTCAAAAAAATAATATTGAATTAAGACAAATATCAAAATAGAAATGTAGGAAATCTCTGCTTACATATTTTCCCCACCTCTGAGCCAATTTCCGAACCACGTTTCAGAAAAACTTCTCGTATTTTGAGGCGATCCATCTTTTTATTTTTCTTTAAAGGAAGTGATTCGGCGGCATGATAAATGATATTGTATTCGTTGATATATCCAACACTCATGAGGACCAATGTTTGGAGGATATGCGGGTGCGGCATTTGCCCGTTTTTGAAAATAGTTTGGCATCTTTTGCGAGCGTTGACATGACTTAATCATGTCTGTCTTTGTATTTCGGCCTTTTTTCTCTTAAAGCATGGCTTAAACGAAGTAAGTGCAGTCTGCTTTAGCAGCTCATAGAACACAACGCCGCCTTGATCCGACCTAGAGTACAAAATTGCATTATAATTTTACCAAAAACACAAAACAAAAATTGTCTAATTGAACGAAATTAGGAAGCTGTTATAAAACCCAATAAAACCCGGTGGGCTGGGTTTTATTTCAAAAACCCAGGTTTTTTCCCTGGAAGGTATGTATACAAGGTAAAGATAAAAGTATTTCAAACTAATTTTACTCAAGGGAATTTATGATGGATTTTATTGGTTTATGTGCCTTAAAAAAATTGTTTCATTTTCAGAATTTTAAGTTTAATAATCTCTGTTTAAGAGGAAACAATGTTGGCTTACTAAACTTGGTTTTTCACATTCAAATGCTCAGACAAATGAAAAAATGGTTTATCTGAAAAAAGAAAACTATTTTCTCTGCAGATTGTTATTGAATTGAGTGAAAATAAGTCAAAGTGAATACTCGGCAGGCTTCAATTCAAGCCAAATACCTACGCTTGATCAAAATCAATCAATTCGTCGCCGTCCTTCCACTTTACGGAGTATTTGTTTTTGGCTTAACTTGTACAGAAATCAAAGCCAATTCGACGAAATTGGCTATAGCACAAATTGATATTGATATTGAATTTCCATTCAAAATTTTGTTTTCGAATGAATGGGCACGGGATAATTAACAAGCTTTTGTCGAAACACCATTGTGAACAGTGGTGAACGGAATAGGGACATCAATCAGCTGTCATTAATCTTGCTGACGTGTGGCTCTAATAGAACGGGGCCACAAGCCATATAGCGCGCTCTACAATTAATTTACTCAAATAAAATTTTAACGAAAGAGTAATTGCATGTAATGGTCCAATTAATTGGCCACCACGATAGTGTGATTTAAGCCTATTGGATTGTTTTCTTGGGTGTTATGTAAAGTCACTTATCTACCTCGATAAACCGAAGACAAATGGAAATCAATATTCGAAGAGTTATTGACGAAATACAATCGCACATTCTGCGAAAACTTTGTGAAACTTGGTGTTTCAGGTTGTGTCTTTTATGCGCCAGCCATGACGGCCATAAGACCGAAATCATATTTAAACATTAATTTCAAAAAATTGTCTATAAAACAAAGCCCGTTTCATTGATTTTAAAAACATATTTCTTTGACTTGCTATGATTTAAACTTGTGTAACTATAAAATAATACCCGATATTTCTAATAGCGGTATCAGAAGGTTTTTTTTACTTGAAAATAACACGTAGGTCAGGGTTGACTGTCGGCTTTGATGCATTTTTTTGCTTTATATTTATGTATAGGTACCAATACTCATTTCTGGCTGAACGGCGGGCGAGATTTTCAGCAACAATATGCGATTTTCTTTTCGCATTTAGTGAAGATAATTGAGAAACGTTTTACAATCGCAATGTATGCTCCCAATTAGTTCAGAACTTGTTTGGCGGCCACGTCACTTCAAAAGATAATATTAAAATGCGCAAACAAGTAATATTCGTCCCCCAAGCAAATAAATTTGTTATTACTGCTACCCTCTTTTCACCCACCAAGAAACCTATTTTCGAAGTACTAACGAAAGGTAATACCTAGATAAGGTTTATTCCATAGATTTCGTTTGATTTTCAAAATTGGTTCCATAAAAATTTATTTTTTCTTTCTTTTTTACAAATCCTTACACAACAATTACAATTATTTTCAATTTTTCTTTAATCCTCATTTACTTTCATTTTCCTTACAGTTGCTTTGCTTATTTCCTTTGATATTTCGAAAGAAATACAAATTTATAATTAACCAGAGAGTGAATTTACCATCACCAACTCTTCCCTCAAAGGATTAATGTTCTGTCAACTTCTATAGTAAAAAATATAAATGGCAGTTAGAAAAACGTATCATTAGCAGTAGAAAAACAGACACAGGACTTTATTATTAACATGTGTGTGTCTGTATATACATATATATTTACAAATATACTTATGTACATGTAAGTAAGCAAAATTGCATTTGCTTAGAAACAACATTCTGCACACTCCACTAGTTATTGTCACTTTTAAGCCAGTCCCTTTACTAGCCACGAGTTGTCTACTGAAAGACAATAAGCAGTTTTTATTTTTATATTGTTGCCAGCAGAGGAATAGATATGAATACTAAAAAATGGTCTAGTTTTAGTTGTTTTAATATCGAAAAAATAAAAACTTATTCTGACAACTTGTACATGGCAGGTATTTGATATATAATGTCAAACCGACCACTAGCTGTACACTTTATGACTGATTAGGTACTCACTAGCAACAGTTCACATGAGATGACCAACTAATGCTAGTACAGAAGACAGAAGAGGTACTGATAAGCGGAAAAAGACGAAGGCAGCAAATAAAACTATTTATCGATGACCACATGAAAATATCAGGGCGTGGCGTGGTGTAGTGATTAGAGCGCACACATAACAATACAAACGACCCAGGTTCGAGCCCCAGCAGAGGACATGGCGAAGAAAAAATTTAATGGTGGTTTCGAATGTTTAATAAAAAGAGGCTTCAACTTCCCTCTAGACAACTTTATCTAAAAAATAAAGAAGAAGCGTCCTGACCCTCCCGCATACCTATGGTGATGATGACAAACATCAGACGCATGATCAGGAGGAATATACGCCACCTACTGGAAAAAAATTACAATGCTTAAGTAAAGATCCACCTCCAATTAGCAAGTACCTTCATCACTGCACACAAAAAAAAAATCGTATGGAAGAAGCTACAGCGGATTACTCATCTACTTAGCTTGAAATATAGACACTGAAACAAAGCAATATATGCTTTGTCGAAAGCCAATATGCTCCCTCGAGGAGTGACGGAGAAAAAAAGAACATGATAACATCACAAGAGGCTTGCCTTAATGATGCGCTTGAAAATGTTTGGCAAAAAGGCTGAAAGAATAAATCGCGTGCTTACGCGAGAAATTCTCAATATTGAAAGACCTCTGGATGAAAACATGTGGTTTCTGTTAATGTGCGTGACATCAACATGAGCACGAGCGACAATCCACTATACACGGCAAATAGCAAAAATTCAAAGACGTTATGCGTTAAAAGTCTCCTGCGCATACATTATTGTGTCCGAAGAACGATTTCGATAAATATTCACCCAAACGTGCTTGGGCGGTTTCAAAGTGTGCAAGATGCAGCACTGTCGCAGGAACGGAAATCATAGTTGCGCTTACGATCTATCGGAGAATTTCAGCCAAAGTGGCAGACCTATATTAACGGTTTCTATAAATTGTGTCGAAATGTGGATCATGAAACCACGCGGCGAAGCGGCTTACTAACTTACACAGATCCTGTACGGCCATGAATGTTTTTAGCTGAGTTTTAAACTGGAGGAGAATTTTGACTGCAAATAAACCGTTGAAAATATATACATATATATTAGCAAGCGGACTTGATATAATCGAAAGGGCACGCATGGCACTACTGCTACAACAGTTGCAATATCGATATAACCGATCAGATAGACATGGTGCAGTGATTGAAGCGCACGCTTGGCAGCATAGGTGACCCGGGTTCGAGCCCCAGTAGAGGACACGACAAAAAGTATTTAACTGCGGTTTCAAGTGTTTAATAAAAAGTCTTCAACTTCCCCCTTTCAATGCTAAGTAAGGATCACCACAACTAAGCAAGGATCTTCACCACTACACACAATCGTATGGAGGCAAGCTACAGTGGATTAATCAGCTTGATTAATGAAACTGAAACAAAGCAATGGATGCTTTGTGGAAAGCCAATATGCTCCGTGAGGAGTGAGTAAAAAATGATGATTTTAACGCTCTGGACGGCATCTTGTCCCAATAATTATTTGGTATTTCTGGGTTGCTCCACCGTCGAACATCTGAGTAATATTAGTGGATGGAGGTGGATTTGCACTTTAGAAAAACAAAGAACCTGTATCGCTCAATTTCTATTTTGGTTAGGTCTGAGAATATTTTCTATTACACAGTCGAATTCAAAGAAATCTCTTGGCTAAACTTAGTTAAACTGGAAGATCGTCACCGCCGTGATTCTAGGTGCATAATAACATACGAGCATTCAGCAATTAATATAGGAAACATTTAACCGCTCTTTTCCTCAGGGCAATTCAACTGGGAGCATATGTGCAGTATTAGTTCCATGTTCAATAGCTCATTAAAGTCGCATTCATGAAGATGCTGGACATTTCTGCAACACCTCCGTTATATTAAAAGTGCTCCAGAGAAACTAATTTAAAATCATGCTATAAGTAACGATCAAACTCACTTAAATAAAACCACAAAGCGTTCAGATGAGTATGCTTGATATTTTAAAAGACTGATTCAGCAACAATAATAATAAAATTAGTCTATAAAACGTTACACTTACGTTAGTCTTATAAATTTACAAATTTGGGACACTTTCTCTGAAATTACAGGACTTCCTTTAGTTAATTTGTAAATATGGTGGTACATTAGCAGTATATAACCAACAACATGCTGCTCTACATTCTATGTTTTAAGTAGTGAATATTACGAAAGAACTTGTGTGAATGTGTGGCAAATATCCTTCAACCCAACACACATTTCCTTAATATAAGACTTGGACTTTAATAAGGAAAATGTGCAAAAGAAACACTTGTTTCTTAATCAGCAAGGCAAGAAATAAAAGAAAAAACGTGTTAATCTGTCAGAGTTCTTATCATCATTAAAGTAAAGCGATAATAAATTCTCATCATATTCTTTAGACGCTCTATCTCATGTATAGCACGCGGGCGATAATAAATCTTTATAAATATTTTGTAATCAAATTTAGAATAAAAACATCGTACAAAGATTTAAAATTTTAATAAAAATTAAATACTAAAGATATCTGCTTGTTTAGATTATTTGAATTGGAGTATTAAAGATTTCTCTTTTATATAAAAGATATATTTCAAGAGAAGTAAAAGCATTTAAATAAATTTATTATTATAATTATTGTTTTACTTTCATTTTTATTTTATTAAAAAAAAAGTTAAAACATGACCCCATAGCACGATGTGTCAGAAAAGAACGAAGTTAATATACCTGGGAAGTGATATTAATGGACGCTGTTGAGTACTTAAGTATGCACTTATTAGCTTATAACTCAGCTGAATATTAAGCTGATCTTAGCGGGTTTGATTTGGATTAGATAAGAATTAGAAGTTATTAAACTTTTTAGTCAACCAAAAAAAAAAAAAAAAAATCAAAAAAGGAATAAAAAATCGGCATACGGTTGCTAAAATAAGAAGAAGAAGAGAAATATTTGCAATTGGTATGTATAGGGTGGACCACCTATCTGTTTAAATTTGAATCAGCGGTTATTTGAAATCTGGCGATACTTATGTCGTTCTATTTCATCACAAAATTCAGTATATTATCTCCACTGAAGGAAATGAATCGATTTACGCTTAAGCCATGTTGGGATTTATTGAAAGTTTATTTTCAAAACAAAGACAATTGGTCGGAAATGCACGAAAATGTCGTACAAAATATGGTCGTAAAGAAATACCAACAGTGCCAGGTATAGGCAAGTTTATTGCTAAAGTTCGTAAAACTGGTTTCATTGTTGATACGTGCTGTGATTGAGAATGTGCATGAGAATCCATCAACATCAACTTGTCATCGTTTTCAAGAATTGAACATTTCACGCACCAGTTCACGTCGAATTTTGCGAAAAGATTTCTTTATGACGCCTTACAAAGTTCAATTGTTTCAAGAGCTGAAGCCGCATGACCATCCGTTTCGCTTTCGTTTCGCTAGATGGGCCAACGGCCCAAAAGCTAGCCAGTTTCTATAGATTTAGTTTAGACTACTGCTTGTTCAGCACAATTCGCTTGTATAATTTTCCTATTGTGCAAATTTTTTTTTTTTTTTTTTTGGTTGATGAAAATTGCTAGGATATCACAATAGTAGGGTAGTATAGGTTCCTCGGCACAGTTCACTTGGATAGTCCTTACAGTTGTTCTGTCTCGTTGCAATATTAACTTTGTCGTATAATCTTCTCTGGCCCAGCAAAGATAGCCTTTAGTAGGCTAATGCTAAGCTATGAAAAAAAAAAGTTATTCCGAGGATGCTAACTCTTCCTCTTTATTAACACAACTTTTGCAGAATTATTATATAGAATTTTTTTCTTTGGTTGTGTCTACCAATAGCACTTGGCCGGTTATAACTCCTATAAGGTTTCTTGCATGCAGTTTGGACAGCTTTTACAGCATTGCCGTTCTTCTCACAACAATATATAAAAAGATTCTTCTGGTCTCGTAATTGGAATTTTCACTTGTTCACCGTTAAAAGTGACTGCTCCCTATGCAAGTTCATCATTCTGTTAACTTATGTTTCTCCATATCCATGAAACCATGGAAAGATAGCCGTCAAATGCTATGTTACCTGATCCAGTCACTCTTGGCTTTCTTAAACAATTTCCAATGTGCTTTTCCATAAAGATATCACTACTAGATATCGTATTATATAGGGTCGGCAATTTAAACTTTAAATTTAAACCAGCGGTTATTTCGAATCTGGCAATACTTATGTCATTCTCTTCTATTACAAAATTCAGTATATTTCTCCACTGACAAAATAAATTGGTCTACGCTGAAGCAACGTTGGGATTTATTGGAAATTTATTATTATTTAAAATAATCTTTTCTTATGAAGCTCATTTTCATCTTGGTGGGTACGTGAATAAGCAAAATTGCCGTATTTAGGGTTTAAAAAGCCAAACATGATCTTACAGTCAATGCACCCATTACGAGTGACTGTTTAGTGCGGCTTGTGAAGCGGAGGCATTAATGGCCTATATTACTTTGAATATGAGGACGGCGCAACCATTACGATCAATGGCGACACTAAATGCACCATGATAACTGATTTTTTTGTACCTGCTCTTCATGGTATTAATGTGAACGATGTTTGGTTTTAACAGGATTTTGCAACTTGCCATCTCATGCCACAATCGATTTATTGCGTCAAACGTTTGATGGCCGTTTAAGTAGCCGAAATGGTGATGTGAGTTGCGCCAAAAAGCTGCGACTTGACACCATTGGACTATTTTCTGAGGGACGCCGTTAAAGAAAAGTGTTATGCCGCGAAACCAGAGACAATTGAACATCTGAAGGCCAACATTCGTGATGCCATTGCCGATATACAACCCCATACACTTTAAAAAGTTCTTCAAAATTAGTGTGAGGCGAGCCGGGCCAGCCATATGAATGAAATAATATTTCATTTCTAACCGGAACAATTCTACTTCACAAAAAAAATAATAATAAATTTGGCAAAATTTCGAACCGTTTTTGGTTTATTGCATTTTTAAATTTACACATTTAAATTTTTTTTCCGTTACTCAAGTCGGAAGCATATGACTTCCACAAAACATCTCCATCTAACACCTGTTTACTGCTGTTGACTTTGACTTCTGGGATAATTTTGCGTCTCCAGGTGTTTTTTGGTCGACCACGCTTTCCTGAAGTTTGAGGATTCCACTCGAGTGACATCCTGGTGATACTTTCTGGACTTTTTCGGATGGTGTGATCGATCCATCCACACTTTCTTTTCCTTATCTGTTTCAGTATGGGTTCCTCATTAGTCATGCTCCACAGTTCTGAGTTACTTATGGTGTTAGGCCAGAATATTCTGCATATGATTCTGAGGCACTTGCTAATGAATACCTGGAGTTTCTGTGTGATGTTATTCGATACAAGCCAGGTTTTACTGCCATAGAGCAGTACTGATATAACACATGAATTGAATATTCTGAGCTTAGTCCGTCTGGATATATGTGAGCTACTCCATACTGACAGCAGTTGACCAAATGCCGCTTTCCCTTTATTGAACCTGCTATCTACGTCTGTTTCTGCGCCACCATTTGTAGTCATTGTACTTCCTAGATAGCAGAAGATATCTACATACTCGACTGGTTGACGCTGTAGCATGATTTTGTCCGTGCTCGTATTGTTTATTCTCATGGTCTTGGTTTTCTTGATGTTTATCTCAAGTCCAACACTACGAGCCAATCTTTCTAGGTCCTCCAGTTCCGACTGCATATTGAAAATCTTATGCGAGAGCAGACAAATGTCATCCGCATAGTTTAAGTCTTTGATTTGGCGTGAAAGACTCCATGGTATAGCTCTTCTTTTCGAACAGACTTTGCTTATTATGTCATCCTACACGATAGCGAATAGCTGCGATGATAGTTTAATACCAGCATTGGTTAGAATGGTTGGCTGATGTTCCCGTTGCGAAGTGAACTGAAAGTTCTGCATCCTGCAACTTTTAAATTATCCACCCTTGAAAAGTAACCTGTGGGCTATTTTTTTAAACAAACTTCCCTTTATAAAAGTTGGTAGAACGGAGTATATACAAAGACCAACCTTGTAAAAGAAAGTTTGTCACTGTATATGCCCATCAAACAAGTACAGTGTTGGGGTTATGAGTGGGAGAGAGAGCAGAGTAATTAGGGAATTAATATTTGTAATATTTGGTAATTATTTAGGGAGATCCGATTGCCAAATAAGAAGCGTGAAGTATTTCAAAACTCATTTTATAAATTTTGTTCTATCTAATTAGGTTATAAGGTAAGTAATAGTAGTAGTTATTTAGTAGATTATAATTTTAGATTAAGTAGATTAGATATAGGAAATTTCATGTAGGTTTTATATGTATTAATTTAATTAGAATTCAGTTGTATTAGGGGTTTATGTATTAACAACTATATAATTTGAAAATATATTTTAAATGTATATGTGTTTGTAAGTATGTAAATTATTCGATGTCCTCTCTGTAGTGCATTATATATGTAATAATATGTGTTGATACCTTGACGATTGAGAGGTGATTGATTTGCTATTTGAAAATAAACATACAAGAATCCACGGTTTAATGGAAAACAACAACTCCCGAAAATATGTTGGAATCGGATCGGCCCACGTAGTTAGTAAAAGTTACTAATAATTCAAACATATAAAAAAAATTATTGTCCAAATTAATTTTGACAACCTTATATATAGAAGTCACCAATATTCGCACTTCATATTTTTAGTTTTTTATGTTACAAAATGACCACTAGGTGTGGTCTTTGCGGGTCATCTAATTTTCAAACGATTTCTAAAACGAAAGAAAATTTAATTCATAACTAAATACAGTTTCTTAATTGCTTTATAAATAGTACGGTTTCTATATAAATGAAAAATGTGTTCGCTTGAGAGTTACCCCCGTATTCGTCGATGTTACATTAAAAATATATGTCATTTAAATGGTCGGATTATTTTCTTTTCAAATCATATAGAAAACTTTTTTTTCTCCGTCACTCCTCTAGGGAGCATATTGGTTTAGCTTCCACAAAGCATCTATTGCTTTGTCTCAGTTTCTTTAATCAATTTGATATTTCAAGCAAAGTAGATGACTAATCCGCTGTGGCTTCCTCCATATGAGATTTTTTTTTGTGTAGTGGTGAAGATCCTTGCTAAATGGTGGTGATATTTACTTTAGCACTGTAATTTTTTCCCAGTAGGTAGGTAGCGTGTTTTTCCTGATCATTCGTCTGATATTTGTCATCATCGCCAAAGGTATGCAGGGGGGCTTTTTTCCTTATTTTTTTATTATTTAGATGGAGTTGTCTAGAGTGAAGTTTAAAAGTCTCTTTTATTAAGCATTCGAAACCACAATTAAATTTTTTCTTCGTCATGTCCTCTGCTGGGGCTCAACCTTGGTCGTTTGTGTTATTATGCGTGCGCTCTAACCACTACACCACGCCACCCCTATAGAAAACTTAAAATCGGTTAATGTTTAGCTAAGTTATCAGCATATAAGTGCATGATAGTACGAAAAACCGGTTTTTATCCATAACTAAAATTTGTAGGGTGTTTTGATAATATCAAAAGCAGATTTCTATTTATTTTTTTAGCACCGTTTTATCATAGTTTTACTGAAAAAATGCTTTACAATAAGCAAATAAACAAACTTATTAAAAAAGATAGTATTTTATTGAGAAGTAAGCACATAAATAAATAAATAAATATGTATGGCCTGTGGCCAAGCACTAAGGCTACAACAATATACTTATGGCTTTATTATCCTTACGGTCTCAAATTACCACCTCTTTTTCATTCTCTCTTCCTTATAACTGTTATATGAAATAAATTCAGTAGAGCACAAAAATATTTATATAAAAATAGATAAGAATAAAAATAAGGAGTGTTGGTTACAAAACACAAATAAACAAACTAATCCTGTTGGCAATGAATTTTATTTCTTCACTGTTTCAAGTCGAACAACAAATGTTGAATAAACAACTGGAGGGGTCAGTATTATTTGCAATAAAAAAATAAATAAACAAATTTATTCTTATAGAGGTAATGCTTTGAAAAACCTTAAAAACAGGTTTGGAAAAAAAACGCATTAGAAGAGTGCGGCATTTAAAATAATAAATGGACAGAGTGCCTGTCTTAACAATCCATTAATAAACACGCTCAAATACAGGTTTTATATTCTTGAGAGGTTCATATTTTGTATTGGAATTCGTAATTTAAACTCTTACATGAGGTGTGAATCAGATGATATGTAAGAGGTTTGTGCAAAAATTAAGGTATTTTTGCTTTTAATTTTATAGTATGGCTTACAGTTTAATTTGCACTTCTTTCTTTGCATACTTGTTCCAAAGTTTTATTCACGGTTTTTTCTACAGCGGAATAGCAAGCATTACATCAGTACTGCGGGCATAAACGTTGGAAGTAAGTTCTGAATTCTGGCCTTAAATAAAAAACCAAATGTCCCCTGAAAATATTAGCAACTTAACACTATTTAAGCGTTGAACTTTTTCTTTCCAGAATTAAGGACTCTTTAAATTTCCGAAGCATCAATTTCACATTAAGCCATAGACTCAAATTAGTTTGAAACCATATTTAGTATGTTAATTCCCTAAATGGTAGTTTCTAATCACCGGGTGGAAACGGTCGTCTTAATCAACCTATTCTGCAAAGAAACTTGAAGAGACAGGCCTGTGCATTGTCGCAATGTACGCACTGCCGAAAATATGATTTCTGTTAGTGAAAGTGTGGTGGATAATTCGAATTTGTCGATTCCATGGCATTAGCAGCCGTTGAACATATCTTACAGCTACTTATGGCGTATTTTGCACTTGGATTTGTATCTCCTTCCATATAAAGTTCAACTCACACAACATTTAAAGCCAGCTGACCATTCACAACTCACTAGATATGCTTATAGGTTGCTAGAGTAATAGGCTTTCAATGCAGATTTTCTCAAACAAACTTTTCTTTAACGATGAAGCAGTGTATCTCTTTTTCGGCAAACAACAAGCAAAATTGTCGCATATAAGGCCCGGAGACCCAAAAGTGACTGTGGAAAACGTTTACAACCCGAAAAACTGACCGTTTTTTGTGCACTATGGTCTGGAGGGTATTGTGGTATTTTGGCATATTTTATATCACCCTGTCAATTTGGCAGCACCGCTAAATCGACCATCTTTACATTACATTTGAACTAACAGATATGAAAATAGAAGATCGTCGATAGTTCCGAAACCTTCTAAACTGTGGGCAATTAGGTATATAAAGAGGCAGCTTTACCTACAAGTTAGTTAGTTATCGTTTGGCTGTAAATAAATAAAGTTGGGTTAAAGCGGAAATAAAAGTACTGTATAAACGATTATTAAGACAAACAGTATAATAGTTATAGTGGAATATATCAAAACTGTAAAACAACAAAATAAAGCGATGTTTATTTTATTTTAACGCAATTTAGACGAACTTAAAAGTTTTAAAAAGTTTAAAAAGTAATGATTCATTTATATTTCCAAAAATATGTAAGTTAGAGATACTAATGAAGGAAATATTATAAAAGAGTTTTTGTATGTCCCCACCTAGGCCTGTAGCCCCACTGGGTTACTTTACAGGTTAAATTTTAAATTAATTTTTTTATAATTTCTTTTTATTAAAAATTTGCAATTCGAATTGAATATGTGTTTTATTATTTTCTTTTTTTTAAGAATTTTAATACAAAATAAACATGACATTAACATTTTTGCATGCTTACTTTTATTATTCCTGCCTTTCGCTTACCGTGACCTCTTTCGAACTGATTTAATTACTTGTGAAATTTGTTTTAAAGAAAATTACTAAAACTGTGAAAATAAACATAAAAGAGAAAAAGGAAAAAAAATAATCGTAAGAAAATAATTTGTGGAAAAGCAACAATTTTTGCATAAAATTTGCATAAAAATTGTGTTTGTTTTGCATTTGAATACTGGGAACTTTGCTCATTTAAAGGAAATTGTTGAAAACAAAACTTTTTAAATAATCTGCTTGGTCATACGTTGTTCGAATGGTAGTAGATTAGGTTAACAACACAACTAAAATCTTTTTCAATCTCTACAACATAGTTACCTAAATTTCTTTAAGCAGTACCATTAAGTAAATTCCTGTCCATTTTAAAATGCCGGCAAAAGCAAGGCATGTGCAGGGGAAATGTTCGTAAGTCTTGACGTTATATTCGCATGCCCTTAAATTATCAGACTCACGTACACAATACATCCAATATATGTATATAACTTAGCTGTGCAGAATAGAAGAAAAAACAATAAAATTAATAGAGAAAAATATTTATTTTATGCCAAAAAACGACAGTTTGGGGAAACGAAGCTGTCAAATCTTGTTAGAAAATGTTTGTCAAGGTTTTGTTGTTCAATCCATCTAAAAACAGGTTTTTACAATAGAAATAGCCGTTTAAGTTGTGGGTACAGCATCAAAAATATCAGCTGCTCTCTGGATTTCGAAATTTTTCGTATTGCACCATATTTGCAACCCTATAAGTGTGGCTTCAGGCCAAACAAATCAGCAATTTATTAAACATTTACATTAAGCCAGTAATATCAGGTGAACCCATCTATCGGCTTAAATTTGAACAAGAGATTAATTCGTCAATACTTATATCATACTATTCTGTAACAAAATTCAGTATATTATCTCTACTGAACAAAGTGAATCGATTTACGCTTAAGCAACATTTTGATTTATTGGAAATTTATTTCCAAACAAAGGCAACTGGTCGGAAATCGCACAAAAATGTCGTACAAAATTTGGTCGCAGAGAAAGATCAACAATGCCCGTTATACGTAAGTTTATTGCTAAAGTTCGTGAAACTTGTTTCATTGTTGATGTGCCAAGACGTAAGCTTGCTCATGCAGTGCGCAAGCCCAAAAATATCCCAGCTGTGGGACATCAACATTAACTCGTCATTGTTCCCAAGAATCGAACATTTCACGCACCAGTTTACGTCGAATTTCGCAAAAAGATCTCGGTATGACGCCTTACAAAAATCAATTGTTTCAAGAGCTGAAGCCGCATGATCATCCGCTTCGTTTTTGCATCGCTGAATATCCCAACGAGAAACTGCTCGATGATGTCGATTTTGCTAAAAAAAATCATCTTTTCGGACGAAGCTCATTTTCACCTTGGTGGGTACGTTAATAAGCAAAATTGCCATATTTGTGGCTCAGAAAACCCAAACGTGATCTTACAGATGCCAATGCACCAATTTCGAATGACTGTTTGGTGCGGCTTGTGGAGCAAAGGCATTATTAGCCCATATTTCTTTGAAAACGAGGACGGCGCAACCATTACGCTCAATGGAGAAACCTATCGCACCATGGTAACTGACTTTTTGTGCCTGCTCTTTATGGTATTAATGTGAACCATATCTGGTTTCAACAGGATGGTGCAACTTGCCACACATCTCATGCCACAACCGATTTATTCTGTCAAACGTTTGATGGTGATGTCAGTTAGCCACCAAGAAGCTGCCATTTTAGACCGTTGGACTATTTCCTGAGGGGCGTTGTTAACAAATGTTTTACCGAAAAGCCAGAGACAACTGAGCATTTGAAGGCCGTTGCCTTCAATTCGTGATGCCATTGCCGAAATACGAACACATACACTCGAAAAAGTTCTTGAAAATTGGTTCGATCTAATGGGGTACTGTGAGGCCAGCCGCGGCAGTCTTATATGTAAAAAATAAATAATAATTTTTAACCGGACAATTGTACTTCACAACAACAACAAAAATTGCAAAAATTTCAAACTGTTGTTGTTTTATTTTACCCGATACGTTAATCAGAGCATGCTTTCAACGTGGTAAAGAGCATAGCGATGCACAAAAATAAATGGCGACATAGGATATAAGGCGACGATATGACCTGATAAACATTCCTACATAAATGTAGTAAAACGCTTCAAAATACAGCGACAATGCTGGCTAATGCATATGGATCGAATTAAAATAAAAGTTTCAAAGACTTTGGATGACGACATTTACGGCAATATAAAAGGGAATATCGAAACTCTTTTAGAAGGACCCAGCGGAAGAAGATGTATAGGTACTTTGTATTACTAACCAGAAGTAGTACACACAGGACCGAAACTCTTGGAGATCATTTATACGGCAGACCAATACCAACAAATTGATTTAAAGCTTATGTGACTACAGTCGCACAGAAATGCAATGTGTACATAAACGGAGCCAATGTATACACCAGAACAAAAACTAAAATATTCAACAAATAAACAACAATTTTATTGAGTTGTTCGATAGCTGTTGATGAAAGCAGACGTATGTCCTTTTGCGTTTTGAAATTGTTTATTTGTTTTGTTGTTTACTTTGTTGATTTTTTCTTCAACGCAAACTACAAAAATGTATTAATTTTACTACTCTCTTTGACCACCCTTGATTGAAAGCAGCATTTAGTAACTAACTAGTTAGTATAATACGAGAACATAGATTTTGCTTCTTTAATATCTTAAAAAAAAAAATATTTTACTATTAAGAGGTCTTTCCACAATATTCTATTGAAATTATTACGAATTGAATAAGTTAAGCAATTTTGATAAAAAATTCTTAAAGTTTTTGCTACATTCCAAATTCCACTGGTTGCTACGCTTTTCAATGCGACATCAATTGAAAACAAATATGTTTGTAATTGTAGCAAAGTTCTAATAAAACTAAAACTAAGTATATGACCAACAACAAACGTAGAGGCCATGAGTTTCCAAATAATTTTATTTCAGAAAAAAAAAAAATAAAAGGTATTAATAAGGCAATTAAAAATATGCAGAATCATATTAATTTTCATTATGCTTGGTTGTATGAACATAATTACGTACACATACACATAAATATGTATGTATTATTGAATTACATTAAAGTTACAAATTATTTACTAATAATTACAGAATTAACAGAATGAAACAAAGCATATGTTTGACGTAGTGTAGCAGACCAGTCTATCTCTAGGGGAAACTTAAAAACCATAGCCCCCAACATTGCCAGACTAGCAGTGTGACTAATAACAGCCATTCAAAACAAACGAAGCATATGTATGAATTACACGGTGCGACAAAAATGATCGAAGTTGTAATACCTGCGAAATGCTACAACTTCTCTGGCAGGCGCTTTACTTAAAAATTTAATAACTCCGCGAATTTTTAACGGATTTCTGAACTTTAAGTCTCATTTTATTCACAACTTAACACTGTTCCTTAATTTATTCATAAAAAGTATGGTTTTTACATAAAATAGTGCGAAAAAACGCATCTAAACTTGAAAGGTGTGGACAAATTTGGGTGAAAAATGTGTTTGCTTGAGGAATACGCCAAGATTCTCCAAGGTTACTTAAGGCAAGGACATATCATTTAAAAGGTCTATGTCTCTCCAAATCCGAAAAGGAACTTAAAATCGGATAAATTAAACCGAAGGTATGTAATACCGATTTTTTACTCGCAACGTGAGATTTTGGAAGTGTTCCGAAAATTTTAAAAACTGAGCTTTGTTCTACTCGATAGCGCCTATCAGAAAAATAGTATCACATGCCAGGTATTTTTGTCGCGTTATCTAAAGATTTAAAAAATTTTTAATGAAATTCTCTAATTATTTGTTAAGCGGCGATTAGAAGATAAGCTTGTCAGCACGGCTTGATGACGAGATAATACCAACCATATATTTGCTAGCGATGCTGAGCAATACAAATGCCGAAATTCGCATTTTTCAGACATATTGAATAGTATTCCTCCTCCACAAACAAGCAAGGCGCGAACTACCTGGGATAAAATGTAAAGCTAAGTAAGGATTACCACCACCACTTTGCAAGGATCTTCACCACTACATAATCACATAAACACATGGAGTCGTGCTACAGTCGACTAATTATCTGCTTAGCTTGATATCAATAGATGTTTTTTGAAAAGCCATATTCTACCAAGAGGAGTGAAGAAAAAAAAGTAAATTTAAAATAAATATCCGGATTCGAACACTCTCGAGTGTGTACTCTACATTGATGTTGATATGTGAAGGCCGAGAGTCTCTAAATAAAATGACGAGATATTAAGACCTGGAGATTACCTGGGTTGGGGGGATTCTCTGAAACCCAGAGAAACTGTGTGGTGATTAGGCTGGTTCGGGGTGGCTCTCTTTTGTAACTTGTCTCAATGAGATTATGTAGTAGTGGAGAGCATTGCAGATTGTTTGGGGTGATCCTTAATTAGCATTGGCATTTTTCAACTGTAGGTGACGTTTTCTCCTAATCAATATTTGTTTCGAAGTGAGGTAAAATTTTTAGTTAAGCGTAGTGGTGCACATTAATGAGATGTGCTCCATAAATTTAAGATAAACATCCTCAACTTGTAGGTTCATTATCTCATAAAACCACTGAACACTTAAACGTTAATTTGGTAATCCCAGTGGCATATTTAAGTGACATTGCCAATATCATATTTTCATCAATGAGTCGTCGTCACAATATCAGTATTAGGTCGAAATTTGTATGAAGTTATTGTAAATGATAAACTTCATTGACAGAAATTAAGGGACTTTTGTATAACAATTTCACTGTAACTGAAATTTAGCGACATTGTTTATTGTCTATATGAATCTGTCGACTATATGATAAAATTTAGTGATATTTTTTGTCATGAGTCGAATACATGCCTAAATTTTAGCGACATTGTCCATAGTGAGTCCACTATATGCTGAACGATTCAGAATTTGTCTGCTACACCTCACCGTTAACGAGCAAGGCACTATTGATTCTCGTTGATATTGTTTGTTAGGAATCACTAATATACAAACGCCTGCAAGACAAAATCGATTTCTGTCATCAATGACCATTTTTACAATGACTTTAAATAGTCAACAACAAAAATTCATCGTCAGTTATCGATAATTTGCAATTTTCAGCATTTGTCACTAAAATTAATTATGACGTGTGCTACCGGGAATGCTTGATAGTCGGCGCTATCTTAAGCAAACATGACCTGGAATTGCCAATCACGTAGGGAATTATAATCAGAATCCTGGTAACATATTGTATTTACCTGTGCCTTAAGCATTGTTGGAGATATTTACGTCATGCGTTTAGGCTGATGTTTTTGACATGTTAGGTCAGACTACGTTGTTACTCAGTGAAGACGTATTGTATGCTATTGGCAATGTTTTGCTATACATTGAAGGAACCGGCCAAGCAAAATGTAATTTCTGGTTTAACATATGTTTAGTTTCTAAATTCATTGGATATGAAATGATTCTTGGAAAAAAATAACGAATCTTATATTTCCTTTGAAATACTAGAAGTCTTAGCTTATTCATAAATAATTTAAGAGCTTATATGCCCGTAAGGCGTTAAATAAAAATGGAATTAAAACAAAATTACTCCATAAGGCCCGAAAGCAGTTAATGGCACTTGTTTACTTCACTCTGAAAAAAAAAATAAATTCTTTTTTTGCACGACGGAATAGACGCTTTAATCATATAAGCAAAATATGTATTTATTTATATATATTTTTTTTAATAAACTTACCCTTAACTTGTTTTATTAATAATAATGATGAAATTTATTTATTTTGTAATTTTCTTTAAGTTGAAGTAATTTAATACGATTTAATTACAGCTGCTACTGAAAGTCTCATCAATATGTTACAACTTCATGGCATTTGCCATCAATTCATCATTTTCAAAGTCAGTTATTTACTTTACATTTTATGCGAAATAATTTGCAATAAATCTTTTTTATATATAGATATTTACTATAAATTTATCAAATAATTTTTTTTTTAAATTATTTTTATTAATATTTACTCTTTATTTTCACACTTTATTTTCCTAATTTTCCACAAGTTGTTTGTGATTTTCTTTTCTCTATTTATTTTATTTTGTATATGTTATTCCTCTAATTTTTCGGATATTTAATTTATTATCATCGGTGTTGTGTTTTAGCCTCTAAGGTAGAAATATGACTACAAACGTTACACGCACTCACTGGCTGTTTATCACGAGTTTTACTCTCTATTTTCCTTTAGTTTTTTGTCGACAGATGAGAAAAAGGGCAAACAAGAACTCGCTAGAAGAGGTAGTTGGTGATGGTTACAGTGTCTTAGCTTGTCCAGTTACATACGAGTATTGTTACGTTCTAGAGCTTTTATTGTTTTTGTTCTTCGTCCTGGGGGTGAAAACATGTGATGGAATTGTGAATGTTGTAACCAAAAGCAACAATAAATTATACCGTAAAAGTAACAAGATTAAGATTACATATAATCATGTCAGAAATATATGCTGGCATTTTAATTACTCTCTGAGTTTTACGAAATTTTTCTCAATATAATCTTCGTTTTTCTCTAATTTTCTTTCTACAAGAGTTTAGACAGTTAATTTGGAAAAAATCATTAACTACATTTGTGAAATTTTATTACAGATTTTTTTTGCGAGTCGGGCGGTGGTAGTGCGGTTACGCATACGAGTCGTCATCCTTGAGATTATGTTTGACTCTAGACTAACACCTACCTTCCAACTAAACCCATCTCCCGTCCTCAAGAGAATTCCCACCACAACGGGACTACTCATCGTATTACTTCAGGGAAACTCTCTTCTTTGGCTTCCATGCCACTCTACCACATAGTTCGAATTTGCCACTCTTGTCATCATTGTCTGGAAATTTTCCACCGTTGTAGCCTCGACTTTTCCATCTCTGATATTCAAAGAACGTATACACCACATCAGCGCCTTTAAAAGTATATTGTATCACACTGTCGATGTCGTTATTATTTGTGCATTCGACAGCACTGCCAATTCGACCATCTTTGTGTGTTACAATTGAATCCACCGAAGTAACTTGAATGTTGTAGGAAAGACAAGAACATTCGGAAGTAGCTTAAATTGTGTATAAAAGGCGGCGCCCTTATGTATAAATGGATAGTTATCGTTTTGCAGTTATAAAGTATAAAAGTGTTGCATAAACGAATATCAAGCGTAAGTTAATAAGTTGTTGTATTAAGATAAACTGTATACAGATAAAGTGAGGAAATAAAAACTATAAAAAAAACAACAAGGTGGTGCTTATTTTATTTTGAAGCAATAAAAAACAACTCAAACGTTTTTAAAAGTTTAAAACGTAACAGTATGCTGCGCGTCGGCCATACTTTCATCCCCGTAAATACACCGAGGATTTGCCGTGCACTCCCGGAGTGTCTGCAATCTCAAGCGCACGTAGTCGTTCTCCTGGTCATTTCATCGAAGATCCCTTAACATCGTTTCCTCTCTTGGCAGCAGCTCAATAGGAATAAACATGCTTATCACCAAAATAGCCGCTTCTGAGATCGCACGATATGCGGAGGGTACTCTAATGGCAGCAGATATACCTCCTACATTCGTCCCGAATCGATTCTGCAGAAATCAATAAGCCATACATCATAAGTCTTATCTTACTATGTAACGTGGTATAGTGATTAAAGCGCACGCATACCAACATAAGCGACCTAGATTCGAGGCCCAGCAGAGGATATCACGAAGAAATATTTAACTGTGGTTGCGTATATTTAATAAAGACACTTCAACTTTTCACAAGACAACTCCATCTAACAAATGGATAAAAGAAGAAATTCCCCTGACCTTCCCGTATACCTCTGGAGATGACCACTACGCAAAATCATATGCAGAAAGCTAAAGCATCTACTTAGCTTGAAAGATCGAATTGATTAAAGAAACTGAAAAGAAGCAATGGATTATTTGTGGAAAGCAAATAGTACCCATACATCATTAAAAATATATTAACCATTTGAAGAAAGCTTGATACACAAAGAAGCTCGATGTTGGCTACCACATGAATTAACAGGGATTCAGTGATACAGATTCCGAGTGGATTCATTTAGTCTTTTCTGCATTTGTCTATGCTGGTTGGAAAGTAGATAAAAAGAAAGTCATCGGCATACACTAGTTCGGAAAGGTGTCATTTATTTTTTGCCATGATCAAGCACTCTTTAGCAAAATTCGTCATTTGCGCTTGTATTAAGTAATATATTTTCCACGTTACAACCACTGTAGCTTCGCTCTTTATTATTGTGTAGTGGTGACGATCCTTACTAAGTGGTGGTGGCGATCTTTACTTAGCATTGTAATTTTTCTCTCTCCAGTAGGTGGCGTTTTCTCTTGATCATTCGTTTGATGTTTGTAATCATCGCTTGAGGTACACAGGAAGGTCAGGTAGGCATCTTCATTATATTTTTAAATAGGGTTTTCTGAACGGAAGTGGAAGTGTCTCTATTAAGTACTCGAAACCAAAAATTAAATTTTTTCATCATGTCGTCGGCTGGGGCTCGTATCTGGGCCACTTGTGTAGTTATGCGTGCGCTCTAACTACTAATCCACGCCACCCCCTCCATTTCCCATACAATTCAAAATAATTTTTAAAGTAACTGAAAAATTATATGGATCAGTCTGAAGCATTTCCACATTGACAATGTCAACTTCCGCTGCCTTCCTCACTTTCGTTCGTGGAAGTGTTAATGTTCACCCGAGCTATTTGTTCGGTTGGAATGCGTGTAAACACATAAATCGGCTGATCGCATTCCTCTGGAATGCGGAATATTTCATTGAAATGTTCGTACCATCTATTCAGTTTTTGTTTGGTATCAGTTAGCAATACACCGTATTTATCTTCAATTGAAATTTTAGGGTGATTTTTCTTTTGTTATGAGCCAATGGAAACAGTCATAGAGAGGTTTCCGTTTGCAGTTGATGTTTCTGCTCAGTCGCAATAGTGTTCATTTTTAGCATAGCAGGACTTAATTGTCCACAGTGCCAACAGAATTTTCAGTGTAATTATTCACTTCGTAAAATATAAACAAAGGAATATTAAATATCACGCAGCTTATTCGATGATTACGAATAATCATCCCCTTCAAAAGTGCTATGAGTAAATTATGAATTTTTCGCCAACACTTAATTTCATTTTCTCGTGGGTTTTTTTATGTTTTGTTATGTTAAAAGATCATAAGTATCTTTTAAGCAGCCTTCTTTGTTCACCACTTCAAAGTGATCCAATTATTCTATTCTGTGAGAGAACAAAGGCCTCTTTTGGAATCAATGTATAAACCTCGACACTTTGGCTGCTCAAAAGGGAGGTACGTGCTCAGATTTCTTATACACCGTGCAGAATCTACACTGATCATAATCTACATATCCCAGAATATGCTGTATGTATCTAACCCACCCTGTATTGGTCTGGAACCTTACTGTGCGGTACCACTTGCTTCCATCCACAATCTAATCAAAGATTGGGAATTTGTCAGATGCTTGGAATAGTGCAATGCGCAAAAGGGTTTTCGCCACTCTATGGCGGCGATCAGTCTCAAAATTGTTCGTCGCTCTGAGGCTCTCAAATATGGCTGGTCGGACATAAAACTTCAGACGGATTTGCTAGAAGTCATTGTAGGCTGATAATGTATCTAAAAACTGTGTTTACAAGCATCAGAGATGGCGGAACAATTTTATTTTTATTTATTTTTTTTTTTTTTGAAATCAGTACTCAGGGGATAGCCTCTGCCCATGCAGAGCAGTGTGTTGGTTCTAGGAATGTTCATGGACGCGTAAAAGGCAGTGGAAAATTCAGCGTGAAGACTGTTCCACAAACGAACTATTTGACTTAAGTACAAATTCGTTGTGCGTTTTGCTGGACAATCTACAAAAAAGGGATGCGCTCTACGAGAGATACGGTTATTACGAAAGAATATGTGCCGTACATTCATTAATAAGCACCCTTGTATTCTCCTATACGCGGTCAAAAAATTCCAAAATAGACTTTGAATCACCGACCTATTCATGAGACTTGTATTCCGTTTTAGGTCGGATAAGAGATCTTGTAAATATTAAGGAGATCAGATGGAGTGAAGTGTTTTTTAAACCGTCTTAAGAAGCCGTGACACTTGAATGCTCCTTTCAACACTTCTTCAGGAGTGATCGAACGGAATGATAATAATAATATAACCCATCAGAGTGCCCGGCTAATAGATGTGGTGGTGTTCTATTTCAGTATGAATTTTCATTTTTCATTTCTATTAAAAATAATGCAGGAAAAGTTTTCTCCCATTTTACGGTATAAATTCCTCCACAATCATTTTGTGTTTTTACTTCACGCATTTTCTTTTGTATTCATTTGTTTTACTCAATGTAAAAAGCAACAGCTGTCTTTTGGTTACAATATAAATTTGGCCCTTTTTTGTGGCACATGCTCAGTGAAGAGCAAGCTTTTACGTTTACACTCTCAGTTAATGTGGACAAGCAACTGAATAAAGAATTTAACATTCAATACAAGGTAGCGGTATGCTGACGAATTTTTAAACTTAAATGTTAATAAATAAAGCTTTGTGGCAGCGTTGTCAGGAGCTTGGGAAAGAAAATCATTATTTGGCGAAAAAACTCATATTTGGAAGAAAATAGTCATCGTTTTTTTAATGTAATAATAATTAATTTATAAAAAAAAACATATCACATTGTAAAGGGTGATTTTGTTAATCTTTTGGATTTTGAAAATTGAAAAAAGAAACATAAAATTTGCAAAAGTGAGTGAAATATTTATTTGGAGTGATAAATGAATGCCAGCTGTTTACTTGAAGATTATTTAATTTGAACGTTGACCTCGGAAGCGTCGTAGGTGGTCCATCTGTTAACTCAAATTTTGACATACTTTTTCTAGCATATAATCGGGTATTTCACCTTTTGCAGAAGTGTGGTAGCCAAAGAACTGTTCCAAAATGTGAGATTAATTGCTCATCAAGCGTGCCTCTCAATAGGTTCATGGTAGCACATTTCTTGTGGAATGTGACACCGTTTTGTAGAAACCATATGTCAGCCACGTCCAATTCTTTCATTTTGAGCAAAAAAAAAAATTAATAATCATGACACGGTACCGCGCGATTTTCACCGTTTTTGATGAAGTGTGGTCAGGATACATTGGAAGCCCTTGTACTGGCTCTGGCTGCTCTTCACTCCAAATTTGTCAGTTCTGTTTGTTGACGTAACCATTGAGCCAAAAATGAAGATAGTTTTCGATACGGAACAATTTTCCCACACAGCTTGAATATTGACAATAAAATTTAAAGATTTGCAAACAGTGTTCTTTTGTTAGTCTCTTCATGGTGAAATGGCAAACACCTCTGAGCATATTTGACATGTCACGAATATTCTTTTACGCTAAATAGAATCACCGTTATCAGCATCAGCCGTTTTTGAGATTCTTAACAAAATTCTTCACAACTACGATTATCTCGGAGAAGTAAAGTTGATTAAAAAGTTAAAAAAAATCAACATGCATCTACCACACATGTGCATTTGTCGCTGTTTCAGTAACAACTAAAAGTAAGATCGTAAGAACTTTTTTAAATTATCTTTCTGTGTACACACTAAGCACATGTGCTTTCGTCGGTGTGTCATGGACGACTAAAGCAAGAGCATGAATCTGCGTTGTCATGTCAGAAATTGATTTCCTACGAAAAATTTTCTAATATTCTACCAAAACCGTTCTCAGCCTACCAAAAATTCAAGTAAAAAATTTAAAAATTTGTTAACTATAATCGCAAATATATTCAACTACCCAGCCTTGACATATGACCATACTTTCTTTACTTTCTTGAAAGTAGCAATCCATTCGTATACTACATACTTTACCCTAAGGTTGCTTTGAACGATTAAAGTACGATTATGACTGTGACGAAAAACAATGTAATCTGACATAAAAACTTAATGTCAACGATAGAGCATGGCTATAGGCAATTTCGCTCTGGTTTGGAGTTGCATATCGACGGCTGAGATTGACATTTAAGAATTGATAAGACTACGGATCGCTTCACATATTTCAATTAAATTGAAAATAATTAAAGGCAATCTATTAATATGCCTTTCGGAATCGTATGGGCAAAGACAGGGTTGACAGTCTTTGAGCAAAAGAACATAAAGTTATTACGGTTGGAAATTTTAAAAAAGTTCCAACAATACTGAAATCTGTTGTTTATCAAATCAAGGCTGCATTTTATTTCCAAATAATTTACAGTGTTTTCGAGAGCAAGAACCTTCCAAAAATGTAAGAAAAATTCAATAAACCAAACAACCTACCAAATTGTTTTTAAACAACGAAAAACTACCAATTTTGATCCGATTGAACCAAAACGGCAACGCTGGTGTGAATTGAACGTGAACAATTGTTCTACGAAATGAACACCATTGGTGTAAAACAAAAATTTTATTTATGCATGTGTGTGTGTGTGTGTTTAATACACATGTTTTGTGTTGTAAGTGAAAGAACTAGCTCATCAAAAGAGCTAAAGAATCCAACGCTATATTAATCCTGTCAAAGAAGATATATTTTTATTTATAAAATTTCAAGGGTTAATGCATAAAAGCTCCTTTTAAACAAATATGGCTTTCATTTTAATGCTTAACATGTAAAATTTATATTCCAGGAATCTTTTTTATAACTTTTTGAAAATAAAAGAAATAAACTAAGAAGAAAATTTCCTAATTTTGGTCAAAGTGAGGTACCTGCAATAAAATCAGCAATAACCCACCGATTTTCATGATTCATAGCTTATTTTATTCTCAATATTTTAAGCTCTAAGTTAAATGCCTGAAATGTAAAATTTTTTTTCTGAAAAATTTTTTATAACTTTTTGAAAACAAAAAGTTGCTCTAATATTGCGTAAAATTTTTTTTCCCCATTTAAGTTATGAATAACTCCGAAACTGTAAAAAAAAACGTTATTCAGTTGATTTATAGGATATTTTGTGCATAGACATTTGTTGGTACTTGCATTAAAATCGGTAAAGTCGTTTTCAAGTCATGATGAAATATATTGACATAACTACTATATTTTGGGCGAAAAATTTGTCACGCCCATGAAAAAATTTAAAACCGATGGATAAAAACTGAAAATGAATTTTGATTCAGCGCATCAATGTAATTAAATAGTATAAGTAATACCTTTTCGTACTAAATTCTTATGTGTTTTTGGGTTTAATGTATTAAACTTTATAAAAATAAAATCTTTTTTCAATAAAATTTCTTAAAAAATCTTTTTAAATTACCTTGTTATGCCTTTAAACAACGAGACATTTTTGTGCAGGTTAAACACAGGGTACATACATAGTAAACAAAAGCAAAAAAATTACAATCTGTTTAAAGCAAATCATTTTTGTTTCAAAAATTAACTTTTATTATCATAATTATTAAAAATAAAAAATTAATCATTTGGGAAAAAATGATCAAATCATAGGGTGAATATAGTCTGCAATTTAAAGCTAGGATCACACGATTGACTCAAATACACCAATCTGATATAAATTTTATTGTGACAACCTAGCGCACAATAATAAAATTGTCCAAATTACAAATTCTGTATTCACACGGTTGTCTTATTTTCTACAAAATTAATTGTCACAGGATGGCGCGAAACGATGTATTTACAATAATTGCCCCAATGCTGTCACACGATCGTTCTAGTTTGCGGCAACTCTGTAAATCAGCTGTTATGATAAATTAAATTATTTTTTTGTGTTCAAAATGGTTGTTTCTTAAAAAAAAAGAAAATAGCTTCCTATCTATTTACATATATTGAAGAAATAAATAAAAAGAAATACAAAAAAAGAAAAGAGGTGTGTGGGTCAGGGATTGGCTCACAAGAAGGAATTTCAATAAATTAAAAAAAATAATTCACTAAAATATTTATTTCTTTAAATTGGAATATAATCGCAAATTACATTTAATTCTCTAAAGTAAAGATGATTTATGTTCTAAAATATAAAAATTCCATCAGCTTTGATTATCAGGTGCCCACTTGACAAAAAAAGTAAAAATAATGAACAAAGAAATGGTAGAAGTTTGTGATGCAATTTACATATAGGGTCCGCCATCTAACGTTTTTTTTCATCTCGTGCTTATTTCGTGAATGGTAACACTTAGCTTATGTCGAATTTGACAGATAATTAGTTTTATCCTTCCGCTGAACGAATATGGTTGTGTATACGCTTGAACAACGCTGGGAATCTGGGCCTGCGATCGGCTAACAGAAGATGCCGATTTTGCCAAAAAAATCATCTTTTCAGATGAAGCTCATTTTGATCTTGGCGGGTATGTAAACAAGCAAAATTGTCGCATTTGGGGCACAGAAAACCCGCACGCATACATTGAAATGCCGATGTACCCAAGACGAGTCACTATTTGGTGCGGATTTTTGTTCAGAGGCATATTTGGGCCATTTTTCTTCGAAAATGAGCAAGGAGTGGCCGTTACAGTCAATGACGATCGTTATCGGGCCATGTTGAACGAATTTTTGTTCACAAAAATTGAAGAGGAAGCTATTAGCAACATTTGGTTTCAATAGGACAGCGCTACGTGCCACACAGCCGAAGCTAGACTATTATTTGTGGTGTGCCGTCAAAGATAAGTGTTACGGCAACAAGCCAGAGACAATTGACGCTTTAAAGGACAATATTCGTGAAGCCATTGGTGAAATACAGCTGCACACAATTGATAATGTGCTTAAAAATTGGACCGAACGAGTAGGCTACTGCATGGCCAGCCGAGGCAGCCATTTGAATGAAATTATTTTCCATTATTAACCGGAAGGATTCTACTTTCAAATAAAAAGAGAAATTTGAGAAGATATTCAGTAGTTTTTTTTAAGGCATTTTCAAAAATTATTTGGCGGACCCTATATAAATAATAATAAAAAATTCATGTATTATGGGATGACGATTATAAATACCGTATAAACACGTGTTTTTTCAGAAAAAATAAAAAATCGGTAATTATTGTCTTCTTCAATTGCCACACAAGAATACAATAAATTTTGGTGTATTTTTGAAATTTACATTGGTGCATGATTGCCGATAAAGCTTTCACATGATTGTCGAACCAGGGTTGCATTTTATTGGGAAAAATTAGCTCAATAATATTGTGAGTTGCCGTATGAGCCAATAAATTGTATAATCACACGATTGGCATATAAAAAACACTAATTATTGGTGCATTACGACAATCGTGTGATCCTACCTTAAGACTTTTGTATATTTAAAGCTACTGCCCTTACGCACGTGAATGCGGTATAGAATTGACGACTAGAAATTACAATTCATTAGTTTGCTTTATTTTAGATTATTAAGTTAAATTTAAATATTTTTTTATTGAAATTGAGAAATTTACTGTTTTTGTGAAAAACGCCAAGTGTTCCACTAGTCGGCACTAATTTTCCTTTTTTGGGCATACTATGTTCCTATTGTCGGCATATCATATTTTAGTACAGAAAATAATAAATCATATTAAAGCTAAACACGACAAAAAATTGATCACAAAGGAATATATTATATGGAATGATATTATATGGCTTCTGAATGCTAACCTCTAAAGCTTAAGTCTATAACTGGTATTTCAAAATGTGTCAGCTGTTACCATGGATCGGTCACATGATAAGCATCCTCTTAAGCCTCTCAGTTACAGTGCGAACATAGCATGTCATTAAAGCTTTCAATTCAAGAACTCTATGATGGCCTCTTCGGAAACCGAAAGTCACTTAAGATTAATATCACGCAAAAGTTTATGAATCGAATCATTGAAATATACTTGAATTTAGAGCTTTAAAACGTACTATCGGACACTTGTAGAAAAATCTAAGCTCCTTTTGGAGAAGTACGATGATAATTTGGTCAGAATAACTTTGTTTACGGATAAAAAATGTTGGCCGAACCAAAGAAACATAATAAGCGAACAGACAAGATGTAAGTACAGAGAAGTATTTGAGCTCACTCAACGCGTAGAAAAGGTAAACCAGTTTATTATGAGGTCGCCGACTTGCATATCTGTGTACAAGGAATGAAAACATCAGTCAAAGTTTACCAAAAATCAGTTTTGAACTGAATATAAGGCTAAAATGACGCAAACGCGTCTTTCAAGAAATTTACTACTGTGGTAGCCCTAATTTCACTCACTCTTTATTACATATCATGTTTTGCTACAAAATAAAGCCCGACATTAATTCTCTTAAGACTTCATTGGCTCGTGATGAGGCCAGATTTTAATATGGCTATGCTATTGGCCAGTGTTACTTAAGACGAGATTCAAAAATATTTAATAAATTGTTATTTCCAGAAGACTTAACGTATTTTGAGATCTCAACCTAAACAAAACTAGAAAGAACCACTGCCGACCATAGGAACAAGTGATTTTCAGTGGTGTTCTTGTGGCCTTAGAGTGCCGACAAATTTTACAAATTGTTCGTTCCTAATGCCGGCATCGCTTAGAATCAGCTCTTTCACTTTTATAGCCATATTTCAACAATTTTCTACCGATGTCCTATTGAATATTGATTTTTTAAAAGTAATTATTGGCATTATTGATTCGGCATTCCCACTAATTTGTTGTTAAGAAAACAAGCATTTTCATAAAGACCGAAAGACAGTCACTAATTAAAGGAAAATACTGTCAAAAAAAACTTGTCTAAGCTCAAATTGCTTTTAACATATAGAAAGCTGAGAATATTTATAAATTTTATATAGCCTTACTTTAATACATAATAAATTTTATTATAAGTTATTTAAATATAAGTACGCAAATTGCCGACAACTGGTACATGACGGCCTTAGGTGCATTCACCCTATTTTGGTGAAAAAATCCTCAAAAATATGATAAAATCATCATTCTGGCAACGCTGCTTTGTGGGGTCTCTTCCAGAAAGCTTTAATCATTAATTAATTAATTTTATTTTTTTTTTGATATATTTTATAATTTTTGTTTTATTAACATTTTTAATCATTAAAACAATAATAAAATAATAAAATTTAGTAACAAAAATATTTATTTTTAATCATATCAATTAAATATTTAATCCTTTTCAAATTTAAATACATATTTGTGACTCTTAAAACAAGCCATTAAAGCTCTTTAACGAAAAAATAAAAAATAAAATAAAAACCCCTACGCTTTGACTCTATATATACAATTTATGGCTGATAGGTTTGAATATTAAAATAAACTCATCATCATCATCATTAGCGTCATCTTATGAGGCATTTTATTGATATAATTTTATTGTGTTTGTTGTTTTTAATAATAATAAAAAATAATAATAATTATTATTATTACTATTATTACTATTACTATTATAAAAATAATAAAAATGCTGTCAAAGGTTCTGCAAGAATTGCTTAAGAATTTTATTGCGCCATTTCTCAAATACTCATATAAAATTCATAAACTCTTTTCAGAATAAAATTTTATTTTATTTTACTATTTTAAATCAATTGTAAAATATATTTTTATTTTATAGCATTATCGCTTTGTTTTCATGTTAAAAATAAATGTAAAATATGAAAGAAAAATAGGCTAAAATTGCTTCAGATGCTGGTTATTTCTAGAATATCAATTACTAATGATACCCTACACATTTTTCTTAATTGCTGTAGGTATACCAAGTTGATGATATCTTTTACGAAACATTTCTAGAATCAATAAATGGTATAAAGCTAATAAACTCTTAATAAACAGGAGAAAGGTAATAAATTTATGGGCAAAGAATAAATAAATAAATATGATAAGAAATTAATTATTTTTTATATATATACGTATATTAATCAATTAATTTTCCATGATACAAACACTGGTGGGTATATAAAAAAAGAATTTCTACCTGATCGAATATAGTAAAGGGTCCGCCAAATATTTATTTTTTTTTTTTTTTGGAAAATGCTATAAAAGAAAACTACTGAATATTTTCTCAAATTTCTTTTTTATTTGAAAGTACAATCCTTCCGGTTAATAATGGAAGATAATTTCATTCAAATGGCTGCCTCGGCTGGCCATACAGTAGCCTACACGATCGGCCCAATTTTAAGGCACTTTATCGATTATGTGCAGCTGTATTTCACCAATGGCTTCACGATTATTGTCTTTTAAAGCGTCAATTGTCTCTGGCTTGTTGGCGTAACACCCCACAAACAATAGTCCAACGGTGTCAAATCGCAACTCCGAGGTGGCCAAACGACATCAGCTCTGCGGCTGAATATGCGATCTTCAAAAACAGGGCGCAAAACATCGAGTGTAGCTTCGGCTGTGTGGTACGTAGCGCCGTCCTATTGAAACCAAATGTTGCTAATATCCTCTTCTTCAAATTTTGTGAACAAAAATTTGTTCAATATGGCCCGATAACCATCGCCATTGCCTATAACGGCCACTCCTTGCTCATTTTCGAAGAAAAATGGCCCAATTATACCTCTGAACAAAAATCCGCACCAAACAGTGACTCGTCTTGGGTATATCGGCTTTTCAATGTATGCGTGCGGGTTTTCTGTGCCCCAAATGCGACAATTTTGCTTGTTTACATACCCGCCAAAATCAAAATGAGCTTCATCTGAAAAGATGATTTTTTTTTTGGCAAAATCGGCATCTTCTGTAAGTCGATCGCAGGCCCAGACTCCCAGCGTTGTTCAAGTGTATGCACAACCACATTCGTTCAGCGGAAATCAGACATGAGCTAAGTCTTACCATTCACAAAATAAGCACTAGTTGGAAAAAAAACGTTAACGGACTCGATAGTCTCAACAACGGCTTCAGTTTGATAGAAAGAAGAAGAAAAATTAATTTTTGGCCAATATCGTCAAAGACTAAAAAACTTAAATATTTTGTGTGGTCATATTTAATAAGAGGGGAGGGACTGAGTACTGATTATTATACCATACTTTCATATATATGCGGTTATCAGCCATATTTTACATTTGCACTTTATTTTGTTCAACCGTTGGCGGGGAGCGTTTTAATTTATGTTACTTTGCTGGAAAAGTTTAATAAAAATATATTAGTTTTTATGTTTCTTACACTGAAATGTAAACGAAATCAATAAATTCAATTAATTTTTTAACAATAATATTAAGTTTGTCTCTGTTTTTCGCTGATGAAACATAACAAATGCAATTTGCACTTTTTATATCCAATAGTGTATGCACAAGTCTTGTTAACATCCATTAAAAGTTAATTTTTACGATAAAAAACAAAAGAATTTATATTTTTTGCAATATTTGTTTTTAATTACCAATTTATTTCAATTTGATGGCACAAAACAATATTTTGAAAACAGAAGAGATAATTTAAAAAATCCAAGTCATTACTTCTGCTTAAGTCAGGGCCAAGTTTTAACGACTTGTTTTTTGTTTCTGTAATTCCTTTAAAAATAAAATTTATTTTCAATAAAACTAAAAAAAAAAATAATATATATATAAACTTATGGTAAGACAATACAAGTCAAGAAATTTATAATCAGTCAAGGTTGCAATGTGATACCATTAAACCACTAACCCATTACAATGTCATATGTATGTAAGTATATTCAGACTCAGATATTTAAATATCAAAATGAAATAATTATATATTGGATGCATAACAATGATAAGTTTAAAATTTCATTCAATAGTAAATATAATCAAGTTTCTATTCAACAACCTTCAGTGTACGTTAAATAACAGGGTGGGACAAAAATTAAAAATAAAAATGCCTCCTGAGCAGAACAAGAATCTGTTTTTGAAATTTTTGAAATACCTTCGAAATATCGAAATACGGTTAAAAAATCGGTTTTTCGTACCTTCATGCACTTATTATGTACCGCTGTGGTATGGTAGGTAAGACACCCGCCTACCAGCCAGAAGGTCGTCGGTTCAATACCAGGCCAAACCACCTTAAAGGAAGCATAACATTTTTCGACAGCGGTATCACCTCATAACATTAGCTAGTAACTGGTTATGAGTATAAATACTATTGAAAACCTCTCTAAATGCATTTGCCGTTCGGGGAGCCGGCATTAAACTGTAGGTCCCTTTCAATGAGTTTAAAAATAGAATCGAGTGCAGTTCATTGACTGAGAGAAGTCACCATGATGTCCCTTCATGGAATGTTATGGGAATTAATAATATGCACTTACAAGCTAATAACTTAGCTGAATATTACCTGATTCTAAGTTTATTTTCGGATTTGGAAGAAAGGAACTGCAATAATTCATAGAAAACAACAACAACAACAAATACAACTTTTTGTACTCAATACAATACCGTTACTTTAGTCAACAAAATAAGTCCAACATTTTTTGAATAATGCATTGATGAAAAGAGGAAAGAAAGAAAAATTCAAATTAACAGCCTGTTTTCAGATGACGAGCGTAAGAAAACGTTCGTCTAACAAATTGAGTGACTTGTCTATTTACATTTCAAACACTTACAAAAATTGAGTGCTTTGTTTGTGTTTTGAATAGGAAACTGAATCATCAGATTATGATTATGTGGCACTTGTGCTTTAAGTAGGAAGTAGGAAGCCACCACTACTGGCACCAATTAATATCCTGAAGTTTATTAGAGTATCATAGTGGAGAACACAATACAATAGTCTAAAGAGTGGTAGTACTTCAATGCCTTTTTTCAATAAATAATAATAGTTTTGTTCTTACCTCACCAATACCAAACGATATCAAAGGCTTTCTTAAAATACAGCGTAATCTAAACTATTAAGTAACCATCTCTAAATCCGATATTTATATGCTTACAAATTCTTTTGATCTGCTAAGAGATTAGGTTAGATTTTATAATTTGTCCGCTATAGGCGAGTTCAATCGAAGATCCCATGCCCATTGTGCTACCCTTCAAGTAACAGACGAAAAAAGCCAGAAATAGGAGAGTCACAAAAATCCCCATCCAAACAGTTCAGATCTTGGAACACACATGCAACAAGGTGCCTTAGTTTGAGCTCTACAGAGCAATCCAGTCACAGAGAAAGTGTTGTATCGATTTCTTTTTCTCCTCATCCTGACGATGACTAGAGCATTCGATACGATGCTACATATGTATGTTCTATGTTACATGACATGATGAAAGTTTTTAAGCCAAAATGATTCAGTTGTAGAAGGTGACTGTGATCCATTAACTTAGATGCTTTTGACAATGTACACAATAAAGATAGTAACTTGTGGAAAATTATGCAGCTTCAGGTGGCGAACGTCATAGTGAACAATCATGGCAAACGCTGAAAATAGTAATTCATCGATGACTGACGATCAATTTTCTTCGGTGTCTTACATGACTCTTTTTAGGTAATTGTTCAAATTTTTGTATATGACAGAGGTTCATTTTGTCTTACAGGTGTCCTCATATTAAAGAGTGAAGCAGACAATATCCTCATCATTTAGTATGTAGTCGACTTCTAAATGACTATGTCGCGATATTTTTAATTTTAAAAGCCTAATGACTTCACATTAAAGTACATACATAACTCCCTTAATTTGTGTCAATGTCACAAGGATTCGTCAATCAAATTTTTCATTTACAATAATTTCATACGAATTTTGAATTGATACTGATATCGGGGCTAATTCTCGTATTCGTACACGAACGAATTCTTATTCGAACGAACGAGGTTTTGACTATTTGGAATTCTCTTATTCGATCACGAATAAAATGAATACAAATTTCTAATGATGATTTTCTATAACGAAGCAAAAAAGCATGTGATGTAAAATTTTCACACAGGAAAACCAATTTAAAAAAGAAAGTTTAATAAATTTAAAATTTAATAAATTTAGTCAGTTTAGGTCTTAAGTGCAAAAAGTAATTAAATGTAAAACGAAATACCTGGGAACCTTATGACAAAGCAAACAGATTTGGCAAACAAATTTCGTGCTAAACAGTTTCCAATAAAGTTATCGTTAAATTTAAAGCTTAAGTACGATCAACAAAAAATACCAAATTCTGCGGCAAGGTGACACAAAAAAAATATTGTTACGTTTTTACCTTTTTAAAAACGTGTTATTATAAGTTCGCAGATTGTAGTTAAAATAAAATAAATTTTGTGTTTGGTTTTAATTAAAAATCCTTTATTCAACACAGTTATGTGCACCACTGTTTGTAATCTTTTTACAGGCAATAACAATTTTTATTCTCAATTACCCTTTCTGTTTACAACTTTGTAAACAACAACAATTAATCGACAGATCTTTCTTCCTAAAGATCTTCCAACCCGATCGTAGTTATAACTTAGGTTCGATCACAACCTTTTCAACCAGAGGTTATCCACACTTAACTCTCTTTACTGAGTTAGCTCCAACTAAACTGTTTTTTTTTTCACTTCACGATTCACTTCACGACTCACTTCACGAGTTTACTCCTTATAAACTCTCTTCACATCAATAACATATTCGCTGAGTTAAATTTACTTAAACTGCACTCGCTGAGTTTACGACACATAAACTGCTTGCTGTTCGCATCGATGTGCTTTTTATATGGCTGAGTAAACAACACATCGAAAATTCTCGAACCTCTCGATATCTCAGGTAGATTCCATTTATTTTTTTTAATTTCTTTTTAGTTCTTTTGTAGCCATGCGTATGTGAACATATACGTCTTTCAGCTCTTAGTATTAGTTGTTGCTTGTCTGTTACTTGTTTTCTTTGCTGCTTACATATTGTTGTTGCCGTGTTATTTTTATTTACTTTATCTCTGCTAATGGTTGTTGTTGTAGATTTTGTTATTTGTAAACAGCACGTATAGTTGTTTTGCAGCTTTTGTTTATTTATTTTAGCGATGTAATAAATGCTGTGGTGCCCAACCGTGTTTTCGTTACAATATCGTATTAAATTTTCGATAGCGTTTGCCAACAAAAACAATAGAAGATCTATCTCAACATAATTTAAACAAATATAAAAAAACAACTATTTTAACCTTCCTGAGATTTGAACCTGTGCTGTTTGTCTTCTATTCAAGCACTATAATTACCACACCACACCGCTTACTTATTTCTTAATTCTATTTATTAGTTCTATTTTTGAATTATTTTATCCAGTGCTGCAATGCAATATATTTAATCCTTTTGTATAGAGCAACGCACATTGAATTAATTTTTCAACAAAAACAACATGTTTTTGTTGCATTATTTTGTGAATTATAAATGTCAAAGAAAATTTATATAAATTGTATTTCTATTTAAAAAAAACACATAACCCTCTTTTTACACGTTAGATATATTCCAAGCGGTATAGTGGAAAAATGGGTTAAAACAAGGATTAGGTACAAAATAAAAAAATAGTTTGAGATTTGCAATAAAATATACCTGATCCTATTTGTACAGCGTATTTTCGTTCCAAATTATACCGTGTAAACAATATTGTGAAAACAGGATTAGATGTAAACCAAATGTAAATTGACAATCACGAAACATGCATTAAATAAAAAAAAAACAGTCAATCCAAACAACGACACCACACTCTTAAGCCGTGTGCACACTAGCAAGTTTTCTTGCAGAATTTGCTTCTAGAAGTGACTTGCAGAAGATTTTGTCATGTAAACACGTAAGTACATATTAGAAGTCGACTTCCAGAAGTCTCCGACTTACAGAAGTTACTCGATGCAATTATGTGAAAAAATTATATGTTACTTGCTGGAAGTAACTTACACGACTTGCTGTGAACTGCAATGTTTTTAGACTTGCAGAAGTTAAGTATACATACATACATATATACATAGTATATATTAGTATTTAAATAATAATTCAAAGATGATGAAGGCAAGGACGTTACTGTGAATGGCGAGCGCTATCATGCGATGATTACAAATATTTTTTGCCAAAAATAGAAGAGCTGAACTTGACTAAAATGTGGTTTCAACAAGAAACCATTCGTAAAAAAAGTAAACTTTACTGCAAGCTGTACTCACCTTGTGTGTAAGCACGTCTGTAATTTCTTGCAACAAGTTTGTTCCAATATCTTCTACAAACTACTTTTGGAAGTTAACTTACGCAAGTTTCGGTTTGAGTGTAAACACTTCAACAAAAACTTGCAGAAGTTCTTCCACAAGTTACTTGCTAGTGTACAGATGGCTTTAAATGTGCCTTGGTATAGACTAAAATCATAAGAAAATTTTACGATATCGAAATATTTTTCGATTCAAATTTCATTTCGATCACGAATGCCAGAATTAGGCTCCTTGTGTATATGATTCATCGATAAAAAAATATAATACTGATAACGTCGCTCAAATACTCCGCCGGGTTGATATTGAAGCAAGCATAAGTAATGACAGAATTAGGTAAATATTTTAACATAATGCTTTTTACGCGATCTAATATAGAAGTTTTTCTACGTTTATATTCTTTAACACGTTCGGGGTCGTGAGTGCTATAGCATTCGTTTTCATGACAACGTAGAATGACGTGAACGCAATAGTATTCAAAAAATTAAAAATTATTATTTTGAATTTAGTTTTATAATTAATTATACTTATAATTAACAAATTTATATAATTTGGTAATTATAATAGTTGCTAAGGTGTGGACTAACTTTTACGAAATACTTTTATTCAAATTTCGCAAAAAACAAACAATTTAAAAATAAAATGAGTGTCATGTTAAGCACCTTTTTGAAATTTTTTGTGTCCAAAAATGTGTTAATAATTGTCGAATTCTCATTTACATTAACATATTCAGTCTCTGCTAATACCACCGCCTATTTACACACCTAGACTAAGCTATTATAATTGCATTTTATACCTTTTTTATTTGTAAAGCCTTTCAATCTAACTAAGCCATAATGTACATTTGTAGGGCATTTAAAATCGAACTACTATTCAATTGTAGACAACAGATTGACAGGAACGAAATGACTTTATCTTGAGTTTGTGTCTTTGATTAATAAATGACAAGACATATGTGTTTAATTATTTAATTTTTATTTTTATAAAATATTGTATTTGAATTCAAATTATAATTAATTTTATAGAATATGAAATAAATATAAAATAAAAATATAGAAACTAAAGCCACGGTCACCTTAGTCAAATATTTGACAAAATAAAGTGACCACTATTTTATTGAAGTATTTGTTGTTTAATTATTTATTTTTCAAATGATGTCATTTAAAAATTAAAGTATTTTTTGATACTGTTTTGCAATAAATTTGTAAGAAATGCTGACCTAAAAGCAAATGTTTCCAAAAAATTTTCTATAAAATAAGGGTTACGTTTTTTCCGTCAAATATTTGACAAACGTGACCGTAGCTTAAGATTTTTATTTAACAATTGTAAGTACAAAATAGATCGTCTTAAGAAAAAATAATTTAAGAAAAGTAATATATTGATTAAAATTAAATTTAATAAAAAAAAGATCACTCAAATACATAAGAATGAAACAAGTCTATAAAATATTAAAAACAAATAAATAAATAAAATAAAAAATTCAAAAATAAATAAAAATAAAAGCAAATATTTATACATAGGAAGTGACAAGAAATGCAATAAAAGCAAATACTACGTTTTAGAGGCCAACATCAATTCTTTCTTCCATACACTCATTAAATCACACTTAAGATAGAAAATAAATTTAAAAGAAATGCTCGAAAGTAGGCAAAGCTTAAGTCTTGTGTTCTAAAAATAAAAAAATTTCCTGAAAACTGATTTCTTTTTTCACAGAAACTTTCTACTCCGGTATGCCCGTTGTTATAACCTGGCTATTGGCACAGCGAAATATTCTTTCGTTTTCGGGTAATTCACCAATTAAATAATCGCGCATTTGTTTGATGGCATCACGTGAATGACCAGTGCCATGAAAGGCTAAAGTGGCATCACGTCCAGCATAATCCATTATAACATCAGAGCCACCAGGATGATCTTGTATAAAACTGGTGACATCATAAACGCGATCGTAAATTACCACCCAGCAGTCGCTGTAATCATCATGTTGAGCTACTACTTCTAAAGGTATCTCAGGCAACGTAGTCTTTTGTGATGTTAAAATTTTTAGGGGTGGCTGCTGTTGGGCTTTTTGTTGTTGAGCCGTATTGGGTACAATACGTAACGCTTGTAATAAACTTGTAATAGAGGTGGTCATGGTTGGTTGATTAGAGAGCAACTATTTTTAGTTTTTGTTTTGTTTTATTTTATTTTTTTTTAATTTTTTTTTTTTTTATTAAAAAATTTGTTTAATTTATTTTTAATTGATTTAGTTGTTGTTGTTTTTTAAATTTATTTTTTATATGAACTTGAGTTGATGAATTTGATTTGATAGTAATTAGAGCGCCACTTTATATTTGCAATCTTAGTAATCTTTTAGTTTTTATTAAAATGAAAATTTCGTTTAAGCCGTCTTCTTTGAGTTCTAGTCAGTGAATGCTGTACTCGAAACGTATCTGTAACGTTTTTATATATTGAAGCTCTATTTCATTTGAGAGATTTTCAGATAACAAGCATCTTAAACTCACAAAACTTGTAATCTCCTTCTTTTCATTCGTTTTCATTCGTTTTATTTATGTTTTTATTTTTGCTTTACGCATTTACAGACGACTAACGTTCGCCTCGTTTCTTAAGTCAATCACTTGTCTGGGTTTCATCATCATCAACATCATCATGATGTTTGTAAGAGATCACAATGATAGCCAACTATGTATGTATGTTATTAAGTAATCACGTGTAGGAAAGGGAAGTAATAATATGAGAATTTTATGATACTTAAGTGATTTTACTCTTTATACGGATGATATATTAATTAACAAAGTTATTGTTAAATGATCTTAAGTTCTTTACTAAGATATTTTTGTTATTTTTTTTTTGTGGTTATAACAATATTGCCGGTTAAGACTTCATATATAATCTATAATCTAATTTTGGTACTTTTAACAATTTTTTACACACTTTTACCCTGATGTTAAGGTTTAGAGCAAAATGAGTCAATTTTAGAATGCGATTGTGGTCCACTAATTTGGATACTTTTAACTTTGTACACAATTTAAGTAAGACTGCTAAGTAAGCTATGGGGATAGTGGATTGTGGAAAATTTTGCAGCTTCCCGGCTTCGAACGTCATAGGTAATCATCGTGATAAAGGTTGAAAATGGTAAATCAACGATGACTGATATGGTGACGACGGTATGGTGACATTACAATGAAATTGCCACACAATACTTCCCTTTGTTGGTTTCATTGTCACGAGTATTCATCAATGAAATTGTTCATTTACGATAATTTCATATAAATTTTGATTATTTTTTACATTGAGCTGGTACTAGGAAAATAGGTTGTGGGAAGAAGAACAGAGGGACTAGTGTTTATGGAAGTTTGACTTAAATTTACTCATGTCGTAAGTGGCAGGGAATACTTTCGCTGGAAGATTGTTCCACAAACGAAAGGTGCGGCTAAAGAACAATGAAACAGTTGGCTAGACTACCGTCTTTAATAAGCATCTTCGCCCTCTCCTGTTCGCGGTCGAGAAGCCCCAAAATAGACTTTGAAGCAACGGCCCACATATGAGAGTTGTATTCCATTTTGGGTCGGATATACAAGAGCGGATTGATATTGAAGCTACCTAAGTAGGAAAAACACTATTTTTTTCCAAAAACCATTCATTTCTCAATATCCTCATTTCTCAGTCTCCTTTTAGCTCAATACACTTAGTAAGACGATTTTCCAACTTTTTTATACCATCTGAATAGTACGATTTTGGGAACTCCTCAAAATACGCATTAGTTTCGGTAATCACTTCTTCGTTTGAGATGAATCTTTTTCCTGCGAGCCATTTTTTCAAGTTTGGAAACAGGAAAAAGTCACTAGGGGCTAAATCTGGACTATAAGGTGGGTGATCAACCAATTCGAAGTGGATTTCTCGTAGTTTTAGCATCGTATCTAATGCTGTGTGAATCGGTGCGTTGTCTTGAAGAAAGAGCACTTTTTTCTTGTTTAAATGTGGTCGTTTTTCCTTGCTTGTATCAACCAATTGATCCAATAATGCACGATAATACTCTCCTGTGATTGTGGATCCCTTTTCAAGATAATCGATGAGCAATATTCCGTGTGCATCCCAAAATGCAGTGGCCATAACCTTGCCAGCCGATTTCGCTGTCTTCGCCTTCTTCGGAGCACTTCCACCAGCTTCCACCCATTGCTTCGATTAATTTTTGGTTTCAGGTGTGTAGTGGTGGACCCACGTTTCATCAACAGTTATTAATATACGCCAAAAATCAACAGGATTATGCTTTAACATGTCCATACACCGTTGTGAAGTAATCTGTCGAATTCGTTTTTGTTCAACACTGAGCAAACACGGCACCCATCTTGTCGATAGCTTTTTCATATGCAAGTGTTCATGCAAAATGTTGTACACACATTCACACATTTTTACCCGGCGATCATTCATAACGATGTCGAGGATTTTCTTGATATTTTCTTCAGTAACCACCTCTTTTGGCCTTCCTGCTGATGGTATTGTTGCAGTGCTTGTTCGGCACCGTTTAAATTCAGCAATCCAATATTTTACCATATAATCTGACGGAGCAGATTCGCCGTAATGTTTATCAAGCTTTTCTTTTGTCCCTTTCGCCGTTTTGCCTTTCCAATAATAGTATTTAATCACTACACGAAATTCACTTTTTTCCATTTTCCAAGAAACAAAAGTTGCTTACTTCAAACGACTACAACAAATAAACTAATCGACGAATTTGACTAAAATTTTAACAGCTGACGTTTGACAGATCGTAATTTCTAAGAAAGCAAAAGTTTTGGTATTTGTGCTGCCATCTAGCGCTAGGTAGCTTCAATGTCAATCCACCCTCGTAGGTCTTGTAAATATTGAGAAGGTCAGATGTCTTAAAAAACCGAGGCACTTGAATGCTTCTTTCGACACATTGAAAATGTGATAGTTCCAACGTACATCACAATGAATCTTCATGCCCAGAGCATCAAAAGTATCTGACTCCTCAATATCCTCATTACCCATAGTTACAGTCGACACTACACCACCACGTCTATGTGTCAGAAAACAACTTTCGGTCTTACGTGCATTAAAATTATTCAGAATTCATTCGGCGAATATTATTCAGAATTCATCTGACGAAAGAAAAACATTGGCTACGCTCTGCTTTCTCATCCAATTTAATCTCCAGATTTAGTACCATGTGACTATTTCCTATCTCTAAAATTTAACAAAAATTAAGAGGTTTGAAGCCAGCGACGAGGTCATCATTGAAAAAAAAAAAAACCTATTATTTGGAGAGATAAAACCACTAAAAAGGTTGAACTTAATGGAAGTTTCAATAGGATATTAAATCAACTAAACTCCTCTCTACTTATCTTATCTCTACTTAATTTAAATCTAATGATATCTGGCAACAGTTTTCTTCAAAATCAATCGTTCACTTCGTTACATGAAATGATATTTTCTTTTCATTTAAAACGTATTAACAACACTCGTCCAGTCAAATATTTAATTGATAAGAAATAGTAAAAATTATTACAACAAATACGATGTTTTACTCGCCATTCTCATAAGAAATTATTCTATGAATTAAATATAGACAAACAAGCGTACGAAATAGAAAGTAAGCGTGGGTCTGGCTGTTTAGTTTTATTTATAAATTATTGCCTTTGTTTGCTATAAAAATGCGATAAGGGAGGGAGTCAAATTTTTGGGGAAGCCATCAATAACAAACCATTTTCACTTCATGTAATGCGACACGAGTTGATTAGGATTCATTACACATAAGTACTCGTACGTTTGAATCAGTATGTAGCAGTACTTAGATTTTCATTTTTTTGTGAATTAGAAATATTTTTTGATTTTCTCTAAAACCGCAGATAATAATAAATTGCCAACTTATTGTTTTACTTTCACATGTATTTTTGCTTTTGTATCCATAAATTCTAGAAAAAGAAGCCTTTTTTGTTTATCACTGCTGCTGCTGCTGCTATTCGCTATATTTTTAATTGTGTTTTAGTTTTTCTTCTTTACTTTAAGATAAGGAAGTGGTTATCATATGTCACATTTTATTTCTTATTTTAGTGTCTTTTTTATATGCCGGTAGTTGTTGTTAGTAAATATATATGTTTTTTTATATATCGTCGCTAAAAAAAAAATTTGATAGACATGATGCTTTCATTTCTTCAACGGCTTAAAATTTATGATTTGCAAAATGATTAAGCATAATAATTTATTGAAAATTATCTGCATTAATTAATTTATTAAATTAATAAAAATAATAATGAGACGAAAAAAATTTAATCTAGAAATTATATAAAAATCGGTTATTCTATGTCTTATGGCATAGTTACTAGGGAGACCGATTATTCGACTTTTTTCAAAAATCGCTTTTCGAATAATTTGAAAATAAGCAGTTTTTAAAAACCAGTTTTCGGTTATAAATTTATCAAATAACCGGTTAACCGGTTCTTTGATTTAAATGAAATTGAGAGCTTAAAATTAAAGTGGTTCTCAATATTAACTATAATTCTAACAAATCTCATTAAAACTATGCAAAAATGGTGTGCGGAGGATATAAAAACAAAGTTTATTACACAAAATACTGAAAGTTGCTTTAGTTTCAAACAGCTACTAGGAGCCTAAGATAACAAGAATTAAATATTTTAGTTTGAATAAATCGATTAGTAATATACGAGTCCTTAATTGCCTCGACAAGAAATGTTGCTTAGGTTTCGAACAGCACTGTATGGAAATGCATACATCACGTATTTAATATTAATAGTGTGTGCCACTGTGGTATGTTAGATAAGACACCCGCCTATCAACCAAGAAATCCCCGGCTTAATTTCAGCCCACACCATCTGACTATTTTCAACAGCGATATCACTACAACATTACTAGCTACTGATTATGTGTATTTACGCTGTGAAAAACTTCACTAATATATATCTGCCGTTCGGAGCCGTCGGTTGTGGGTCGCTTTCATTGAGCCTTGTTGATTCTCCATACATAAAAATCATTATTTATATGCAGAAGATGGGAAAATGTTATTGTCAGCATATGTTTTTCGATCTACTATGGTTTTCACGTTCTTTGAGAAACGTTCAAGGTAGTCGTATATAAAGCGTGTTTTTATAGAGGTATAGAACTTTAAGTTGGCATTACTTTTCAAGATGGCGAACGATATAACAGCTGTCAAGTGATTTATTCTCAGTTTGGTTTGGCAATTTATCATGAATAGATTCACGCCTAAACAACGCTTGTAAATAGTGCAATTTTCATTTTTCATAAGCGAATTTTTTTTCCAATATTCAATTTTTTAAATTTTCATAAGCGAATTTTGTTTAGCGATGAAACGCACTTCTGGTTGAATGGCTACGTCAACAAACAAAATTGCCGTATTTGAAGTGAAGGTAATCCTCAAGTGTATTTGGAAACACCGTTACATTCAGAAATCATTGGTCCGTACTTTTTCAAAAACGATGGTGGCCAGAACGTTACAGTCAATGGTGATCGGTAGAGCCATGATTACTAACTTTTTCATTCCTGAATTGAATAACTATGATTTCCAGGAGATGTTGTTTCAACAAGACGGCGCAACAATAGATTTATTGAAAGACACGTTTGGTGACTGCCTAATTTCACGTTTTGGACCTGTCAACTTACTTCCAAGATCTTGTGATTTAACACCGCTAGACTACTTTCTGTGGGGCTATGTAAAGTCATTGGTCTATGCGGTAAAGCCACAAACGCTTGACCATTTGGAAGACAACGTTCGCCGTGTTATTGCCGATATACGGCCACAAATATTGGGAAAAGTCATCGACAATTGGTCGTCCAGATTGGACTACATCCGCGCCAGCCGTGGCGGTCATATGCCAGATATCATATTTAAAATGTAATACCACAAGATTAACTTTGGGATAAATAAAATTTATGTCAATCGAAAATCCATCGTTTTTTTATTGCAACTTAAAGTTCTATACCTCTATAAATTACACCCCTTACAAGTAGTCAAACCATAAGCATATTTGCAATAAAAGAATATAAAAACGTATAAAAATTACGCTTTTTTAAATTAACCGGTTATTCGTGTGAAATCAACCGGTTTATTCGGTATTCGAAAAATGAAGGTTTTGGAAAAACCGTATTCGGCAGAACCAAAAAATCGGTTGAAACCGATCTCCCTCATAGTTACTTTTCAACTCCATTTATAGGCAGAAATTTATTGGTGTTACTTTTTCAAATTTTTTATTTTTTTGAAAAATTTGTTCGATAAAGTGAGGCCAGTACATTGTGAGGATTGAGAATGTGATCGTGCCATACATTTTATTAATTAAATTACTTTGTTTAATACATTTGTGTAAGTCTTTTTTAATATAGCCACTGTTTATTAAAGCCACATAAAGCTGAATAAAATCATTTTTTGCCTATGACATAATGTCCAAAAAAACATTTTTGGAAACCAAACTAAAAAAAATTACTCTTGATTACTTATTTTCACAAGGCATCCATTGCTTTGTTTCAGTTTCTTTAATCAATTTAATCTTTCAAGCTAAGTAGATGATTAATCCACTGTAGCTTCCTCCAATTTTGCCTAGTGGTGAAGATCCCTGCTAATTGGTAGTGATCTTTACTTTAACATTGTAATTTTTTCCCAGTAGGTGGCGTGTTTCCCTGATTATTCATCAGAAATAATGTGGGAGATTTTTAGATGGAGTTGTCTAGAGTGAAGTTGGAGCCTCTTTTATTAAACATTCGAAACCACAATTAAATTTTTCTTCGTTATGTCCTCTATTGAGGCTCCAGCCTGGGTCGCTGTTGTTGTTATGCGTGCGCTCTAACCACTACACCACGCCACCCCCAAGGCTTAAACAGTTAAACAGAGAAAAAGAAATATTTCTAAAATCAAAAACAAAAAAGGAAGTACCAAAAGGAAGAAGAAGGTTTACTGAGCGAAAGACTGAAAACTGCATTGTGCAGGCCTATACGGAATTTAAACTTATACCATTAAGAGAGTTCTGTCGAGATCGAAACTAATGATACAAGATCCGGATTTATGGTAGATGCAACAAAACTTCCCTGACAAGCTCTCTCGATTTCTACCTGGCCATCAAAAACGTGAGTGGTCTGGCATTGTTATGATGGAACATTAAGCCTTTACTGTTGATCACTGTTGGTTGTTAGTGTTTATTAATCTTCTTGCCTTAAAATCGTTAATTGTTGACAGTGAGATCAGAATCAATCCTTTGACCAGGTTGTAGAAGCTCACTAGATAAACTGCATTACCATTTTTAGTGTCAGTTCTCAGTGAATTACTTCCTTCAATCTCCTTAATTGTTGACATTAGAGATCAGAATCAATCGTTTAAACAGGTTATTGACACACACAGTTATTTTGTTTTATTTTATTTATTTTTGGTGCCAATCCTGGCTTTCTCATCGTCTCCGAAGTTTCACTTTAATTCGTCCATAATATTTTTCATACATTATTGTCGTATTTGATCTACTTCTCGTCGCCCGTAATCATTCGCATTCGCAGCAATGGATCGATTTCGTTACGTTTTAGTAGTGAATCACTAAAGGTAATTCATTCCATTAAATTTTTCACTGTCATTTCAGGCGGTACCAAAACATCGAACTTCTTGGTGTATCCAGCTTTTTTAAAATGGCTAAGAACTGTGTGGTGATGAATGCCTAGTTCCCAAGCAACCTTCACGCTTCTCATGTGCTGGTCTTTATCAACATTTTACTTGATTTCGTCGACTTCTTTAAGAATAGGTCGAGTGTGATGCATTTTTAACATCAAAATTATCAGATCGAAAACGAGCAAATCATTTCGCTGCCTTCTTGCAAATGACAGACCCGTCTCCGTAAACTTTAAAATTTTTTTCAGCAGCCTGCTACGAAGTCTTACATTTTCTACAATATAATAGAATTTTCCCTGATTTTTAACCGTAGATAACTTTTCACAGAATAAAGGCCCAACCATAATAAATGTAGGCTAGCTGAAACGACTGAGCGAATACAACCATATAACATAAACACACGTATAACTATAATGTAGTTAACAAACTTTTCGTCAAGTTTCGTACAGTTTCATTTGCTTACATTTTGAGTTTTTGTGTTATTATCAAAACAATAACAAAATTAGCACGTTGTCTGAATGACGCTCTTGCTTTTATTCGTCACTAAAACAGCGACGATAGAACATGCGTAGCAGCTGTATGCATATTTTTTAAATTTTTATTTAAGCTGTTATTTTTCTCAATACCTAAATTTTTACACAAATTTCAATTTTTATATTTTTAATAAAAAATAATAAAAAATAAATTTATCAAGATACCAATAATAGTCACGTATCAATGGAATTTTCATGTTCTCACTAACACAACTGTAGTACAAAAAGCCACCAAAAATTTGATTAAGTATGTGGCACACTTTTCGTTATGTTTTTGGCAGAAGTTTAAGTAAGCAAAAGTATATGTATTATGTTTAGGCCTTTCTTCTAGAGGCCATAGTGTTTAATGCGTATATGATTAGATAAACAGCCGCATGTATTATCTGGCTGAGAAATATCTACTCCGTATATGTCTACAACCGAACGATAATAACAAGATAATAAATAAACACCAACTTTTATTCAGTTCTGCGATAGATGTTTATGAGGGCAGGTGTATATCGCTTTGCTTTTGAAAATTGTTTAGTATTTACCTTTTAAGTTTTTCCCATCAACGTACAAAGCGAAAATTTACCAATACAGCTTACACAAATCCATTTCTCTTTTTGGTCAAGCTTGGTCTAATGTAATCAATACTACCAGTGATAAAATATTTCAGAGCCCTTTACCGATAATTTTTGACCGAACTTGACCGAGCAGTGAGCAGTAAAAATTGTAAGAAGAAAATAAGGCCATGATAAAAATACTGAAAGTATTTCTATTTAAAACTAAGGGTGCTGACCTGTTCTTTGTCAGAGCATAAATTTAATTCTTAGTAATGAAATCAACCAAAAAAAGATAGATTTTACATTCGCTTTGAAGAGGAAAATTTTTTAACATGGAATGGATGAACTTCAATTTCCAGTGGCACGCCATTTAAAATGGGTTCAATGGTCATGGAAATTGTTTAAAAAACTCAAAATGTGTTTTTGAAAAAAAAACAGCAACGAGTCTATATGTGCTTATGCTAAGCCTCTTATTTCATGTATAATTAAAATTTTTTTTGAAAAAGTGAATGGGTGTGCCGCTGTGGTATGGTAGGAAGACACCTGCCTACCAACGAGAAGGTCATCGGTTCAATACCAGACCAGACCATCTTAAAAAAAGAAAGAAAGAAAGAAAAAAGTTTTTCGACAGCAGTAACTGGTTTATCAGTATAAATACTATTGAAAACTTCTCCAAATGCATTTGCCGTTCGGAGCTGCCGTTAAACTATAGGTCCCTTTCAATGAGTTTAAAATTAGAATTGGGTTTAGTTCATTGCTTGAAAGAAGTCCCCATGTTCCTTCATGAAACGTTATAGGAATTATTACATGCCGTAGAGCGCAGACATTGCCGCGTTTTATTTCTATTTGAATATAAATTTCTTTGGTTATCAGTAATAATATTTAAAACGAAAAAATTAATTTTTTTCACTTTCATATTCACGTAGTTGACTTAATGGCTTAATAGGAAGAAAAAAATATGACGTACCTACTATACCTTTTAGTTGTTTTTATTTTTATAAAATATTTTTTTGTTTTTTGGTAAATATTTTTGTTTATACCAAAAAAAACTAAAAGAAAAAAATTGTAATCTTTTATTGTTACAATGATACACGCGATTATTATTTTTCTATTATGAATTAAACGTGATCAGATTTGTTTATATTTTGTAATTTGTATGAATCACTTTTGATTACATTTTCAGTAGTCAGAGTGTTTTTTGGAATTTATTTATTTTTTTTTTTTTTAATTTTTAAGTTCAATACACCAGTCAGTAACTGGATGTTGACACTGGTTTTGTAAATGATTTTTCATATCAACGTGCTCGTATATTACATTTCGTATTATAATTAATTAAAATTTGATCGTCACAGGTTGTTAATTATATATTATATTCGTTGTTAAATACTTTATTGAAAGTGTTTAACTACGTCTCCCTTCATTCTATCAGTTTTGTTTTTTTACGCATTCTTTTTCATGGATCAAAATATTTGTTTGCAATCCCAGTCAATAAGGGGTCAAAAGTTTTAAGGCGTATTTCAATTCTTAGTGTGCTATATCGTTTGGAAATATTGCGTTGTAAAAAAAATAATATAGTCTAAGTTATAAAAGGTCTTTAATTAAGCACTTTTTTCTTTAAATTTTAAGAGGACAAAGTACAAGCTATAACTCTGTGTGCCTAAAAAGAACGAAGTTGACATACCTAGGAAATGATATTAATTTTGTGACAGGCGCTATCAAGTAGCATAAGGATCTCTTTTTTGGGAAATTTCTAAACGCCTTTAATATCTTGAGTTACGATAAAAAATTGGTTTTTTGCACTCATGCACTTATAAGCTAATAACTTAACTGAATGTTATTCGATTTTAAATTTCTTATCGGATTTGGAAATAAGAGAATCGAATCAAATGCACTTCCTTTTATTATGAATAAATTTACCTCCTTTTCCAATGCAAGGTTTAGTTATAATAATAAAATTTACGTTTTTTAGCGAATTACTAAAAATAAAGGGTTCCGAATCCAATAAAAAATTTTGTACGCACACTTTTTCGGCCCAGTGTGCACACATATAAGTAAAGGGTGAAAAAAATTGAGTCAAGTAAGTAAATTGGCTTAAAAACACATTTATTTGTCAAATTCATTTGCATTCAAACCAACATAAAATAGAAATAAGGGAATTGAAAATGGAATATGATGTCGGACGTATGTCCGCCTCTAGCACGTCGGCAAAATTTTGAACAAAATTATGAACCACATTTTGCAACAAAGCTTCGCTTATCTCGTCAATGCAGCGACGAATTTTATCTTTCAGAGTGTCAGTTATTTGTACTTTGTTCACGTAAACCGGGTTTTTCAAATGGCCCCAGAGAAAATAATCCAGCGACATTAAATCACAAGAACGAGGCGGCCAATTGACATCGCTTGTGGCTTGTGGCGCCGTCCTGCTGAAACCAAAGGTCACTTATGTCAACATTAGCCAATTGGCCACAAAAAATAGGTTATCATGGTTTGGCAGCGCAGAGAATTCACGGTGACGGCATTTCCTTGCTCATTTTCGAAAAAATACGGGCCGATGATGCTGCCTAACCACAAATCGCTCCACACGATCACTTCCTTTGTATGTAATGGTTTTCCGAGGACTGCGACAATTTGGTGTTTTTTTACATAACCGCCCAATTAAAAATGTGCCTTAGCACTAAAGACGAGTTTGTTGAAAAATACGTGGTTTTCGCTTAGTTTTTCAAACAGTAAATTTTCACAACTAAAATTCTTTGTTCAATAGTGTAGCAATCTGTAGTTAAAATTTCCCAATTTTTTATTAAATAAGTGTCAAAAGTTGACTGCTCTGTTCTTGGCATTTCAAATTTTATTTGCCCACCCTATATGTACACATCTTTACAGTTTACAAATAATTTTAATATTTGTTACTTAATAAGTAATATGGTATTTCTTTTGTAATGCAGATTTTTTTAAATCAATAAGAGTAATATATGACTTATTTATCTTATTAATTTTTTACCTTTATGTTCGAATATTTGTTATTGTTAATTTTTAATTTTTTCCTCTGTACTTGCATTTCTTTGCATTCTTTTTTTCTAGTACTTTGCGGTTTTCCAATAACAGAGTCACGCTTTTATTTAAAGATCAATATTAAAACCGATAAGATCGTCTTGTGTTTTTTTAAATTATTTTTTGTTTGTTTTATTTTTCATATCTTTTATTACAAATTTGTAGTACTTTTGTTGCAAGTAGAGCTGAAAATATCATCTTTCAATACCTGCAATCATGTTCAACACGATTAGGTAAAGAAGACAACCTGATATTCATACCACTAGATCAGTCAGTCAATAGTCAATACGACAGACAATGATGATCATTTGCTATGAATTTACTAGTAACGTTATGAAATATCTTACAACATAAGTGATAATAAAGTAAAGTTATTCAATTAAAACAAGACCCAAGATAAAATATGCAAAAAAATAAACATTTTAAGCTTCTGTGATTACCTTGGAAGAGATGGTAGTGACACAATACCATATTAAAAAAGCTGTTCGTTACCATGTATCTATATTGTTACATTTTAAACTTTTTAAAACGTTTGAGTTCTTTATAATTGCGTCAAAATAAAGTAAACACCACTTTGTTGTTGTTTAACAGTTTTATTTTCTCACTTTATCTTTATACAGTTTATCTGAATACTGCAACTTATTTATCTTACACTTAATATTCGTTTATAGAACACTTTTATTTATGCCTGAACACGACTTTGCTTTACGACCGCCAAACGATAACTAACTAACACCAAACTCAATTTCACCAGAAATTTCTATTTATCTAAGTTAAATTCAAAAGATGTAAAATTATGACACACAAAAAGAAATCGAACTGGCAACACAACCCTTAATAGCACAGGCAATTAGGACAGTAACAGATATAGAGCCTTCAATCAAAAAAGTTTAGAGCTAAAATCTGAAAATTTTTTTTAGGCATTTATATATAAATTTCGTAACAATATTATTATTTATTTCGGTTATATCGAATCTTGCCATACTTATGTTATTCTATTCTGTCACAAAATTCAGTATATTATCTCCACTAAACGAAGTGAATCGATTCAAACTTGAGCAAAGTTATGATTTATTGAAAGAAAATTGGTCGGGAATTGAAAAAAAAAATAAAAATAAACATTTTTTGGGATGAAGCTCATTTTCATCTTGGTGGGTACGTAAATAAGTAAAATTGCCGTATTTGGGGCTCAGAAAAGCCAAACGTGGTCTTACAGAAGCCAATACACCCAATAGGAGTTTCTGTTTGGTGCGGTTTATGGAGCGAAGGCATCGTTGGCCAATATTTCTTTGAAGAGGAGGACGGCGGAACCATTATGGTCAATGGAGACACCTATCGCATCATGATAACCGATTTTTTGTGGCCGCTCTTCATGGTATTGATGTGAACAGGATAGTGCAACTGGCCACACGTCTTATGCCACAAACGATTTATTGCGTCAAACGTTTGGTGGCCAAGGATCTGCGATTTGACACTGTTGGACAATTTTCCGTGGGGCACCGTTAAAGATAAGTGTTATGATGACAAACCAGATACAATTGAGCATTTGAACGCCAACATTTGTGATGCCAGGAAAAGTTCCAGAAAATTGGTCCGATTGAATGGGATACTGTGAGGTCAGCCGCGGCAGCCATATGATTAATATAGTATTTCATTTCTAACCGGAACAATTGTACTTCACAACAAAAAAAAAAAAAGAATTTAATGATTAAATTGCGTAGGGATTTTTGTAGTGGAAATATTTTTAATTTTAAAAAATTTTCTGGCATAACCCTTTTAAGGTAATCGGGATTATCATTGACGTTATTCAACAGCTTGTGAGGAAAGATGATTCTTCTGGTTGTTTTTAATCGGTTTCAAATAAATTTTTCTGATATACATTTCAAGCTCTAAAAATACAAATACCTGATAATGAGGCATAATATTAAGGTCACAAGCATAGCTGCCAGATTTGACGATTAATCGTCATTTTGACAATTTTTTAAACAAAATTTTGGCTAAATGACGATTGACGTTTTTGCCTCTAAAATTACGATTTTTGATAATTTGGACAATTGGTAGCTCTAAAAGGATTAACTATTTGTAGGTGAGACAACTAGCGTACTTCTGATTTTTGCTGAGCTCAATGTTAAAGGCGAAATACACCATCAAGCGGATGGAAACTGTCTTATAGTAGTATTGGTGAAATGTTTACTTATGTCTTTAGCATACACTAGTCAATGCAGTATTCAAGCATTCATTATGTGCAATATCGTCCAAGAAATTCAATGTTTCAAAATAGTAGAGGCTTGTTTCAAATGAGTCTTCTACCCCAGCACCACTTTTCTCCATAACCCTTTTTCTTTTCAACTCCAGTTTAGTTTGTACGTAATGAATTATTATTTTTTTTTAAGTCTTTTTTGTCTGTATTTGGATTTTACTACTTGTTTTCTTCTATTAAAACTTCTGGTCGTTAAAAACTCTGTTGTTGTAATCATCACATTTTACATCCCAAAGCAGAGGCGGAGAACGATATTCTTCCAACAGCTCAATAATTTGCTTTTTCTTTTGAATTTCTGCCATTTATATGTAACAAAATTCCAAAAAATATATGCAAATTTTTCGTTCTCCAATGTTGTTGATGCTGTATGCAGAGCATATGAAATTTGATCAAGCAACGCCATAAACTTTTTAATCAGCTGTTCCAAGAAAAAAAAAATCAAAATTTTTGATTTTGCTGTCAGCATTGTCGGTGCGACACGTACATAAAAATTTCACTAATACTACTACAATACAGTTTCCATCTGCTTGATAGTGTATTTCGCACTTTAATAAAGAATAAGGCCTGAAACAGAATAAAGCTGACGACGTAATTAGTAGTGTAGCAAAAAAAAAAAAAAAATGCGACCAGAATATTAAAGCTTTCTATAGGGACCGCAAATAATTTTTTTTTTTTTTTTAGAACAGGGCGCAAAACATCGAGTGTAGCTTTGGCTGTGTGGCACGTAGCGCCGTCCTGTTGAAGCCAAATGTTGCTAATATCCTCCTCTTCAATTTTTGTGAACAAAAATCCGTTCAATATGGCCCGACAACGATCGCTATTGACTATAACGGCCACTCCTTGCTCATTTTCGAAATATGCCTCTGGACCAAAATCCGCACCAATGACTCGTCTTGGGTGTATCGGCTTTTTAATGTATGCGTGAGGGTTTCCTGTGCCCCAAGTGCGACAATTTTGCTTGTTTACATACCCGCCAAGATTGAAATGAGCTTCATCTGAAAAGATGATTTTTGATTCTGTAACATTACCATGATTTTCAAAGTAATGTCGCAATATTTCCCAAACTAATTATCTGACAAATCAGACATGAGCTAAGTGTTACCATTTACGAAATAAGCACTAGTTGAAGAAAAAAAACGTTAGATGGCGGACCCGTTATATGGTTGCAAAATAACCTCAACAAAAACTTAAAAATTCGAGTATAATATGTGAATTTTTTAACAAAATAAGCACATATTTCACATTACTATCTTATAAATTTCTAAAAGTGGAGTTAATCGATTTGGCAAATGAGGTATTCTTTTGTACGTATTTTCAAGCATGCACTAAAAATTTAATTTATTATACGTACTGTATACATAGGTACTGTAAATAAATATTGGAAACACTAATAACATTTTTTTGTTATGATTTCTTTGACGATTTTTCGGAACTGAAATGACGATGTTTCTTAAATTTATGGGAAAAATTACGATTTTCTGGAAATTTCATCTGGCAGCCCTGGTCACAAGCCTACTTATCAACAAATTTTCGGTACATAACATATCAGATAGTTCATGCACTTTCAGTCGACGATCATTTTATATAATTCTTTGGATTTTCTTAACCATTTTGAAAGTAGATACCAAACAATATAGATTTCTACGATGTTCATGTTGGCCAATCGTAAGGGCTCATTTAAACACTGTGAACCAAACCCTTTCATAGTCGTAAACGAAGAAGCGGACTCACTTGAAGTAGACTTAAGTTCGGCTTTAAGATTGGTTGCATTTAGACCTTTAATATGAAACTATTGACCAATTTTTTTAATATTTATAAGTTCACTACGGATAAGCTATTGCTGCTATAAATACGTCAGTTAGGTCGATTAATTCTTTCGCCGTCCCTGGTACCAAACATGGTTAATCTCTTAATCTGAGTTTTTATTGTTAAAAATTGTTTATTTTAATTATTATTATTATTGTTTTTAATTATATATTGCTTTTATTTCTCCCATAATTATAGGGAATTATTAATCAACTATATATGTATGTATTAATATAACTTAAGAGCTATTTTAATAAAAATACATCATTAAGTTTTAATATCAGAGTTAATAAAAATATCACTTAAAAGTATTACAATTACAAAAAAAAGTATCATTTTAAATTTTTTCAAAACGGACTAGATTTACCCTTAAACAAATTTAAAATATTTTTAATTTTAATATATTTACTCATGGATATAATATGTATTAAAAAAATATATATGCAATTCGTTAATAATAAATAATAGACTTTGTTTTAAAGAATTCTTACATTCTTTTACGTTTTTCAGGGGCTTGTTGGTATATTAAAAAAGCATGGAATTATCGAAAATAACTTTTTTTAATTTTTTTATACCTTGTTTTTAACAATATTTGGAACATGTACTAAACTAAACATACACTGTACTAAACATTTGCGTTTTTGTGTGAATTTGAGAAAGCTAGACAAACTGTTATATTTTTAGTAGATAAGAAATGAATTTACAGTATTTTGAAGACGAAAGTTTTTCAAAAGTTCTCAGGGGTTTCAAAAAAATGTTTTAAAAGATCAAAGTTTTTTTTACATTTTTATTTATATATTTTTTATAAAAAAATTAAAAGAAAAGAAAAACAAAAATTGTACATATACATAGTTTATAAATAAACATTGTGTTTAAATTGTTTTTTTTTTTATTAAATAAAGCAAAATATTTAATCAAAAACAAATAATTAAATTCAGCAATCTGATGCAATTTCACTTTTTAAAATAATAATAAGATTTTTTCTTGATAGTAAGTAATTATTCGAAAAGGGGACTCCAATTACATGAAAAAAGCGGTTGCAAATGTAAAGGGTGAGCAGATATGAGGTTAGGCAGTAAGTTGGCTTAAAAATGATTTTTTTTAATTCATACCAATATAAAATAGCCTATGGAAGTTAATAATGATATATGATATCGGGCAAATGTCCACCTCTAGTACGTCAGTAGACGTCCGCTCTTTTCACAAAATTTTGAACGAAACTCCACTTACCTCGTCATTTCAGAGACGAATATCATTTGTCAGAGTATCAGTTGTTTGTGGTTTGTTCACGTAAACCCGATATTTCAAATGGCCGCAGAGAAAGTAATCCAGCGGCATTAAATCACAAGAACGAGGCGGCCAATTGACATCGCCATATCGAGGTATTAAGCGACCGGAAAATTTCTCATGCAATAACGGAATTGTTTAGCTGGCTGGCCCTCCTGACACCAAAGGACGCCACAAAAAATTGGTTATCAAGGTTTGGTAGCGCAGAGAATGCACGGTGACGGCGTTTCCTTGCTTATTTTCGAAAAAATACGAAATGTCGCCCAACCACAAGCCGCACTACACGGTCACTTTTTTTGGATGTAACTATTTTCGAGAACTGTTTGTGGATTTTGTGAGTCCCATATGCGACAATTTTGTTTGTACATAACCGCCTAATTGAAAATGGTCCTCATCACTAAAGATGATTTTGTTAAAAAATACGTTGTTTTCGTTTAGCTTTACTAACAGTTAATTTTCGCAATTAAATTTCTTTGTTCAAGAGTTTAGTGTTCCATAGTTAAAATTTACCAATATTTTACTAAATAAGTGTCAAAGGTTGACAGCTCAGCTCTTGACATTTCATCTATTGACAGCCAATTTACTTCCTAACCTCAAATTTGTCCACCATGTAATTTGCAAAATAAATTTCTTTAAAAAAATATTTATAAATTTCTTTCGAATCTTTTTAAATAAATTAATTATTTTGCTTAATTTGATAACCCTATTTAATTTTGGTAATTTTCAGTACGATAGCTTCTTGTATTTGAGCACAGCATTATAATACGTATAAACGCATATTTGCACAGAAAATTTTTAGATCCTACGCCGACATAAGTTAAATCGGTTTGAGTGTCCAAAACCCAAAGCCTTTCCATATCGAATTGTTACGAAAGAAAAAGCAAATATTCACAACGGGTAAAACGGCCTTGAGAAAATCATCTTAACTAAGTTAAATTCATTTGAAGAGAGTAAACCTAAAATAGCCGCAATGTGCAATCTGACTTGAATTTAGCACTAAGCATTTGACCCCTACTAATACAGGGCATAGTAGAGATAGTTGGAAAATTGGTCGGGGAAAAGAAGAAGAGGGAATAAGTAGTGCTTATCATCGCAAGCATCGATGCGCGAAATTTGTTCTACAAATGTACAAGTAACTGAGCGATTAAAGAACGAATTCTCTCTCAGGGCATTACCTTGGCGTCATGGATATTCGTCTTCGACGTTGATTTGGCTGGTTGGCCGGGCTTTAGAAAATACTTTTTGGTCAAGTTTCATTTCCGACATGCAAAATCGCCTTCAACGTCTATTGGATGAATGCCAATACTTTTAAACGTAGGGAAATTGCTAATTGTGTGACTCTCAAAGATAATGCAAATTCTTCTTAAGTTGACAAAAATTTTCGTCGAGTAATGCTTCCAATTCCTTATCCTCAAACTTTTTCGGCTGACCAGGCCTCTCCTAGTCTTCTGTGTCGAAGTCACCACTTTTGAATCGCGCAAATCATCTTTCACAAGTTTTTTGAGCTGGTGCGTGTCGACCGTAAGCTTCAACCGAAATTCGATATTATTATAGAGATTGAAGAAAATGTGTCCTTACATTTAGGCGTCTATCAAATACTGATTATAATGACAAATGTTAACCGTCAAAAACACCATATTTGTTATTATTGACACAAACCATATGTTATCCAAATCGTATATCCAATAAATGTATATCCAATAAAAAATTTAAAAACGCTTCTCAGGCTGCTGAAAAAATTTCTGAAATTTACGGAGACGAAACTGTAACTAGAACAACAGCAGCGAAATTGTTTGGTCGTTTTTGATCAGATAATTCCGATATTAAAGATCCATCTCGCTCTGGTAGAGCAATCATTAAACATTTCGATGACATCGTGGATGTTGCTGGGAAGCTAGGAATTTATCACAAAACAGTTACCAGTTTCAATAACATAGATAAATAAAAAAGCTCGACATTTGAGTACCACATGAAGCAACAATAAATAACACGCTGTGACAAAAAATAACGATGTTAAAATACCTGGGAAATGATGATCCCGATTTACAGGTGTTAAAACCGGTTAATATTTAGCTAAGTTATTTGGTTATAAGTATATGAGGGTCAGAAAAACCGGTCCTTGTTCTACTCGATAGCGCCTTGTAGAGGAAAACCATCACCTGCTAGGTATTTTATTTTTTCGGACCATGTAAAACACCGAATTTTCTTTTGCGATGCACTACTAAAACGTTATGAAATCGAAGCATTTCTGAAGTAAATGATTACGAGCGATAGATAGTTGATCAAGTACGACAAAAATGTACGAAAAAAGTCATTCACGAAGCAAGGAGAAGCTTCGCAGATGGTGACAAAATCATAATTGGTACCAGGAAAGGTAAGGTTCTATTTGTGTGGTGGAATTGAAAGGGAATTGTTCATTTTGAGCTTCTACAACCAGGTTAAACAATTGATTCTGGTCGCCACTGTCAACAATTAACAATATTGAAACAAGCAATTCAGTTAAAACGGAATTGATCAATAAAAAAGGTGTTGTGTACCATTGTAACAATTCCATACTACACACATTTTTGATGACACGACAAGAACTAAGAAAGTTTGGCTGGAAAGCCCAACTGGCCCAATTTTTGCTCAAAAAACCGAAAAATTCTACAATGATGGAATAATTCTTTAGTCTCAAATATGACAAAAGGTTATCTATTAAAACTGCAGATATTTGATAAAAAAAAAATCTTTTTAAATATAAGTGAAGTAAATGGTATTTCATTTTTGATAAAATTTTCAATCGAACTTAATCGAGCACCTAATACATAAATCGTTAAGAAATTTTGTAAATAAGGTGATAGAAATAACAGACCTTAAACTAACTGTCTTTAATCGCTCGTATAGCGTGGTCTCTGAAAAAGTTCGATATAAATATCATCTGTAGTTTTCATGGCTTCTCTTATCATCTTTCGATTTTTAATGGAAGCTTCCAATTAAATTGGAATTCCAGCGACACGATATGACGCGCTAAACCAATGAGCTGATAGACAAACAGTAGATGAGAGTTTTATATCATCCTAGTACTTTTTTAACCTAAATAATTAGAAATTGTTCATTAATAAGAGTGATCGTAGCTCATAGTTTACGATACATAATACCATGAATATAACTATTCGTGACCTTAGTTTGCAAATATTCACTTTTAAGGGATTAATATTCTTTTCGATTTATAAGAAAAATTGTCATAAAAATAGTAAAGTATGTTCTGTAAGCCAGAAACAAGTGAGATTAAAATCGAGTATATTTTCAAAGACAAATTAAACTTAATCTTAAAAATTATTATAAATCTTGATAATGAAAGAATATATTGTTATGCTTTAACCTTTTTAAAACGTTTAGGTTTTTTTTTTCAATTACGTTAAAATAAGATAAGCACCACGTTGTTGTTTTTTTACAGATTTATTTCCTTACTTTATTTTATTTATTTTTATACAGTTTATCTTAATACAGCAACTTATTTATCTTCCACTTAATAGACTTAATACACTTTTATCTACGGACAACTCCATCTAAAAAATAAAGAAAAAGCCCGCCTGACCTTCTAGCATATCTCTTGCGCTGATGACAAACATCAGACGAATGATCAGGAAAAATAAGTCACAGTTTATAGCTATGTAAAGGGTCCGCCAAATAATTTTCTTTGAAAATGTTATAAAAAAACACTACTGAAAGTACAATCCTTCCGGTTAATAATGGAAAATAATTTCATTCAAATGGCTGCCTCAGCTGGCCATGCCGTAGCCTACACGATAGGTCCAATTTTTAAGCACATTATCGATTGTGTTCCCAATGGCTTCACGAATATTGTCTTTTTAAGCGTCAATTGTCTCTAGCTTGTTGGCGTAACACCTATCTTTGACGGCACCCCACAAATAAAAGTCCCACGGTGTCAAATCGCAATTCCGAGGTGGCCAAACGACATCAGCTCTGCGGCTGATAATGCGATCTTCAAAAACAGGGCGCTAAACATCGAGTGTAGCTTCGGCTGTGTGGCACGTAGTACCGTCCTTTTGAAACGAAATGTTGCTAGTATCCTACTCTTCAGTGTTTGTGAACAAAAATTCGTTCAACATGGCCCGGTAACGATCGCCATTGACTGTAACGGCCACTCCTTGCTCATTTTCGAAGAAAAATGGCTCAATTATGCCTCTGGACTAAAATCCGCACCAAACAGTGACTCCTCTTGGGTGTATCGGCTTTTCAATGTATGCGTGCGGGTTTTCTGTGCCCCAAGTGCAACAATTTTGCTTATTTACATACCCGCCAAGATCAAAATGAGCTTCATCTGAAAAGATGATTTTTTGGCAAAATCAGCATCTTCTGTAGGTCGATCGCAGGCCAGATTCCCAGCGTTGTTCAAGCGCATACACAACCATATTCGTTCAGCGGAAGGATAAAACTAATTATCTGTCAAATCAGACATGAGCTAAGTGTTACCATTCACGAAATGAGCACTAGTTGAAAAAAAAACGTTAGATGGCGGACCCTATAGAATCTCACCATACAGTCTCAGTCTATTTTCTTTTAAGGCACTTAAATTTTCGTAACAATATTTAGAAGGTAGTTAAACGAATCTAAAACAAACAAGAAATCAAAATCTTGTCAGATTTTAAATTATAGCAATTTGATGTTTCATGCGATTTTAATATCAATTGATAGCGGTTTACACAACATACCCAGATATTGTATAAACCTTTAATAAATCGAAATAATTTTTATGAATATGGGGGTTAGAACTTCTGTCTTATAATGCATTAATATAGTGCCTATACAACCAACTGTAATTTATATTGTTACGAAAATGAAAATGCTAAAGAAAAAATTCGCCACGTCAGAGCTTATTATGAGCTTTTAGCTAAAAAAATGTATTGGCTTGTGTCAAGACTTAAAAACTTCTAAAACTATCTGCACTAATTAAAGGAACTGCCAATGCATGGATGGGTTACTTTATGTGTTATTTTAGACCACTTTGAATTAACGTGGAAAAAACGAAGATTCGTGTCCGTACTAGAACATTCTAAACTAAGATGAAATACTATAAAAGCGGCGAATTCGGCTGGTGAGTTATAGTTTTGAATTGGCTGTCAAGAAGTAAAGTATGTTTAAGGCGCAAATAAAAAGTATTTTAAAAGCGAATTTGGTGTATTAAAGTACAGTGCAATTAATAAAGTGACAGATTGTAAAACAAGTAGAAATAAAAATGGTGCTTTATTTTATTTTAACGCAATAAAAACGAGCTCAAACGTTTTGAAAAGGTTAAAACGTAGCAATATCTTAAATTTTGTAAAGATCATTAAAGAGAAATTGTTTTACGAAAACGTTTACGGACTATTTATTAAAAGCATTTCTTTCAACCCAGACATAAGTAGTCAGCATCAAGCCTCTGAAAATATTTTGAATCTTTAAATACAAATAATACGTACTTTACTTAAAAGTATTATTCTATTAGGAAATATCAAGACCTTAACTGCTACTACCGGATGGATCATTAAATTCATTACCCGCACTCTGTAGTAAAGCTTGAAGTTTTGCAGCAGCTGGAAACGAAGCCAAGTCTAAAGGTGCAGCTCCGGTTGTACTTTGAATATAAGCTAATAGTCTAGAAATTCCGAAAAATTGTTATTTAAAAATCGTATTTTTGGTAAATATAAAACATGAACTAACCTCCTTAATTCCTCTATGGCATTCTGTTGCATTAGAATATAATTTTTTGCCAACAAGAGTGTGGCAATTTTGGACAGTTTTCTCACCGAAGGTGAGTGAGCATAAGGTATCACATTGCGTAGTTCATCCAAAGCATCGTTTAAATCGTGCATACGACGGCGTTCTCTAGATTTTAAGTACAGTTAGAGTTAAATTAATCATACCGGTTCTGTGTATGTCAAATACATGAAAAAAGGAAACTAATTTTTTACAAATTTTCCTTTAATCGTTTTAAATTTTGCGTAATTTTTTCGTTGGCTACACTTGACAAGAATTTTGAATATTTGTTCTACTCACCTCGCGTTTATATTTAATCTTACTGTCTTGCCCTGACGATTTTTCTGTTTCCCACCTCCACCACCGGTGTTACCATTGCCACCACCACTTACACTACTACCTGGACCAGCTACTGCTAATGAACCTGTTATACTATTACTCGATGAAGGTGCCATCATTAGACTAGGACTTGTTTTTTCCATTGCCGCACTAACCCCAGAATCTGGTTTATTTTCATCACCCGGTGGCATCATCCCCAAACCTTGAGCATAAAATCCGCCTAAACCTACAGAACCCAATGGAGTTCTTCGTCCTGGTACACTTTGTGGTGGACTAGATGTTGGACCAGGATGGCCACTAGGATGAGGACCCAACATATTGGCTGTTGGCGGTATAGGAGGGTGAGTATGGGCAGGCAGGGCAAAACCAAATGGCAAATTAGGATGATCCATATTGATAAGCTGCAAATGATAAAAAGTTAGAAAAAGAATAGAAAAGCGCAGGTTGAAATGATAAATATGCACATAAAGACAGAAAAATAGCTGTAAAAATTCTTATTTTTCAAATTCATTTTTGGCTTCAATATTTTTCAAATGGAAAAAGCTTTTTAAAAGTTAAAAGAGAAATTCTTTTAAATTCGGAAAGCAAAAAAAAAAAATTATAAATTTAGCAATCGTCCGTAAATATCCAAAAACCATAACCGAACCAAAAACAGCTTGATAAATGCTATGGGCACTTTGTGAGCCAATGATGAGCCTAGTTTTTGATTAACTGAATACGTCAACAAGCAAAATTTAGAAACTTCGAGTGAAAATAGTACATCATCTGTTCATATTTCATATGAAATGACGTAATAACTGTCGCTAAAATGAATGGGTGTATGTTATCAACAGGATTGATGCAAGATCACTGTGATTAAATCTATAACTATAATATCACTAACTCGTCCTCTTTCTTGCCAATCTAGGTCATGCGCTTTAAAGCTTCTGACCTATTTTATTTCCATGTGTTATGTTAAAAATCTAACAACTCTTAAGAAATTATTATCAATCCTTTCAGCGATCCACAGGGCATCATAGGGTCATCACAAATTTAGCTCTGTCTGTATAAAGCTAATGCTTTTATTTGGCTCCCTGTGGCCCTATAAGAAGTAGCTACTTCCTGGTCTTAAGGTTCTTTGGCTTCCTTGAGTATTTCAATCCTTTATAATCATCTTTGCAGTGTACGCCTAATACATCTTCTTTAAATTTGCATAATTTCCATACTGGGCGTGTTCACAGGTTGCCGATATACGAGGCAGCTGCAATGCAGTCATACAATAAAGGTATTAGACAATAAAGGTATTAAAGTTTTGAGCCTCAGAGGGAATCTCAGTGTCATCGGGTTTCAATTAAGTTCTGGCTGCCGGACATGCCTGAAGTAATAAAGCAGCGTATAGCCAAATCCAGCATCTTTTTCAATGTTAGAGACTGTTCGCAGAAGTCTGCTGAAGCCTTTGTAAGCTTGTGGGCTAATCTTTATTATGCCAGTTATAAAATAACTTAGGGGTGGCGTGGTGTAGTAGTTGGAGCGCATGCATAACAACACAAACGACTCAGGTTCGAGCCCCAGCAGAGAACATGACAAAGAAAAATTTCATTATGGTTTCGGATGTTTAATAAAGAGGCTTCAACTTCCCTCTACACAACTCCATCTAACAAAATTAAGAAGAAGCTCCCCTAACCTTGCCACATACCTTTGGTGATGATGGCAAACGTCAGACGAATGATCAGGAAAAACACGCCACCTACTGGGAAAAAATACAATGCTAAAGTAAAGACCACAACCAATTAGCAAGAATCGTCACCACTACGCAAAATCACATGGGGAAAGCTACAGTGTATTAATCATCTACTTAGCTTGAAAAGAACAAATTGATTAAAGAAACTGAAACAAAGCAATTGCACAAACATACAATGCTCGGCTAAAATATCACATCAACCCAAAGCTTCATCCTTGCTTTACTAAAAAAATTTAATAACTCCGTCAGTTTCCAACTAATCCCTATATCTAAAGCCTCATTTTATTCATAACTTAATTGATTTTCTTAATTAATTCATAATTAGTACGGTTCCATAAAAAATAGTGCGCAAAAACGCATCTAAACTCAAAAATGTGAAAAAAAATTGTGTGAAATATGTGTGTACTTGAGAAATAACAAGTCATTCTATAAATCCGTAGGATAAGTAAGAAAACAACAAATTTTTGACAAACGTTGATTTTATTATTCAACAAGATTTTCCAACTTATCGATACCACTTTAATGGTACGATTTCTCTTTCTCGTCAAAAATGACCTCAATATCAGAGATTAAATTTCTGTCCAGCAGGCATCGCTGGGGGCTATATCTGGAAAATACGGCGGGTGGGTAAGCAATTCGATACCCAATTTATTCAATTTTGTTCGTGCAAAATTGTAAAAACACTACCATCTGTATTCTTTACAATGTCAGCTAGCTCGTGCAATTTGCGATCGATCATAACCACTGGTACGACCACGTTTAAATTCAGTAATCCACTTTTGTACCATTTGTCTCGATGGAGCAGAGTTCGGGCAGTGTTTATCAAGCCACTGTTGGTTTCCAATGTATTTTATTGTATTTTTTTCATTAAAAATTATTTTTTTTTTCAATAACAAAAGTTGCTTCATACAAAATGCTATAACTCACGATTCAATAGTCAGATTGATGTCAAATTTATATCGTTTTAAAGTTAGAACTAAATAAAAATCATATGGTCAAGTTCTACTAACGCCATCTTTGTGTCATGGACTTTTTAATGGACTGTTATATCCAGATTCTGGAAATCTACTTAAACGACATACCACCTTGATCAAAAAATTCCCGGAAAAACCCCCGTGTTGCGGTCCCATCCTTCCAATTTAAGTTTTTTTTTTTTATTAAGTTGGTACATCTGTTGTTGATATATCCGCTAAATCTTAGCGTCATAGCTTGACATTTGCAAAAGCTACGTAGCTAAGAGCACACCTGTCTCTATGTTTGTTCAAGATTTAAGTTTGTAACAACGAACTTTTATTAAATTTACGTAAAAGAGAAATTTAATGGTGCGAGAACGTTGGAAATGTTGGAAAAGTGTTTCGGCAACGATTCTCTAATGAAAACGGCCGTTTACCAGTGGCACGAGCGGTTCAAAAGTGGTCAAGAGTCAATCGAAGATGATGAACGCAGTGGCAGAAGAAAACATTGCTAAAGTAAAAGGACTGTTGGTCAATAACCTCAAATTAACCATCAGAGAGATAGCGAAGGACTTGGATTACAACAGTGTAGTGCATCAAGAATATTTGCCAAAAGGCCAGACGGTAAACAAAATGTATTATTTTGGCGTTGTGAGACGTTTGCTTGAAGCAATTTGTACAAAGAGACTAGAATTGTGGGCAGAAAACTCGTGGATTTTGCACCATGATAACGCACCGTAGCACAGTGCCATTATTATTCGAAATTTTTTGATGAAACATGCAACAAATATCATCTAACAGCAACCAAACTCACCTGGTTTGGCTCCCTATAACTTCTTTTTGTTGAATCGAGTTAAAAAACCAATACGGGGAATGCGTTTCAGCAGCCGAGAGGAAACAATGGAAAAATATGAGGAAGCACTGATGGGCATACAGAAAACCGAATATAAAATATGTTACGAGGACTGGATCAAACGCTGGCATAAGTATGTTGCACTCCATCGGGGATTACTTTGAAGGGAACTATATAGATTTAGATGAATAAACTTACATTTTTAATTTTCTGAAAAAATTCGGGGAACTTTTTTAACAAGGTGGTATATACAATTTAAAAGGTTTGTTTCTTTTCTTTACAAGTCCGAAAAGAAACTTAATGTCGTTTAATATACAGCTAAGTTATTAGCTTATAAGTGCATGAAGGTCCAGAAACGGTCTTTTACCCGTAACATGGGATTTTAGGTATTTTGAAAATTCCAAAATCAGATTCTTGTTCTACTTGATACTGCCTATCAGAAAAGTAATATAATTTCCCAGGTATTTCTACTTCGTTCTTTGTTATCGCCCAGAGTGCTATATACAAAGAAACAACTGCTAGCCAGGATTATAATCGAAGAAAGAAGAAGAAAAGTAATGCTAAGTTTGCACGACACTGTTTTTCGTCATTCGCTGCCTCATTCATAATACAACACCCGATTATGAAATTAATTGCATAAATTTCCATGCAAAATCTTGAGGGAGAATCACTCAAATTGTAAGTAATTCTATTTCTATTACCCTTTGTATTACTTCAAAATCAGTGTCATCTCTAATTTTTATAAAACCGACCAAAAGGCTTCGGCATACTTATTAGCTCTTACTTAAAATGTTTTAATTATAGATTTAAGGTTTCAAATTCATTAAATTGACCTCACTAAAGTATGATAAAGGGTCCGCCAAATAAATTTATTTATATTTTTTAAAGTTATAAAAAAAAACCACTGAATATTTTCTCAAATTTATTTTTTTATTTGAAAGTACAATCCTTCCGGTTAATAATGGAAAATAATTTCATTCAAATGGCTGCCTCGGCTGGCCATGCAGTAGCCTACACGATCGGCCCAATTTCTAAGCAGATTATCGATTGTGTGCAGCTGTATTTCACCAATGGCTTCACGAATATTGTCCTTTAAAGTGTCGATTGTCTCTGGCTTGTTGGCGTAACACTTATCTTTGACGGCAACCCACAAATAATAGTCCAACGGTGTCAAATCGCAGCGCCGAGGTGGCCAAACGACATCAGCTCTGCGGCTGATAATGCGATCTTCAAAAACAGAGCGCAAAACATCGAGTGTAGCTTTGGCTGTGTGGCACGTAGCACCGTCCTGTTGAAACCAAATGTTGCTTATTACATCCTATTCATTTTTTTGTGAACGATCGCCGATAACGATCGCCATTGACTGTAACGGCCACTCCTTGCTCATTTTCGGAGAAAAATGGCCCAATTATGCCTCTGGACCAAAATCCGCACCAAACAGTGACTCGTCTTGGGTGTATCGGCTTTTCAATGTATGCGTGCGGGTTTTCTGTGGCCCAAATGCGACAATTTTGCTTGTTTACATACCCGCCAAGATCAAAATGAGCTTCATCTGAAAAGATGATTTTTTTCTTTTTTTCATTCTGCAACATTACTATGATTTTCAAAGTAATGTCGCAATATTTCCCAGCGTTGTTCAAGCGTATACACAACCATATTCGTTCAGCGCAAGGATAAAACTAATTATCTGTCAAATCAGACATGAGCTAAGTGTTACCATTCATGAAATAAGCACTAGTTGAAAAAACACGTTAGATGGCGAACCCTTTATTAAATACAAAAAAATAAAATAAACTAAATCAAGACTACAAGCAAAGCAATGGCCGCTCGCTGCATTGACTTCATATGCTGGCTGTTAAAAGGTGTCATGCGAACGGTAGAATCCAATTAAGTAATACAAACATAGGACGAAGTAATCCGAATTTCGTGCGAACATAGCATAAAGGCCAAAATGGAATTTTTAAGTATTCTTTTACAAAATGTAAAATGATTTCTATTGAAGAATTCATTGACCAAATATCTTAGTTTTACTTACAAACAAAAACAGCTGTTAAACAGTTAGTCCAATAAATGTCAAAAGCAGATTTATTAAAACTTATGGTGTAAGCGCACAATCAGCCGATTATGGTTTTAATGTTGGAAATGAAAACACTATTAACCACAGTGCGCTTAAACTTATGTTCGTATTTAAGTAACTGCTTTGGCAACACTGCCAACGAACAGCTTTGTAACAGCAAAATGTTAACATATGTTTAATGAAAACAAAGTGCCACCCTGTGTTCAATAGTTGAATAAGAGATTCAAAATATTTTCAGCAGATGGCGCCAAAAAATATAAGAAAAGATAAGAAAATAAATAAGCAAAACATAGCGGTGGTAAAACAAGGATAAGAGAACAACAAAACGATGAATAAAAGTAATATGGAAAATATATAAATAAAAAAAAATCTTATTAAATTAGTTAATTTTTGATAAACTTTGGTTTGTTTTTATGAAATATAGGATTTGGTTACCTTTTTTGTACAGTAGAACGACAGATTTTTTTAAGGCTGATTTTAAAATTGTATACTTTTAGAATAATTTTATTTTCTTATTGATTATTGAACTTTTTTATTATTTATTTATATATTTTTTTAATTTCATTGATAAACTGCTTAATTTAATTTCTCTTTTTTTTAATTTTTATTTTTTTATTTTAATGTGTTTTTATTTGTTATTCACAATTAATTATTTATTACACAACCACTCTATTATTTACACTCATACACTGGCGTATTACTCTATTCCGCCTGCCATAGATGCTGCTGTTCTTCGTTTTTAATAATTTTTGTTTTTGCCATTAATTTCGTGTTTTTTTTTTCTTATCCATTATCAACACCACCACCATTACCAACAAGCATCGTTGTCGTCCTTGTTGTTCTTTGGTCGTTAGTGAATGATTACAACAAAAGAAAACATTAACACCGGCGGCGTTTAATATTTAAAGAATTAAGCAGTTACCACCAGCTCAAGAGCAGAAAACGGCAACAGCAACATCAGCATCAGCATCGTCATCAGCTTTTCGAAGCAACCAGCCAGCCAGCCAGTCAGCCACAGTTATGAATGTATTTGTTGTAAGTGTTTATGGTATTTGTGGCAGCTTTAGTTTTTAGTTGTGTTGACATCGTCGTCATCATCAACATACAATGTCAACAACACACATACACTCTTAAAAAGTGCTAAATGGTAAATAAAAGAAAGCAGAGAAAAAAAAAACAAAAAACACCAGCCAACAAACTATACACTATAGCACACACATACATACATACATACGCTCATACACTTTAACACCCTACATTTACGCACTTACTTTCACTTACACATTAAAACACTGAAATACACAAGAGCCACCACTATTACGACCACTGTTTTGTGGCATCCTGAATACTGATTTTTACATGATTTCGTATTTATTTTCAAAATTTTCTTCTTTTTGTTTTGTTTTTCTGTTTTTATTAATAATTTTTGTTGTTCTACTTTGTTCTCTCTTCATTGTTGTTTTATTTAATATGCCGTATGACTATGTAAGCTGTGAGAGTGTTTGTCAAATGTTCTCTATATTTTGCAGCTGGATGTGTGTGTATGTTGTTAAGACCTTTTTGTATTGTTATAAGCCGATTCGGTTTTTAATACACTTTTGTTCGTTTAATAAATTTTTTTTTATTATTTTCTTGCTGTCCGCTTAATAACAACAACAGTTATAATTCTTATCAAATAAAATCAGGGTTCGGATAAGGTTTTATTTATTTTAATATTGCCGCATTAAGCCATGGCATATATCGGGTAATATCCGGTGGGCCATCTATCGATTAAAATTCGAATCAGCGGTTATATCGAATCCGGCAATTAATCGATTCACACTTGAGCAACGTTGGGATTTATAGGAAATTTACTTCCAAAACAAAGACAATTGGTCGGAAATTGCGAAAAAATAGATAAGAAATCAAGTCTGTTCTCGTACAATATTTCCAATATTTCCAGACGAAACTGGAGGACCTAGAAAGATTGGCTTTATTTATTTGCTTTATTACGATTTAAGCTTGCGTAACTGTAAAAAAACCATCCTAAAGCTACATTTTTTGCAAAAGTGGTGATTCAAACGTGGTCACTGAATTTTTTTTCTTTTTCGAACAAAATTTCTCATGAGCTCATTTCTCACTCAGCAGTTACGTTAACATGCAAATTTCTCGCATATAGGACTCGGGGAATTCGGAGGTGATTGGGGAAAAGCCATTGCATTCGCAAAAAGTGACTATTGGGTGCGTATTATAATCTGGAAGTATCATTGGGCAGTGTTTTTGAAAAAGAAGCTGGAAGAACCGCCACCGCCAATTCAGACCGCTATAGTCGTATGATAACACTTTTTTGACCTGAAGATTATAAACTGAACAATATGTGATTTCAAAATACGGTGACACGAGAGACATAAGGCGATCGATTTTAGCTGTATTCCATGAGAAGTTTTCCGTTCGAGTGATTTCTCGATTTGGCGACGTCAATTTGAAAACAAGATCATACGAGTTGATGCCGTCAAAGTCTTTTTGAGGCGACTACGACAAAAAATACGTCTATGCAGGTATTTCCCTTACGTTGGAGCATTTAAAACGAACATTCGTCGATCGAGAAGTAATTTTAAAATACTGTCTGCTTCGCTAATACAGAAGCGTTCATTATTTCGCACATAATGGCAAGGTTCAAGCTTTATAATGAAACAAAGGTTTCATCGTTATCATGGCTTAATGTGCGTTTTTAATTTAACTTAACTTTTGAAACCGAAAAATGTATAACCCTGATACCTGGCTTGTCGTCCAAATGTTGTGAGCAATCTCTATACTCGATATAGTATATAAACTGCTTCTATTCTTGTCGATGTGAAGCAAGTTTTCTTAGTTAACTAATGTTGTCATATGCTCTGCCAAGATTTTGTACCAATCTGGTCTTTTATGGCATATTTCGTCAGCTGTTTTACGTAGAGTGTGTACAGCCTTTCATCGACTAAATTCAGCCAAAGTTATAAAAAATTGAAAATTTTGAATGTAATCCAACTAGCGAAGCCGCTTCGGATATTTGAATGATGTTATATTTTGTACATAACTAGAGTAATCATTCCCGCGTGGCTGGGAGCCTTAGTGTTATATTATATTATTTAGCTGTTACCATTCCCTACACATGCAAAATTGCATTTTTTTTTATTGACTGTCAAGATATCTAAACGAATTTATAAACTTTAACTCTAACCATTCTCTAGATATACAAAAATCATTATTTAATTTGTATGAAAGGTACAGTGCCTACTTATCCGATTCCGCTCACTTTTAAATTGATGGTTTGTACTATCTAAGAATTCATTTAGACCAAATTCAGATATACAAAAGTCGATATTTAATTTGTGTTGGAGATGCCACGCCAATTTATTCAATTTCACCCATATATCCGACTGTTAATATGTATTTAGACTAATTTAAGAACCTTCTACTATTACCGCTTAAAAGTTATACAAAAATTAATATTTGCTTTGTATGAGAGGTGCTGCTTCCACTTATCTAGTTCGGCCAAATTTTTGACTGATGATTTGTATTGACCATAAAGTTATTTGAGCTAAATTTAGTGACTCTTACTATTACAGTTTTTAAGATATAGACATATAAATACAAATTTCATATGGGCGTGGCACCGCCCAGTTGAAAGATAGTGAAGCCACTCACCAAATGAAAACTTTCTAAATACTCTTTTATATATGTTTTCTAAATTCCACGTACAAAAGGAAAAACCACTTCAAAAAGTGCTTTGACAGTCAAAATGACTTGCACAGGCTAAGTTCGGGCAGTAGCTTTTATGGGTTAATAACTGCAACTCTGTAATTTCAATGCGTCCCACTTTGCTGATGTAATTTATATATTTAAAGGAAAATCCTTTAGAAAATAATACAAAGTAAGCTGAGCTAAAAAAAGCAGATGGCTAAAGAACGGGGATCGAAGCTAGGATCGAAGTAAGAAAGCTTAATTTTGAACATGCAAGAAAAGGAAAAAGTGTTCGCGAAATTTCAAAAATTGTTGGCAGAAGTCACTCAACTGTACACGACATAATAAAACGTTGCAAAGTCAATAAAGCGGTGCAAAATATTTGGTCTAACATGTCCACAAAAAATATTTTCTGAAGCATCAGAACGTTTTTTTGTCAAAAAAATATAAGCAAATGCCTTCCTAAGTGCTTCAAAACTTGCTGCTATTGCTGAAAGTGACCTTGTTAAGAAAGCAAGCCCATCAACAATAAGAAATTTGTTTTACAAAAGAGTACCAATATAAGAGTTTTTCTTTTTGGAGAAACTAAAGCAAATTTGTCGTGTCGGATGGTAAACCAATAGTATAGAAGGCACAAAATCAGGAACTACGTTCGAATAACTTGAAACAGACTGTAAAGCATGGGGGTGGTTTGGTGCTTGTTTGGGGCTCATTTTCTGCATCAGGTCCATGATCTTTGTATAGATCAAAATATTTATTTAAACATTTGAAAAGAAAACTTGCTAAATAGTGTGGATAAGCTTGCTCTGGATAACGGTTGGTATTTTTAACAAGATAATTATCCCAAATACAAGCCCACAAAGTAAGATCTTGGCTGCTATATAATGTGTCACACGTCATTGAAACACCACCACAGAGTCCCGACATAAATCTTATTGAAAATTTGTGGGATTATCTCTATAAAAAAGTTCAGCATCAGTCGGTTTCTAGCAAATCTGAGCTAAGAAGGGTTTTATTAGAAGAACGGAGAACATACCACCTGGATACTGCCAAAAATTGGTCAAATCTATTTCTGAGAGACTCCAAATGGTTATAGAAAACAAGGATCTGCACACAAAATATTAATTTTATAACAATAAGTAATATTCTCCGACATTTATGTAGCCGTTCGAGTTTCGCTTGTGTAAATTTTTTTTTTTAACAAATTGAAGTCCTTTGAGTTTATTTCTACTTACAACTACAGAATTTTAATTTTGTTTCTATTTTTAACAGCTTCAAATATATATAATAAAAAAATCAAACAAAAGCTTTCATTAACTACTTATTAATCATTTGATTTTTATCAACAAAATCAGTTTATTATAGTGTTCGAGTTTGGCTTTTTGACAATGTATATAAAAACCTTGGTATTGACTCCACCTTACGTTCAAGTGCTTAGAAAATAAAATCAGTTGGCGCATTTCTGAGAATATCAATTACAACGCATTTTATAGTCCTCATTTACATACATAGATGGCATCGATAGACCCCCTGCATGCGAATACAAAATTTCGATAATATCTCTCACTTGGTTTTATTGAAAAAATCATATTTCCTTACTCTGATCGCATGATATTCTTGTGAATGAAATTTTGCACCAGAAGTATTGTGGTGTGTTAATATTCTTCTTCATTTTGCCATAAAAGATTATAACGGTATCTGTAAGGTTACCGTTAAGTGACTCAAGTATTGTTCTCTTGATTGTTTTTATAACGAACTCTCTTTTATTTTTGTCTGTCGGTTATTGTGTGTGTGTGTGTATTTCAGTTACAACAACAGCTTATCATAAAGTATTTTCGTTGTCTCTACAATTGTATTTCACGATAAATTTTGTGGTTGTGTATGAGATTTGTGTGTTGGTTATTATTCGATGGTATGTATAGTATACGTATATAAATCAATGAAACACAACTACCACCACAATGAACTGCCATTAATGCTGCCTCACCACACTTCATCAGGATGCTACAGAAATGAAACACTTTCAGCGCGAGTGAGTCACTCAACTGGAATTGTAGCAAATTTATAAAAAAAAAAAAAATGTTTTTTAATCTTAAAATGATTTGCATTCCTTTTCTTATATTAGGGTTACAATTTCGTTAATCTTTTGCAAATGTAACAGTTGGAATTTAAATATTTGGGAAATTATTTAATGCTGTTCGTTATGCAATATACACTGTGGTGCAAAAGTGAGCCAATGTAAGTAAAAATGTTCTCCTATCTTTCTACTTGTTTTACAAAAAGAAGACTTGAAATTTTTTTGATTCAATACTTTGTCTTTTCTTAATAACTTAATACAATCTAATAAGCATTACTTTATTCGGTTCTCTTATTCAGAATATACCGATCTCTTTAACTCAATTCCACCAGCCAAAAAATACGGAATCAACGGTGCTTTAACAGAAAAGTTTTACATTTAACATTATTAGTTTAGAAAATTTAAAGATTATGGGCATACTAAAGTGCCAAATAAAAATAAAAAGTTAACTGAAACCGTCATATATTAATTTAAAAAACTCAGTCCTATAAAAATCTAAAAATGGCGATTCAACTCGAAAAATCGCTTATTTTCATAAAATGGGACTTTAGTCAGTGACTAGAATAATTGCTCGTTACAAATATGCTAATCCACATCCAAGTTTTCGAACAAATCCAAAAAAAAAAAAAACAATTACAGACACTAAAGCCAGAGCCCTTGGGCGTTTTTTCGTTTCATGCAAAATAAATAGCACGAAAGGGGCAGTTCATGCCTGTTTTGTCGTTCTCACAATGTTAGGTGATAAAGTGTTCAGAGGGCTCTTAAACGTGTTGGATACAAAGCTTCTCACAAAAACGTAAAAGATTGGTGAATTTTAAATATTTCTTTTTCGTCACTCCTTTATGGAGGAGTATATTGGCTTTCCACAAAGCATTCATTGCTTTGTTCCAGTTTCATTAATCAAGTTGCTTTTCGAAGCTAAGTAGATGATTAATCTACTGTAGCCTCTCCATATCGATTGTGTAGTGTTGGATAATATCCTTGGTAATTGGGCTTTACAACCCGTCTACCGGATTTCGGCAGATAGGGTTTCCTTAGCCTGATCTCTCCCTCGTATACAAGGGCGTACTCTGCGCCTACGCCCACTGAATTTCACATCGAAAACTCTTCTTGCTGGAGCATCTTCATCCATTCGAACGACATGTCCTAGCGAGCATAGCCGCTGAAAGTTAATTCGCTGAACAACGTCCATGTCGTTATATAGCTGATAGAGCTCATGGTCAGTTCGAATACGGAGTTCATCGCCAAACCGCAAAGGACCAAAGATCTTCCGTAGAACTTCTCTCTCGAACACACCCAAGGCAGCTACATCGGTTCATAACAATGTCCATGTTTGTGACCTATAAAAAAGAACAGGGAGAATGAGCGTCTTGTAAAGTGTCAATTTCATCGCGCGAGGTATGGCTCTACTACACAATTGTTGATTGAGACCATAATAACACCTGTTGACAAGAGTGATTCTAAGCTTGACTGATATCGTTCCTGCCGGTAATAGCAGTAATAGCTACTTGTCGACAACATATACTCCGTCTTGGCCTCATTTACCGTTAACCCAGTTTGGTAGACTTACTTTCGATGGCACTGAAAGCAGCAGTGAAATCCCGATTGGTATGCCCAGTGATGTCAATATCGTCAGCGTATGCAAGCAGCTGGATACTTTTGTAAGATATGGTGCCACTGCGATGTACACACGCTTTCCGCAGAACGCTCACCATGACGAAAGTAAAGAGGTCGCACTATAAGGAGTCAACTTGTCTAAAACATCGCACCGTCTCAAAAGGTTCTGAGAGTTGCCTTCCTATCTTGACGGAGCTGCAGGAGTTTCTCAACGTCATTCTACACAGTCTTACCGGTTTTGAAGGAACACCAAGCTCTGACATTGCGACATACACACGATCTTTTATCGGGCTATCGAAGGCTGACTTATAGTTGATAAAAAGATGGTGCGTATCGACTTGATTCTCATGGCTCTTTTCCAATATTTGGCGTAATGTAAATATCTGGTCGATGGTGGACTTACCAGGTCTGAAGCCGCACCGATAAGTTCCAGTCAGTGAGTTGACAAATGGCTGCATTCGTTCACACAAAACACTCGTAAGGACCTTGTATGCGATCTTTACTTTAGCATTTTAATATTTTCTTAGTAGAGATGGCCTTTTTCCTTATCATTCGTCTGATATTTCGTCATCATCGCCAGAGGATAGCTGGAAGGTCAGGACAGCTTCTTCTTTCGTTTTCTTATATGGTGTTATCTAGAAGGAAAATCGAGCCTCTTTACTACACAGTCGAGACGAAACTATAATTAAATTATTTCGTCATGTCATTTGCTCGGACTCGGACTTTGCTTGTGTTGTTATGCTTGTGCTCTAACCACTACATAAAATATATATATAACATACCATCTAACATAGGCGTGGTATGTTTTATATATATTTTAGTATACATATATAACATTTTCTGTGTATCTTGTAGGTCATATGGTCAGATGAGACCAAAATGAATCGATGGAAAGATTTTGTATTGAGCCAATCCATCAGCCACATTAAATCCTGCTCATATATCTTAAACCATTAAGGAAGGAGTCAGTTCTCTTATGTTATGTGGATGTATAACCCCATAAGACGTGGGTTCGCTTGCACGAATCGAATTGTTTCAAAACAATTTGCCTTTAACCTTAGTCAAAATGCCAGATAAACTAGAGGCAACATCCAAGGGTTCTTGCTTTAATGTCAGTAATTGTTTTCGGACTTCAAATTTTTAAGGTGAATATTTAGACAAATTTTACTTACATTAGCTCACTTTTGTACTACAGTGTATATATTGTTACGAAAATGAAAATGCTAAAGAAAAAATTCACCACGTCAGAGCTAATTATGAGCTTTTAGCTAAAAAATGCATTGGCTTGTGCCAAGGCTTAAAAACTTCTAAGATTACCTGAACTAATTAAGAGTGCTGCCAAGTGCATGGATCGGTTACTTTTTGAGTTATTTTTGACCATTTTGAATTAACGTCGAAAATAGAAGTTTCGTGTCCGTACTAGAGCATTCTAAACTAAGATGAAATAAAAGCGGCGAATTGCAGCTGGTGAGTCTTGAATTGGCTCTCAAGAAGTAAAGTCTGTTTAAGGCGCAAATAAAAAGTGTTTTAAAAGCGAATTTGGTGTATTAAAGTACAGTGGAATTAATAAAGAAGAGACAACTAAAATAAAAATAGAGTTTTATTTTATGTTAATGCAATATAAAAGAACTCAAACGTTTTAAAAAGGTTAAAACGTAACATTATATAGCGAGAGTAGTTTTATAGTTTCGTATATTTTTATATTTCAAAAGTGCTCTTGGTAAGTTTAGCTCATAATGGACCTCTCTTGGCCTGCTTTTGCTTTTTGACACGATCCTGCCAATTCTGCCATGACTACAAATCGTCGAGAAAACTCGGCTTTATTGCAGTGAAACATCGCTAAACGCTCTATTTTAATATCTTTACAATATTTTTGTTTTTTTGTAAGCGAACGAAGCATCTGTGCGCAAGATTTCTTACATACGAACGGTGTTTTAGTCATTTTGTGAATTTTCCTGTCTTAAACTCTACCACCAAATGGTTTATGGTCAGAAAAGAAGACAATTTACTTTTTCATTAATTACCTTTGTGGTAGAAGTATTGAAATATACAACGGTGGTTAATTTTTCCACTGAGATCATGGCGCCTTGAAACTTAAAACATACGAACATACATACATATATAACATAACTAATGTAATCCTTCCCGCCTTGCTAGGAGACTTTGTATTTTATACCTAAAAAATTAATTCCGATGATGCTGCCAGCCCATAAACCACACGGTAAGTATACACATGTGTTTCCACATTTCCTACAGACCCGGTTAGCTAGTAAAAGGCTTTAAAAATCTTAACGCGTTGTTCAATTGTGTACCTCTCCATGGTTGAAGTTTTCAAATACTAAAACAAATAAATGTTAAAGTAAGTTGGCCAAAAAGCATGACGTTAAGGTATGACTCAGAATTAACATCGTGCATTATGGTTGGGACACCCTATAGATAAATAAATATTTACTTTGTATGGGCGTCTAGTTGGAAATTTTTAAATGTGTGTATATTGTCTACAGTTCCTTCGAGATAGAAAATTTCAAGCAAATCGGTTTAACCGTTTAGCTGTCTAAAAAATTCCAAACAAACACATATGCATTTTTCATTTTTATGTACGATATTTAAGATTCCAAACATACTGTAGAGATGCTGTAAGTGAAGACTATAAAAATTCAAAATGTATTTTAGTTTTAAGCTTAATATTGTGCTCAACATTTCGTACGTATTACTGCCAAATTACATATAAAAATATTTTTTACGAAATAATTGTAAAATAATGTTGAGAAAGCAGTAAGTACCCTGTTCATTTTAAGAAAAACATGTAAAATGTATGGGGTGAGTCGTTTAGAGTTTAAATTTAAAAATGTAATAAAATAAAAATGGTTTGAAATTCTGCCAAATTTATCTTTTTTTTGTGAAGTACAATTGTTCCGGTTAGAAATGAAATACTATCTCATTCATATGGCTGCCACAGCTCGCCTCACAGTATCCCATTCGATCGGACCAATTTTCGAGAACTTTTTTGAGAGTATGAGGTTCTATCTCGGCAATGGCATCACGAACATCGTTCTTGCAATGCTTATTTGTTTCGGCATAACACTTGCCTTTAACGGCGCCTCCAACGGTGTCAAATCGCAGCTTCTTGGCGGCCAACTGACATCACTGAAGTAAGCGCTGGTTAAAATTTAAACCGATAGATGGCCAACCCGATATACTACCTTAATCAATAAGTTTTCGGAATAACCCCCGATTGGCGGTCTCATCGTTTCGATTTGAGTTTTTTTTTTTTTTTTTTTGTTAAGTTGTTACATCTGATATTAATATTCCCGCTAAGTCTTAGCGTCTTAGCTTGCAAAAACTACTTAGCCAAGTGTTCATCTATCTGTACGTTTGTTGGAACTTTCTTACAATTTAAGAAACGGCTGCTGAAACGCATTACCCGTAATAGTTTTTAATTCAATCGAGCAGAAAGAAGTCAGGGAGCCAAATCAGGTGAATTCGGTCGCTGTTGTATGGTATTTGTTGCATTTTTCGTTAAAAAATGTCGAATAATGATGGCAATGTGCGGTAGTGCGTTATCATGCTACAAAATCCATGAGTTTTCTGCCCACAATTCTGATCTCTTTCGGCGAGTTGCTTCACGCTACCTGTCTGTTTGAGGTCTGAACTTCTGCTAACAATTCATGATGCTCTACATCGTAGTAATCCATGAAAACCGTGAGTATTGACTTCTTTTTTGACTGAAAATGGTCTCGGCTCATTTGGTAAACGTCATTCATTTGACTGATGTCCAACGTCTCGTCTCTAGTAATGGTCCTTTTCATAAATGTGGGATCGGATTCAGCCGCGCAAGTCATGTCTTTTGCGTTGTTGTAAATAGAGATAGATGTACTCTTGGCTACTTAGCTTTTGTAAATGTCAAGATATCACGCTAGGCTTTAGCGGGAATATCAATAACAGATGTACCAACTTAACAAACAAATCTCAAATCAAACCGATGGTACCGCCATACGGGGGTTAATTCGAAATTTTTTTGATCAAGTTAGTATATCAACATTATTTTCTGACTACAACAAATTTTCAGCAAAATTTTTTTCAACTACGAAATAACATGGGACTTACTTTTTTCGTATAAAATTTTAAGCAGCAGTAGGTTCATAAATACTGTTACAACATAGAATACATATAATATTTTATTATATCCAGTCATAACAGGCAAAAAAACGTAAACGCCATGATTATCGACTTTCGCTTTTTGATAAAAATCGATAGTATTCAATCATTTCCACCAGCACACAAAATTTTATAGTTATAAAATGTACGTTTCTTATCAACAAAAAAGTCTTATGTACTACACTAGAACAAGAAACATTAAAAAAATCTTCTCCTGTAAAATTTGGTTTTTGTCGCTTAAGTCTATTTGGCGATTATGGCTAGATATGGATAATGAAAGCTAACCCCTATGTCGTTGGTCTACAACTGGAATTCCAAGTTGTATCAACATTCCCCCTGGAGTGGAGAGAAAATGTGAATCGTATCATTGTTTTAGCGCTTTTTAACAGCAGACAAATTTGGTTTACTGATGAAAAAATTTGTACTGCACAGTGTGTAAGAAAATCATAAGAAGCATTCCCGTAGTTTATCCCATTAGTTGAATGTAGTCATCATTTAGCTGCAGTCATGATTTGGGTGTGTCTTAAGATGTACTTTCGAGCAGAATTTTATGACAGGATTAAAGTTGTTCTTAAAACAATTTAAAATCTTTTTAGTTTTTTTCTTTATAGAGGTTATACGAGGGCGGATTGATATTAAAGCTACCTAAGTAGGAAAAAAAAATTTTTCAAAAACCATTCATTTCTCAACATAGTCTCCTTTTAGCTCAATACACTTAGTAAGAGGATTTTCCAACTTTTTTATACCATCTGAATAATACGATTTTAGGAACTCCTCAAAATACGCATTAGCTTCGGTAATCACTTCTTCTTTTGAGATGAATCTTTTTCCTGCGAGCCATTTTTCAAGTTTGGAAACAGGATAAAGTCACTTGGGGCTAAATCTGGACTATAAGGTAGATGATCAAACAATTCGAAGTTGATTTCTCGTAGTTTTAGCATCGTATCTAATGCTGTGTGAACCGGTGCCTTGTCTTGAAGAAAGAGCACTTTTTTCTTGTTTAGATGTGGTCGTTTTTCCGTTTGCATCAACCAATTGATCCAATAATGCACGATAATACTCTCCTGTGATTGTGGATCCCTTTTCAAGATAATCGATGAGCGATATTCCGTGTGCATCCCAAAATACAGTGGCCATAATCTTGCCAGCCGATTTCGCTGTCTTCGCCTACTTCGGGGCACTTCCACCAGCTTCCACCCATTGCTTCGATTGATTTTTGGTTTCAGGTGTGTAGTGCTGGACTCAGGTTTCATCAACAGTTATTAATCTACGCCAAAAATCAGCAGGATTATGCTTTATTATGTCCAAACACCGCTGTGAAGTGATCTGTCGAACTCGTTTCTGTTCAACACTGAGCAAACGCGGCACCCATCTTGCCGATAGCTTTTTCATATGCAAATGTTCATGCAATATGTTGAACACACGTTCACATAATATGTTTACCATTTCAGCAATCTCATGTATTCTGACCCGGCGATCATTCATAACGATTTCGAGGATTTTCTTGATATTTTCTTAAGTAACCATCTCTTTTGGTCTTCCTGTTGACGGTATTATTACAGTGCTTGTTCGGCCCCGTTTAAATTCAGCAATCCAATATTTTACCATATAATCTGACGGAGCAGATTCGCCGTAATGTTTATGAAGTTTTTCTTTTGTTTTTTTCGCCTTTTTGCCTTTCAAATAATAGTGTTTAATCAGTACACGAAATTCACTTTTTTCCATTTTCCAAGAAACACAAAAGTTGCTTCAAGTTACTTCAAACGACTACAACAAATAAACTAATCGATGAATTTGGCTAAAATTTTAACAGCTGACGTTTGACAGATCGTAATTTCTAAAAAAAAAGTTTTTGTGTTTGTGCTGCCATCTAGCGCTAAGTAGCTTCAATGTCAATCCGCCCTCGTATCAGTAAATAAATCAAAATATTGTTCTAAAAATATTCATTATTTGTATATGTGTAAAAATAATTATGTCTCTACTGAATATTATTTGCTATGTTGTTGGAGTGGTTTTTGTTTAAAAATGTAAAAGTATATTGCATATTTTAAGGCATAAAAACGACAAGTTTTGAAAAATTGCTAGAAGACTACATTGGTGGCATGTCAATTTTTTCATGCGAAAAAATTAATGTTGCACAACATTTTTCACATATTGAAACAGAGTTCTAGGCTTTAGGGTATTTTTCTATTTCGTTGCATATCCTACTCAAACACTTTTATTTAAAATCTTGTTACTTTTCAATTTCTCTTAGTTTACTTGTTTTTTGAAATTATAACTGAATCTAATCGCTACATGATGGCGTTACTGATGTCGTTTTCATTTCTCTTTCTTTATTTATTTTTTTTTTCATATCCTTTGTTAACGTGTGTGCATGTTTTTGTGTATGTCTCTTATCCTTTTGTAGCATTTGTTTCTCTAGTTACCCTTGTTAAGGGATGATGATAAAGCGCTGTCCTCTAAATTTTATATGACATTCGGCATGAATGAATCAATGAATGAAAGACTAAAATCACAGTTTGTTGTGTTTGCAATAATATTTCTTTTGTTTTTTCTATTTCAGTCTTAAAATTTTTATATTTTATTTCGTTACGTTTAATAGTTTACAATTGCAGGGTGTATTTGAATGGGTGTATATTTGAGTTATCGTTGATTTTATTATTTTACAAGGATGATTCTGTTTTTTATGTTCACCGTTGTTGTTGCTTTTTGATAGTTATTTTTTACTTTTTTGTATATTCATTTTACTGGAACAATGCCACAAATGGCACATGCCAACAATATTTCTTTTTTTTTCAATTTAATGTTTCCTTTCCTCCCTTTTGCACTGTAACGTTTACTATCGTTTCCTTTACGTTTTATATCAAAAAATAGTCAAAATTTCAAGAATTCAGTGACGTTGAATTGAATTGATTTGTATAAGTGCAGCTGCATTTTATAACCGGTTTTATTAATGGGATTAAATTCTATTTTGTGAACAACTGCTGTCTCTGAAATTTTACGAATATATTTCATGTAAGTTAAGCCTAAAGTTTATTAGAATTACAATAGATTGCTTAATGTATTGCAGCAGAGTGATAAATATGCTTAAAGTGGCTACTATGGAAGGCATATCTTTATCTTTTAAGACATGAAATTTATGATGATAAAAAGGTAAGTAAGTAAAATTTACCCCAAAATCGTTCTGATATGTAAGCAAAATTGTCAATAAACATGTTTGCTTAAAAATGGACTGAGTTGTAAAATACAAAACTTTGTAAACTATAATGTTACTCTTAGAATCCTTTAGAGCAATCATTTTTAAACAGCACAAGTTTAGCCAGAACATATAGAACAAGTCCACTAAAAACACTTTTCAGCAGATCTAAGCAGAAGTTTTCCTTCTCTCATAAACTGACACTTAGAGACGTTCTCGAATGGTAAAGTTATCGTTTCAGCTCAATTAAATAAATAGCACCTGGTAATAGGAATCATGATAAAAGTCGAATAACAGTTTATGCTTCCGCTGGTATTTATCAGACTGTCTAACTCATTTAACGTTTTTTTTTCAGCTAATGCTTATTTCGTGAATGGTAACACTTAGCTCATGTCTGATTTGACAGATAATTAGTTTTACCCTTCTGCTGAACGAGTATGGTTGTGTATACGCTTTTTTGCTTCACTAAGTGGAAGATACCGATTTTGTCAAAAAAATCATCTTTCAGATAAATCTCATTTTGATCTTGACTGGTATGTAAACAAGTAAAATTGTCGCATTAGGAGCACAGAAGACCCGCTCGCATACATTGCTAAGCCGATACACCCAAGACGAGTCACTGTTTGGTGCGGATTTTGGTCCAGAGGCATAATTGGGCCATTTTTCTCAGAAAATGAGCAAGGAGTGGCCGCTACAGCCAATGGCGATCGTTTCGGGCCATGTTGAACGAATTTTTGTTTACAAAAACTGAAGAGGAGGATATTAGCAACATTTGGTTTCAACACGACGGCGCTACGTGTCACACAGCCGAAGCTACACTCGATGTTTTGCGCCCTGTTTTTGAAGATCGCATTATCAGCCGCAGAGCTGATGTCATTTGGCCACTTCGAAGCTGCAATTTGACACTGTTGGACTATTATTTGCGGGGTGCCGTCAAAGATAAGTGTTACGCCAACAAGCCAGAGACAATTGATGCTTTAAAGGACAATATTCGTGAAGCCATTGGTGAAATACAGCTGCACACAATCGATAATGTGCTTAAAAATTGGACCGATCGTGTAGGTTACTGCATGGCCAGCTGAGGCAGCCATTTGAATGAAATTATTTTCCATTATTAACCGGAAGGATTGTACTTTTAAATAAAAAAAGAAATTTGAGAAAATATTCAATAGCTTTTTTTATAGCATTTAAAAAAAAAGTAAAATTTATTTGACAGACCCCTTAGATAAAGCAATATGGGCATTTATAGGGTGGCTAAGTTAATGTGAACCTTTTTTGATAAGAATCCTACTGTGGATCACACAAGACTTCAAATTACTTTCTTCGCTGTTTGAATTACTAAAAAAAACCACCCTATTCATAGGGCATCCTTGTTTCGTTTTTATTGTTGCTCTTATTTTTCTTTTTATGTAGTTTTTAGTAAAGTATTAAACACATAACCGACAGCAAGCAGCAGATAGAAAAATGTCAAAATTAGAATACGTACGTTTATATGAAAACAATTATTTTAAAGACAGCACAGCAAAAGCCTAGACAACAACCTTTGCAGCTGCTGCTTAACATAAAATAAAAATTAGTGATACCAATGCAATATAAAACTTTAGATAAAAAAAAACTAAAAAATTATCAGAAAACAAGAGTATGTAATTAAAATATAATATAAAACAATATTTGTATTAATAATTATAAAGTTTTAAACACTTAATTTTATTATTTTTTATATTTTTGAGTAATATTTTGAAAAAACGATTTTATTTTGGTGGAATTGAAAAGCTTGAGTGTCATCACTGGAAGATATTTTTCTGTAACAAATATTTTTATGACACATACAACAGATGACAATGAAACCCAATTTTATAGCTACTGCTGCTTTCAAAATATTTATGAAGTCGATGGCATAGCTGCAAATGCTGCCAACAACAACTTGCTGCTTGCTGTCGATTATGTGTTTAATGCTTAAATTGCGTCCCAAAAATTGTAAAAGTGGTTAATTTCGTAACGTTAACAAATTTAGCGTAGACAAACACGCAGCTACAAATTAGATCTTATTTTGCTTTTTAGTAATCCGCAAGGTAATTGAAAAATTACTTCAAATTTGGGTAATTCGTGCTAAGTATTTTGTATGGGGGCTTATGCGACTTATGGGCTATAAAAGCGGAAATATATCGAATTAAATAGCAGTCAAAGTTGGACATTAGACTAGGTAAGCATACAAGTCGACTTCGACTTCCATTTAACGACTGTTGTCGCAATTTACAAGTTAAGTTACAGTAAAAAGCGGGAAATAATATTTCATCTTCTCTGTACAGGCCCGTCGTTAGCAGTGATAGCTAACATTGATAAGTTTTCTATGTCTAGATTTAATGACCAACCGAGTTATAGGTATAGGCTGAATCTAATACCGAATTAATATACATTACAATGTTATTTCCAATGCAGCGCATTGTGCGCTTTCTTTTGAGGGCAAGTTACGTGAGGTCAAGTTTGTGAATTCTCAAATCGTGTAATCCCAGTGTTATCTGCACTTGTAGACTCAATAGAATAGTAAGTTTTTCACTGGGCCCAATATATAAAATCAAAAGCCTTACCCTGCTACTAAGATCTAATCGACAAACACCACGTAAACGTTTTGAAAAACTACACTTTACCGCCAAGCTAGAACATTAATTACTGATTTCTGTGCCCATTGTATTAAAATTAAGTATATAGTGGTCCTCTATCTCCTCCAGCCTAAGATGTTATAGGTCACCAACGCATCTGGTCAGACCCAGAGGTTTTCTCCTTGCTTTTTCCCGGAAGACAACACTTATTCGCCCGGTTAGAAGAAAATTCCCTGACGTTTTAGGTGCCCATTTTATTTTAGCCACTCCACTAGGGAGAATAATAAAAGTTTCATTGATCAGGTTGATTTTCAAGTTAAGTAGATAGTTAATCTACTGTAGCTCGTCTTCATCAGATTATGTAGTGGTAAAAGTCCTTGCTATGTGGTGGTGATCTCTACTTGTCATTGCAATTTTTTCCCAGTAGGTGACGATCCTCTCATAATAATCGCCAGAGGTAACCTGGTAGGTCAGGAAGGCTTCCTTAGATAGATTTGTCTGAAGGGAGGTTGAAGTCTCTCTGTTAAACACTTGAAATCGCAATTAATTTTTTTATATTATCATCTGCTGTGGTTTGAACCTGGACACGAAAAATTTTTTTTTGCGGTTACGAGTGTTTAATTAAGAGACTACAAGCGCCCTCCAGAAGAAACCATATAAAAAAAAAACATCCGACCTGTCATTCTAGCTTATCTTTGACGTGATGGAGAAAACGTCACCATCTGAGGAAGAATTAAAATACTAAATAAGAACCATCACTACCATTTTTGTAAAAAGCCATATGCTTCTAAGAGGAGTAACAGAGAAACAAAATATTGTTACGAAAATAAAAATGCCCAAAAAGAAAATACACCACATCAGCGCCTTTAAAACTGTATTGTGGGATTTTGGTATATTCGGTATTAATATATCACCCTGTGAATGTCGTACATATTTGCATATTTGGAGGCACTGTGGATTAACGGAAATAATTCGAATGTTGCAGCAAGAACAAGAATATTGGGAAGTAATTTTACTTGTATATAAAAGATTGCGCCTTCTTATACATAAGTAGTTAGTTATCGTTTTGTAGTCATAAAATAAAGTCGTGTGTAGGTGTAAATAAAAGTGTTGTATATTCGAGTATTACGTTGGAGCCTGTATATTTATAATTTTATACTGTACAAAGTGAGAAAATAAAAACCGTTAAACGACAACAAAGTAGTGTTTATTTTATTTTGACGCAATTAAAAAGAAATCAAACATTTTCAAAAAGGTTAAAACGTAACAATATAATTCGAATAATAATTTGTTTACATCACTTACAACATCACTTTTTTCTCAAGCACTAATAAGTTCCGCTTAAATACCTTTTCGTTAATTTCCTACGTCGTGAAAAAAAAAAATTGCGAATAAAATTGAGCGTAAATACGATTATATTGTATCTACTTAATCAATTGGAAATGAAAAAGAAATACATATTTTTACCCGCTGCTACAACTCGCTTACTACAAGTACATGCCAATAGAATGAAATAATTTACTTGTTCAACATTTCAAATTTGAACAAATCTTATAATAAATTTTCCCAAATACATATTTAATAGAGCTGTTATTCGTTTCTCTTTTAAATAACAATTTATCCACTAAGTGTTCCATTTACTATTGCATCCTCTCTATCAGAAATGTTTTCTGTTCAAATTACTGAAATTACAAAAGAAAAATTACAAAAACGGCCGGCCTGGCCTCATGCTTTATTTACTTTTTCCAAGTAATTTTCGGCAATTATTTGCTAAATGGTATCGAATAAAAAATTTCTTCTATTGAACAGATGAAGTGAATCAGAAATTAAAGGCCATTGTTTTTGGAAAAATAGAAATAGAATTCCATGAATAAAAATATATTTTGAGCCAACAATGTATGATGGCATGTGTGTGTTTTTGTGTGTGCGAATCTGTGCCAGAACGCGTGCATATGCTTTTTTTTCATTTTTTCTCTTTAATTTATTTGTATTTGGCTCTTATTTCGAGGGATTTTTCTTTCCCCCATTTGTTTCATTTTATTTGCGAGTATTTATGATAATTTCTTTTGACATCTGATTGTAGCGTTGTACTGCTTATTCTGGTGTCAGATGTTTTTCTAAATGTCTGTTATTATTTTTTAATTTTTGTACACTATTTGCAGTTGTTATAGAAATACAGCAGTGACTAAAATTATAGCAGCCAATAGCTTTTTATATGCAAATTAAAAAGGGCAGTCACATGCTTATAACTTAAATATATTGTTACGTTTTAACCTTTTTAAAGGTTTTATATCCTTACTTTAGAGTATACAATTATAACTATACGGTGTCCAACTTATTTATCTTGCACTTAATATTCGTTTATACAACACTTTTATTTGCGCCTAAACACGGCTTTACTTTATGGATGCAAAACAATAATTATCAATGACGTAGGTAATCAGTCTCCCTATATACCTAATTGACTACAGTTTTGAAAGTTCCAGAAATGTCTTCAACGATTTCGCATCCTCTATTTTATGTCCGTTAATTTCAAACATGTAAGATTGTGTTACCCAAAGATGGCCGAGTTGGCAATGCCGTCAAATACACAAATCATTACGACAATACTAGGGTATCACATTATCAACCTTGACACAAACCAATAGACAAAAATCCCACAATACAGTCCCTGGTGTTGTGTATTTTCTTTTTTAACATTTTTATTTTCGTAACAATGTAATTCAAATACTTTTTGAATATTGTGTAAACAACAAATATTTTAGATTCTGCTATCTTTTAGGTCGTCATTATTTTGCTCTCTATTATTGGCACAACAATATAAATGAGTATATTTAGAGTATTACAAGCAATACTTTAGCATACACTAGTTTTAAACCTCATATGTTATTATTTTAATGCACCACCAGTGCAAAAGTATATGTTATAAGTACATATGCATATTTTTCATATTTTCAAAAAATTGATTTTCAAATTACGTTTTTTCGCTACCTGAATTACTTACATGAATTACCCCGTTCACATTAATAAGATACCATATTCATTTCATAATAATCCATAGGAAATTTAAACTTAATTACTTACAATTTCGATGAATCGCTCTTAAAATTTTATCGGGGGAATTTTGTAAACTCACTCATATGCGTGAGTGGTCATAAGAGAACGAATTGCGTTGTCGTGTGAACGTAACATTATAAAAGGTGAAAAATGTGTCTCTTAATGGATATGTGAACGAACAGATTTGCTGAAATTGGTGTAATGAGCAGCCAGAGGCAGTTCAAGTAACTATGTGAAGGGTGCACTGTATGGTGTGGTTTGTGGGCTGGCGCATCATTAAACCATACTTCTTCGAGAATGTTAAAAATGGCAATGTTATAGTCGATAGAACAAGATGTCTTTCGATAATTATCGAATTTTACTTTTTTTAATCCAAAATGAATGAATAGGACTTGGTTGACTTGTAGTTCAACAAGACGGTGCCATATGTCACACGCCACGCGATACCAAGAATCTATTGAGAGGCAAGTTTGGCGGGTTTGTCTAATTAACGCAGAGATTATGCGAACTTACCCTACTAAGCAGTTTTTTGTGGGTTTACGAGAGGGCCAATCCAGTCAAAATTCCATAGAGAGCAATATTACAGCTACCGTTGGTGAGATAGTAATAGAGAAATGTTCGCATTTAAAATTATTAATCTGGGTTTGTCTTGCACCAGTTCATTAACCGCGATTTATCCACACTAGACTTTTTTGTGAGGTTACGTTAAGTTTATCGCGTACAGGGGCAAACCAGCCACAATTCCAGCCCAAGAGGACAACATTACAGCTGCTATTGGTGAGATATTAGTAGAGAAATGTAGACATCCAGAGTTTTTAATCTGAACATGTGTGTTTAATCGCGAACTATCGAAGCTTCTGTCTTGATCTGTTAATATCGATGGTTGTATGATAGGACGTAAGCATATTGAAACATAAAGGGGGTTGGCTATAAGCCCTGCCCTCGCATTATACGCAGGACTCTGAGGCTTACTGAGCCAACGACAGACTAGACCAGACTATCGGATTCTCAAATGGAGTGAAATACTTGGAGATCATTCTCGATAGGGATCTTATATGCGGAAGTAGGTAGCACTTACCCATATATCCACATTTTTCTATTCTGAGGTTCGAACCTGAGACGCTTGTGTTGTTATGCGTGCACCCTAACCACCACATCATGCCAACCCCAAGCATTCATATGTCCATATTGTAAATTTCTTTGCCTGTTTATTGACTTATTCATCATTCAATCATGCGCAACTGATTTTGATGAAATTTAAAACACAAACTGATCTAGCGCACGAAAGTGTTATGGGATATCCTTGTTTCAAAACTGGACCTGGGAGGGGTTAAAATATGGGGAAAAGGCGCCAAATTAGGTCATATGAGATATATTTTTGCTTATTAAGCTTGTTGGTGAGTCAATCAAGCGTAAGCTACTAAACTGATTCTCTTGAAATTTGGAGCACAGATAGATACAGCTGGGCCCAGAAAACTTTAAAATCGGTGAAAATAATCAAAATTAATTACTTATCATACTAAATCGCATGATTCTTTTTTTTTGGTTAACATTTATCCACTAAAATGTGTTGTACAAAAGTATTTTTTCAAAAGTTGTACTTTGAGTGGCTAATTAAGGATAAAAGGAGGATTGTTAGTTCATAGTACATTTCTATGGAACACGTTGTAGTTATTCTATATCTTGGAAGCTATAAAATATAGAATTTTCAAACCTGCCACAGGCTATTCTATTTTTAAGGTGTATATGAAGTAAAAAACTTATTACACAAGAGGAGTAGACGATACGATAATATTTATCGTATATCTTAATATATATATACACTGGCGAGTAAAACCGAATACAAAATCAGCATTTTTAGGTTAAATGTGCTATAAATTAATAACTAAAAGGACGATTTTTTTGTAATTTAAAATAATTATTTTTTATTCATTGTAGGATAAAAATATTTATATAGAATAGTAATAGCACAACAAAATCAAAAGAATTCAATATAAAAACATAAGGCCACTCCAAGTACTCAATTTTGTACGTTTTCGATATGAATATTAAAATTAGGGAATCATATACTGAAAATAGTAAATAATACGCAATACGCATGCGTTGTGGTCTATTTTTGTTAATTCCTATCATTGTTAATTTTTACCAGTAATAGCTGCTTTATAGAGCAAAATAAAACCAAAATGAAGAAAATTAATATTGACGTCGAAAATACTATAGTATCTTCGACTGAAAATGGATATTCATCTAGAGTCATTGCAAAAAAAGTTAATTTGAGTCAACGTTCAGTGATTGAAGTTGAAAAAAAGCGAAATGCAGCTCCTAAAACGAATGTTGGAGGTCGCCCTCGGTTACTAAAGGATTCAGACGCGCGCCTGATGGTCCGAGAAATGAAAAAAAATTCCATAAAAACACCCAAACAGGCTGCTATCGCCATAAATAAAGACGTCAGTGAGTAGACAGCTCGTAGAGCACTTCACAGAATCGGTTTAGTAGCAAGTGTTAAAAAGAAAAAGACAGCTCTTTCAGATAAAACATAAAAGCACGTTTGGAATTCTGCAAAAAAAAAACATGAGCATTGGACCATTGATGATTGGAAGCGAGTTATTTGGTCTGACGAGATAAAAATCAATCGATTCTAATCTGATGGTAAAGAATATTTTTGGAGCAGACTTGATGAGTCCATTCAAAAGCATCATGTAAAGCAAACTGTTAAACACGGCGGAGGTAGCTTGATGATTTGGGGCTGTTTCACATGGTGGCACTTGGGTCCAATAGTAAGGATTAATGGTGTAATGAAGAAGGAAGACTACCTCCAAATTCTGAAAACCCATTTACCCGATTTCGTTGACCGCAGCGCCCATCCGGAGGACAAAGTCATTTTTCAGCAGGACGGAAACCCTAAACACACGGCCAAAATTGTCCAAAAATGGTTGTCTGAGCATAAATTTCAGGTAATTGAAAGGCCAGCGCAGAGCCCGGATCTTAATCCGATAGAAAATTTGTGATCCATATTAAAAAGACGATTGGGAAAACATAATAGAGCGCCTACCAATATTGAGGAACTTTGGAACCGTGTGCAGTTAGAATGGGGAAAAATTCCTAGTGAATTTAAAGAGAACTTGGTTGAAAGTATGCCGAGGCACATTAAAAATGTTATTAAAAACAAAGGATTATGAATACAATACTAAAATTATAACTTTATAATTGCACTAAAGAATCGTGCGAAACTGAGTACTTGGAGTTACCTTGTGTTTTTATATAGAATTTTTTTGATTTTGTTGTGTTATTACTATTCTATATAAATATTTTTATCCTACAATGAATAAAAAATTATTATTTTCGACTCGGTTTTGCTCGCCAGTGTATATATATATATATATCGGCGGGTAACTTCAAACTAAGTCTTAAATTTTTTTTTTTTTTTTTTTTGAGACAAAAAGGTGGTGCAGAAATAGATAAGATCTTTCATTCACAATATGAGGGTGTCCAAAATTGAGGTATCATTTTAATTTTAATATAAAAAGACTTTTTTTTCTGATTTTAAAATCATTTATATTTCAGTTTTTTACAAATAGGTGCCGGTTCAAAATGAAAAATTATTTAGGCCAAATGTCCACCTTACTGGCTCGGCAGTCAATCAATCACGTTTTTCAATAAACTGTTGTCAATGGTTGATATCTGCTCGATAATTTTGGTTTAAGCTCTTGAACTGTTGTGGCATTATTGCTGTACATTTTCGATTTCAGAAAACCCCCACAAAAAATCTAAAGTTGTTAAATCGCACAATTTTGACGACTAATTTACTACTCCTCTACGAGAAATAATGCGGTTTTAGAAATCTTCTTCCAAAAGATCCATTATTTCTCTTGCTGTATGACAAGTGGTTGAAACCACATATTGTCTACGTCTAAATCATCAATTTTCCGCAAAAAAAGCGTCGGATCATCTCCATGTAGCAAATTATATTAACCGTAATCACATTTTCATTATCGTTTTTAAAAGAATATGATTCGATGATTCCTCCAGACCACAAACCACATCAAGATAACTCTTGAATTCCCTTCACTATAAATGCGGCAATTCTGCTTGAGAACGTAGCAAATGAGCTGGAAATGGGCTTCGTCTGGGAAGACTTCTTTAACAAATTATCCTTTTTTTATTTTACGATGGCCCAAGGAAAGGATTTGCTACGTAATGCGTGGTTAGCTGGAACTTGTTAGCCTTTAAATTGAGATCACGATGCAAAATATTGAATAATATCAGTCGTTTAGTGTTTAATGGCTACGAACAATGATGAATGGCTGTTCTTAAGCACTTCTGCTCACAGCTGATATATCATTGATCAAAAAGTTCCCTTTCTGATTTGAGTTTTCTTTTTTCTATTTTTGTTAAGTTGGTATGTCTGTTTTTGATATTCCCGCTAAATTTCAGCCTTATAGCTTGACATTTGCAAAAGCTACGTAGCGAAGAGTAGATCTATCTCTATGTGTATAGGCGATTTTTTACAATTTTAGGAATAGATTTAAATTTGCAATAACGAACTTGTATTGAATTTTGCGTAAAAAACGGATTTAATAGAGCGCGAACGTTGGAAAAGTGTTTCAGCAACGATTTTCTATATGGAAACTGTTTTTTACCAGTGGCACAAGCGGTTCAAAAGTGGTTCTGAGTCAATCGAAGCTAATGAATGCAGTTTCAGACCACTGACATCGAAAACCGACGAAAACATTAATAAAGTAAAAGAAATAGACTTAAACATTGCCTATGGATCCGTCCAAGACAATTTTGTTAATGATTTGGGTTTTCGTCGTGTAGCAGCAAAGTTGGTGCCGTGTTGAGGTTGTAAAAGACATGATTTGCGATGCCGAATCCGATCCCAAATTCATCAAAAGTATCGCTACTACCGTCGTTTTCAGTAAAAAAAGGCAATGAAAACGGTTTTCATGGATTAAAACGGTATAGTGCATCATGAATTTTTGCCAGATGATCAGACAGTAAACAAAGAGTATTATTTGGGCGTAATGAGTCATATTCATGAAGCAATTCGCTGGAAGAGACCAGAATTGTGGGCAGAAACTCGTGAATTTAGCACAGTGCCATCACTATTCGAAATTTCTTGACGGAAAATGCAACAAATACCATCCAACCGCCATCACCAATTTCACCTGTTTTGTTTCCCTTTCTCTCCTTTTTATACAATCGAGATAAGCATTTCAGCTGCCGAGAGGAAGTAATGGAAAAATCGCAGGAAGCACTAATGGACATATCAAAAACCGAATATAAATGCTTCAAGGATTGGATCAAGCACTGGCATATATAAGTGTGTTGCATTTGCTGGGGATTATTTTGAAGGGGACTATAAAGATTTGGATGAATAAACTTGTATTTTTAATTTTCTAAATAAATTGCGGGTACTTTTCGATCAGGGTGATTTTCTCGGTTAAACGTCCACTAGGTTGATAACTTCTGTTTCTGTTATCACGAATCCAGTTTCTTCGAATTTCTCAACCATCTGATTGATGGCACGATTTGTTGGAGCATTTTCTTTACCGAATTTTGTTTTAAACTACATTTTGAAAACTTTGCCATTTTTAAAAATTATTTTAATAATAAAAACACGTTGTTCTATCGTATAACGTTCCATATTAACTAACCGGAACACATTTAGAATCTGTAAATAAGAGTTTTGAATACAAGTAGAAAAAAATGGCAGCAGGCTTGGACAACCATTACAGATACCCGTACAAGGCCAGATAGGTAAAACTAGTAATGAAATCAATATTTAGTGACGAATAATTTGTGTAGAGTATTAAAATGGTCGTTGTTAATCGATACCTCATGTAACAGTTTTTTTATTTAACTATACCTTACGCATAATGCAAATAAATTATTTTCCATCTACAGTTCATACTAGAGAGATCGATTATTTGACTTTTTTCAGAAACCGGTTTTCGAATAATTCGAAAATTTGCAATTTTAATATAACCGGTTTTCGCTTAGAAATTAACTAAATAACCGGTTAACTGGTTGCTGCATTAGCAAATAAATTTTTTTACATTTTTGTACCATGTCGTAGTGTCTAGCAAGTAAGTATGCTAGAACAACGTTTGGCGTATTTAGGACTTTAACGAACATTTCTTCCTCGAAAACACAACATCCTAATATTTGATCCTGTGATTCATTTTTTAAGGCGGGTTTTGCCAGTTGATCATCTGGTCTCTCTCAGACTATCAAATCAAATCAAATCAAATCAAATCAAATCAAATCAATCAAATTGCTGATGAGTGCGCTACAATATTGTTCTTTCTGTTTCTCGTACAAGGGGGCGTGCATGGATAGGATGGACATAAGTGGAAGAATATTACCATTTGTAGAATATTCTACATTAAGCCTGGCCTTCTCTTTTCATGGAAAGAAACTAGGTCTTTGCTTAGGTTGGAAAGGGGATTGATTGGGTTTTTTTTCAGGTATAATTACCGGACATTGATTGATGGGCCGCATGGGTGCCCTGGTCATGGCTACTGTGCGAGCTATTAGAATAAATAATGTCCAGATCTATTGGATCTTAGTCTTGGACTCTCCCATGCCCGGCCTTTTGGCCTTCTAATGCGAACAACCCATTTAACCTAACCTAACCATTCCTTCCATCGGTTTCCAAATATTTTCACACTTCAGAGGACATCTATAGAACATAAATACGGGCACCATGTATTTAGTAGTGTGTGACACCCGCCTACCAACCAAGAAGTCATCGGTTCAATCTCAGGGCACAACATCTAACAATTTTCAACATCGGTATCACCTCACAACGTTACTGACACTGTGAAACACTTCACTAACTAATAAAAATAAAAATTATACACATTTAAATGAACCGGTTATTCGGGTTAAAATAACCAGTTTAATCGCTATTCGAATAATGAACATTTTAGGAAAACGATAAAAACCGGTTAAAACCGGTCGAATAATAACCGTTCGATCTCCCTAGTACGTACTCTAAAAACTATAATAAATTCTGTGATTTCCAAACACAACACACACAACACCCCTTCATTTGGACTGTACTCTCGTAGGGTCGGTCTGTCTTTATATCAGTTAAACAATAGCAAAGAAGACTCTGCTGATTCATGCCATTCATTTAATAATTCTTTTGGGATTTTACTTCATGACCTTTTTTCGTTTTTTTTTTTTTACTTTCATTGCATTCATAGGTTTATATGTAATTTTTGTTTAGAGAATTCATAATTTACATTATGAATGCTATACATACATACACATATTTACTTGATGTACTCCTTTAAACCTCCCCCTTTTAGTTTTGCTTACATAGGGGTTCAGGATAATGCAATTTTTGTATAGTTGTAGCACACAAACAGTCGAACAATAGAAAAATCCCTATGAAATATTATTACTTTTTTTATCAGACCTATCATTACATTAGAATTTAGTTTTATTATGCGAGTGTAGTAGGTACACTCACAACCACCCCTCGCCATTTTCTCTTTTCTGTCATTACTTGTTTTTTCAACTTTTGTTTCATTTCATGATTCTAATTGTGTGACTGCAAGTTTTGAGTTGTAACATTGATTTCAATTTCTTCATCAATTTCTATTCATTCATACCAACTCGAAACCTTGTGTCCTTATCCTGTCCTCTTGTTTTTTAAGTGCCATAGTTTTCGTTATCAGTTTTTTGTCAGCCAATGATATACTTACAATGTGGATGATCTCTTTTGATTTTATTTTATTATTTTTTTTTTTGCATTTGTTCTGCTGCTTATTCTTTTGATTTGATTTGCATAATTATACGAGTATATCGGGCGTTGACGTGATTTGCATAAATTTGTTTGGCATTTATTTTTTTAGTTTTAATTTATCATGCCATTCCCATGTACATAGCAGTCGTGTATGCAGGCTGTTTATATACCAACAGATGTACGTACATATACTGATGATTTTTAACTTGTTTTTGTCCCTTATCTCCCTCTTCCTATCTAATATTTTTTATTATTATTAAATTTTTTTTCTTCATTTCATAATTTATCTGCATTTTATATTAAAGCTGATTCGCCAATGCTAATAATGTGTTGGAATTGTAATATATTTTTTGTAGCATAAATTGAATATTGTGACAGTTTTGGTCCCACATAACTAGGCTTTCCCTCCAAGTAACTCCATCTAAAAAATAAAGAAGAGCTCCTCTGACCGTCCACCTTTCCTCTAGCGATGATGACAAACATCAGACGAATGATCAGGAGAAAGCGTCACCTACTGGGAAAAAAACTACAATGCTAAAGTAAGGAACACCACCAATGAGCAAGGATATTCACCAACATTTTACAATTATATGGAGGGGGCTACGGTGGATTAATCATTTACTTAACTTGCAAAATCAACTTGATAAATGAAACTGAAACAAAGCAATGAATGCTTTGTGCGAAGCCAGTATACTTCAAAGAGGAGTGGTGGCATGTTAGCAACATTTTTTTTTTGCAGCACCGTTTTTGGCAGCTTAGCTGTTTTCGTGTAACATGTTGCTGTCAAATATGTACAGTTTGGTCTATAATTTAACCATAGATTGACTTACAAATGAACAACGCTTGCAGATTATTGAATTTTATGATCAAAATTCAGTTGGATAAGGATCCACTTATATATCGGAAAATTGTGTTGGAATTGTTGTGACGAAGATCATTTCTGGTTGAATGGATACATGAACAAGCAAAATTTCTGCATTTGGTGTGAACAGCAGCCAGAAGCATTGCAAGCAGTGTTGCCAGGGCTATAAGACCGTAAAATTGGAAAAGATCGTCTAAATCGCCTAAATCGTCATCATGCTTTTGAAAATTATCAAAACATTGAACAAAATCTTCAAAACACGAAGTCTTTATTTATTACTAAAAAAAGCAAACAAAAACTAAAAGTCGTCATTCTCTAAGATAGTCATCCAAAACATAAAGTTAAAATGATGGATGAGTTCTTAGAGCACCTGAGTTTTCGCGACTTGGCTACTGTGGGGGATGGTCTTTAATTTGGACGCCATTTCAAGGCTGGTTGCATTGTGCAGGGGTACTCTTGCGTCGCTCCTAGATGTGTGCAGTGTTAAATTGTACTGGGTTCCGGGGCTTGCTGGCGTAAGGGGTAACGAGATTGCAGATGAGCTGCCAAGAGTGGGCACAGCTTGTGGTGTAGGGCAGGTAGATGCGTCTGCGAGACCACCGCTTGGTTTCTTTGGGGGCTTAATTGATAGGTGAGTCCGTCGTAGAGTGGAGGAGTCGTGGAGGAGCAGAGGAGACTGTAGGGACTCTAGGTTGTTGTGGCCGCGATCTTGCCGCTCTAGGACGGAATGGATCCTCAATCTGAGGAGAGAGTCTCTCAGTATTCTGATAAGCTTTGAGCACTGCGCTCTGAGGACTAGGACTGGGATTTGGGAAGCAGACTCCCCTACTTTCTGTCGAGTTTGCGCGATACAGGGGATCCGGAGACTGTGAAACACATCCTCTGTCACTGCCCGGCTCTTTATGGGCACAGGGTCAGGTTGCTGGGCCGGGGCTCTTTCGATGGCCTTAGTGACATTGCGTCGGCTAATATACGCGACCTGGAGGGCTTTCTATTAGGTCTCAGCTGGCTCCTTAGGTGATGTCTGGTCCTTTTCGGGCATCTGTCTCTTTCTGTATGCCACGGTCTGTCCTTCCTCCCCCTTTTCTTCCTGATTCTTCTCTTCATTCCTTTTTTCTTTATCCGTTGAAAGGCTCTTACCTACTTACCTACCTACAGTTAAAATTGTAAAAGAAGAATATCTATATTATAGACCACTATAAAGCTCTAATTCCAATTTAATATAGAACTTTTGTACAATACTATAAAAGCGTCTAGGGAAATATAACTGGGCTTCGAGGAACATGTTGGAGCTATAGCGATGAGTATGATAGCAATGGGATCAGATTTCTCTTCGCTTTGGGGTAATATTGTATAGGGTCCGCCAAATAATTTTTTATTTTTTTTTAATGCTTTACAAAAAACTACTGAATATTTTCTCTAATTTCTTTTTTTATTTGAAAGTACAATTTTTCTGGTTAATAATGGAAAATAATTTCATTCAAATGGCTACCTCGACTGGCCATACAGTAGCCTACACGATCGTTCCAATTTTTAAGCACATTATCGATTTTGTGCAGCTGTATTTCAGAAATGGCTTCACGAATATTTTGCTTTAAAGCGTCAATTGACGGCACCCCACAAATAATAGTCCAACGGTGTCAAATCGTAGCTCCGAGGTGGCAAACGACATCCTGTTGAAACCAAATGTTGCTAATATCCTCCTCTTCAATTTTTGTGAACAAAAGTTCGTTCAACATGGCCCAATAACGATCGTCTTGGGTGTATCGGCTTTTCAATGTATGCGTGCGGGTTTTTGTGCCACAAATCCGCCAAGTTCAAAATCAGCTTCATCTGAAAAGATGAAGTTTGATTCTGGAACATTACTATGATATTTAAAGTAATTTCGCAATATTTCCCAGCGTTGTTCAAGCGTATACACAACCATATTCGTTCAGCGGAAGGATAAAACTAATTATCTGTCAAATCAGACATGAGCTAAGTGTTACGATTCACAAAGTAAGCAGTAGTTGAAAAAAAACGTTAGATGGCGGACCCTCTAGAAAGTACGTCTAAATGCTTAAAAAACGCCATAATAAATAAAGAGTTTTAAGAAGTAAGTGTATTAAAAATATGAGTTTCCTTCTATTTAATTGCAAAGTGTAAAACCAAGTAACTGCATATTCTTTTGTATAATTGCCTTTCTCTGATTCTAGGATTTGAATATAATACGATTTGTGAATATTTTTTTAAGGACCAAACAATGAATAAATGTGTCAAGTTGTTGCTTTTGATGGCTTATTTAAAATTTTACATGAAAAAAAGATAACTTTTGTCCTTTTAACACCTACACATGTATTCCTTTATAATAGTTTTCTTTTTCTAATATTAAAAATACGTTGCCATACTTCAGTTCTTACTCAAAATGTATTAAATTTTTCTACATAAAGAAAATAAAAATCGTTAGTTTAAGAACAAAAATCGTCAAGTAGTCATTTGGTTGTTTTTAGCACATAAAATCATCAAAACGAGGATAAATCACATCTGGCATCAGTGATTGCACAAACTGCTAATACATCCTCAAAAGTGCACTGTTTGAGGTGGATAATAGGCCGGTGGCATCATTGGACCGTACTTTTGCAAAGACGATGAATGACGACGAACATTACAGTGAATGGCGAGCCATGACTACAATTTTTTGTGTGCTACATGCCAGACAGCACAAAAACAGTGGCTCAATTGGGAGGCGAGTTCGATGAATAGTTTTTTCACGTTTGGAGCTGGCGATTTAACGCTTTTAGACTAGTTCGTGTGGCGCTATGTTAGGGCTTATGTCAACGATTAACGCCCTGGAAGCCAATAGTAAGGAATTTAATCGTGAGATACTGGCTTCAGGCACTGTCTTGCAGCAGAGCGTCAAGAATATTTTCTTGTATTCTCTGGTGTCGAAAGCCTCTTTGAAATCTAGAAATCCCAGATAGTGTGGGGCAGCCATTTAATTGTCTGTTTCACAATGCTAAGCAGAGTATTATTATGTTCAGCACAAACATGATGAGCTCGAATTCCCTATTGTTTATTCCACATACTGGCTGATATATACTCTCCCAAGCCAAATCAACGTGGTGAAGTTGTTTTAGTGGAGTATTTGGCGACATTTCACAGCAATAAAGCCAAGTTTTTACATTGTTTTGTATGAGACATGGCTCCAGCACTTCACACCTGAGACAAAACAGCTGTACGAGTATAGTAGTAGACTTAGAAAATCATGTCCAAAGAAGTCGAAGACAGTTCCATCTGCGGGCGAAATTATTGTTGGATTGTTGTTTATTGCCAAACTTATGAAAATGGTTCGGTGGTAAAAGGTGAGATCAAGTCTACAATTGATAGTTCTTACTAAAAACAAGATATCTAAGCTATTGATTATTGCTGGAGAAAGTGTTTCGAGTCGAAGGAATATAATACTGGAAAATTAAGAAACATTTTTTCCAAATTTGTTATTTTTTCTTTGTTCAATGAGCTTATGTTTTAACCAAACTCTACTATTGCCTCTTACCTCTTAGCCCCTATATCCCTATCACTCCGGTTTTTTTCAGAACTCAAATTTTTAATTTGTAGGTTTTGCATTTTTTATTTGATTCAATTTTGCTTGGATGTGTGTTTGCTCATTTCATGTCATTGATTAGTATTTTTACTTTTCTGTTGTTTCAGGCTAATTTGCATAACGAAATTTGAAATTTCATTTCATTTCAGTTCGCAATGTATCATTGAATTGTATACACATACACACACACACACATACATACATACATACATACATACACACACACAAACATTCAATCAAATATCAAATGGCTTTGTTTGCAACCAACAAACTGTATATCCGTTGATGTCTTCTACCATGGCTTCAAATTTAACACGCACACACACTTGTCTGTATAGTTATGGTGGTAGTGGTAGTAGATGATCAATATGAATGTTGTCGATGTCATTCTGATTGAGTTCAACTGAGTAACTGAATTTGTTTGTCATACTCTTTTGCCGAAGGCTTTTAAATCGTAATTCCTATTCTTCATTCTCTTATTTTGCTGGATAGTCAGTCAAAAGAAATATTTTATGATTTTTAATGCAATTCTTTTCTCTTCTCATTTCTATTTACGATTCATTTTCTATTTGAATTTTTGATTTATCATTTGTTTTCTTTTTTTATGCTCAAAGAATTAACCTTATCCTGGGAGGCTACCATGGTGATATGACCTCTATCTCATCCGTACAGATACAGCTACAATATAAAACGTACGTGCGTTCGAATAATTGTCTGATGTTGTTTAATAAAAAATATCCTTTTCGTTCCTTATGATTCTTGTTTTTTATTTGTCAGCTTGATTGTCTCTGCAATGTTTATTATTGATGACAAACAAGGATGTGCTTTTTTTTGGCTGTTGTCAATAAAGAAAAAAAAAAGAATATGTTTTATAGCGTTTGAATGGCATTATTGCTTAATAAGCTCATCTCTGCTGGATTTAATTTTGTTTTTGAATGCATGTATAGGATTTACGCCATATGTGGTCAAATGTAAGAGAAGATATTCTTCTTTCGTTTCTATGCTTGTTTTTATGCTTCTTCATTTGATACATAAATATATTATTTGATATTTTACCCCTAATGTCTATAATTTGATTTAAATTGCCAGAAAATAATAAAAATATAGTTCCTCTTGAAGAAGAAAAAATAGCAAAACAGAAACACAAGTTTAATAATTCCAGTCAATTTTTAGATTAGAATCAATGAAAACATTTCTTAACGTTATTTGAGGCGCTGAAATCGAAACCGGATTTTGTTTTTCAAGATTGGTTCTAATTTTCTAGTTCTTTCATATTGAAAGCACTGCAGTGTTATAACGACAATCAACTGTTGGAATCCTTAGAACCAACATCTAAATGTAATTTTTAAAGTTCGTGTTTGTTTAAAGCAACTTATGAATATGCAAAGAGAAAAGTACAATGCCATTTCCAAGTGTTCATGCTTTGCTTTCGTATGCTTGTATATGATAAGAAAAAATAGAAAAAATATTGTTACGAAAATAAAAATGCTTAAGAAGAAAATGCACCACATAAGGGACTCTATGGTGAGATTTTAACTGTAGACTTTATTGGTTTGTGTCAAGGCTCTGTATCTGTTACTGCATCACATTATGGACAGTATGGAGAGATTTTAACTATAAACTTTATTGGTTTGTGTCAAGGCTCTGTATCTGTTACTGCCCTAATTGTCTGTGCTATTAAGCGCGCAATTACATGTTTAACAGAGTTGCCAGTTCGATTCTTTTTTGAAATTGATATCGAATTGCTATAAAAAGTGGCGCATTGCGTATGGTGATAGTTAGTTATCGTTGTGCTGTCGTAAAGTAAAGTCGTGTTTAGGTGTAAATAAAAGTGTCGTATAAACGAATATTAAGTGCAAGTTATGTAAAGATAATAGTGAATACTTGGCCGACCTCATTTGCATAGAAGTAGAGTCGGATGACGCCGCCAGCCCATAAACCGCACCAAACCATCATTTATTGCGGATGCATACGCTCTTCAACATATACTCATAGATTCTCATTTAGCTAAATGCGGCAATTCTGCTTGTTAACGAATCCACTGAGGTGAAAGTGCGCCTCATCGCTGAAGATGATGTTTTTCGTAAAGTCACCATTCTGTTCGGCTTATTGATGACACTTGAAATGTTCTGTAGACTTCAGCTCTTGAGTCAATTGAACCTTGTAAGCGTTTAAAGTTAAATTGTTGGGCAAGACGACGAGTCGGTTGGAAGATCTTTAGAAAGAAAGATCTGTTGAGTAATTGTTGTTGTTTACAAAATTGTAAGCAGAAGAAATAATTAAGAATAGAAATTGTTATTGCTTGGTTATTGATAAGGTTACAAGCAGTGGTGCACAAAACTGTGTTGAATAAAGATTTTAATTAAAAACCATACACAAGAGCTATTTTATTTTAACTACAATCTACGAACTCATACATACACGTAAAAACGTAACAATATGTTCCTTAAAATACATTTTTTACATTTCTAATTGGATTTTGGTTTTGCTAAGCCTGTATTAATTTCCACATAATTCCCTTTGCTTTGAAATCTTTTTTGTACTTTGGACCTAAATTGACTAAATTTATTAAAATTTCTTAAATAAGTTTTTAACTTATTACTTTTTAAATGATTTTCTTCTGTTTAAACGTTACTACGTAAGCTTCTTTGCTTACAAGTAAGAACTCAATTACGTGCGAGTGAAATTTCAACTCATTTTGTTCCTGATCCACAGAAAAAAAACTCATTTGCATAAGAATTCGTTCGTATAAGAATGCGAGAATAAGTTAATTTTTCTTAAATTAAAACTATCACTATATAAATTATTTTATTGGCTTAGTTGGGTCAGTTTTTTAGTGGTCGTAACAGCAAAAACAATATCTAATAATTATGAATGATCAGTCAAAGAATTCTATTTATTCGAGTGAACCTACATTGAATGAAAGTCCGTTCCTAAGATCATAAGAAATCGGCTACCTACACATCTATAGGATGGGCCATTTATCAAATTTTGAATTTTGAATTTAAATTTAAAAATGCAATAAAACAAAAACCGGTTGAAATTTTGCCAGTTATTTTTTTGCTTTGAAGTAAAGGGTCCGCCATCTAACGTTTTTTTTCAACTAGTGCTTATTTCGTGAATGGTAACACTTTGCTCATGTCTGATTGGACAGATAATTAGTTTTATCCTTCCGGTGAACGAATATGGTTGTATATACGCTTGAACAACGCTGGGAATCTGGGCGGGTGATCGACTTACAGAAGATGCCGATTTTGCCAAAAAAATCATTTGGGGCACAGAAAACCCGCACTCATACCTTGAAAAGCTGATATACCCAATACGAGTCACTGTTTTGTGGGGATTTTGGTCCAGAGGCATAATTGGGCCATTTTTCTTCGAAAATGAGCAAGGAGTGGCCGTTACAGTCAATGGTGATCGTTATCGGGCCATTCTTCGTTTTGTTCACAAAAACTGAAGAGGAGTATATCAGCAAATTTGGTTTCAACAGGAAGGCGCTACATGCCACACAGTCGAAACTACCGGCCAGCCGAGGCAGCCATTTGAATGAAATTATTTTCCATTATTAACCGGAAAGATTGTACTTTCAAATAAGAAAAGAAATTTGAAAAAATATGCAATAGTTTTTTTTTTATAGCATTTTCAAAAAAAAAAAAAAAAATTATTTAGCGGACCCTTTACAATTGTTCCGGTTGAAAATAAAATACTATTTCATTCACATGACTGCCGCGGGTGGCCTCACAGTACACCATTCGATCGGAGCAGCTTCAGAATTTATGTGACTCTGTAATCTTGTGTTTAAATGCAAATAGTCGTATTACTTCTGTAGCCTTCATGACTCCAAGATCCCTGTGCAGATCATTGTTTCTAATAAAATAATGTGCATTTACTATGATCATAAAAATTTTGTTCTAAATGCGTTGGATAATATCGATATGACGGCTGGCCATGCAGAAGCCTACACGATCGGTCCAATTTTTAAGCACATTATCGATTGTGTGCAGCTTTATTTCACCAATGGCTTCACTTCAAATGTTGCTAATATCCTTCTCTTCAATTTTCGTGAACATAAATTCGTCCAACATTACCCAATAACGATCGCCATTGACTTTAACGGCCACTCCTTGCTCATTTTCGAAGAAAAATGGCCCAATTATGCCTCTGTACCAAAATCCGCACCAAACAGTGACTCGTCTTGGGTGTATCGGCTTTTCAATGTATGCGTGCGGATTTTCTATGCCCCAAATGCAACAATTTTGCTTGCCAAGATCAAAATGAGCTTCATCTGAACACATCGCACACATTTTGCAACATTACCATGATTTCAAAGTAGAGTCGCAATATTTCCCAGCGTTGTTCAAGCGTATACACAACCATATTCGTTCAGCGGAAGGATAAAACTAATTATCTGTCATATCAGACATGAGCTAACTGTTACCATGCACGAAGTAAGCACTTGTTGAAAAAATACGTTAGATGGCGGACCCTATACATAATGGCGTTGATTATAATAAAGGCTTTATTTGGGAAAATTTTAAGAACTTCACCAGTTATTAGGTCGAAACCAGGACTATTTATCGATTTTAAATTTGATATTTCTTTTATCATTTCCGTTATTGAAAATGGATGAATAACTACCGATTCGTGTATTGCAAAAGGCATATTAAAATCCCTCATATTATAAGGATGGAATGTATTAGATAAGTGCTTAGCAAATGTTTTAGATTTTTCAGCATTACTCTTTGCCCATAAGTCATTTAGCCTTTCGATTGGCGGATTATGAGTAATGGAACGTTTTATATAAGCTCTTGCTTTCTATAATGAATAGTTATCTCTTTTCTCCGCCGATATGTTTTTCATTTTTATGCTGAAGTTACTGTTTTTAAATTATTTTATTTTTTCTCAAAGAAGCTTAATAGTGGTAGTTTCATATTTTTCTTTTTTAAAGCGTATAATCTGTAATACTTCTGCAGGAAATGATTGTTTGGGGCTTATGTGACTATATAAAGGCGAACTAGGCCAAGCAGCTTGCTGTATTTACATTGTGAATTTTTCAATTTTCTTTTGATTTCTTCCGTTGTTTCAAAAAAAAAAAAAAAAAAAAAAAAAAAAAAAAAAAACACGATCAATAACATTATTTAGTTTAAATTTGAAATAATTCCAAACAGTAAATTTGTTTGAGAGTTACGTTCTTCTTGTTGCTTCTGTTGCTCCTCTATTAGTAAGTAAAATGGTGAAAAGTTGCTACCAAGCTCCGAACTATCTTCACTGTTTGATATACTTCTAGATAGATGTCGTGTTACGAAGAAGTCTATTAGATCAGGCACCTTATTAGTGTTAGAAGACCAATACGTTGGACTACCTGTAGATATAATTTCACACCCAAACGCCTTGTTATATTATGCTTTAGCTTGCACTTCATTTTGTATTTTTCGCATTGGCGGCCAACTGGCATCAGCATTTCGGCTAATTAAACGGCCACCAAATGTGGCATGAGATAAGTGGCAAGTTGCTCCTTTTGTTGAAACCAAACATCGTTCACATCAATACCATGAAGAGTAGGTACAAAAAAATCGGTTATCATATTGCGATAGGTATCACCATTGACTATAATTGTTGCGCCGTCCTTATTTTCAAAGAAATATGGGCTAATGTTGCCTCTGCACCACAAGTCGCTCCAAATAGTCATATGTAATGGGTACATTGGCTTCAGTAAGACTACGTTTGGGTTTCCTAAGCCCCAAATACGACGATGTAGCTTATGAATGGCAATGGTCTTTTTTTTGATTTTTTTTGTAATTTCCGACCAATTGTCTTTGTTTTGGAAATAGATTTCCAATAAATCCCTACGTTACTCCAGCCAGAATAGAATGGCATAAGTATTGCCAGAATCTAAATAACCGCTTCAACTGCTTCAATTTATCTATCTGCTTCATTTAAGCAGATAAATGGCCCAACAGATAGATCATTAGTTCTGTAGTCTTGAGCAGTTTGCGAACAATTTTTTGACTGTTTCCATTTCATCCTCTTCTTTACACGTTATACAGAATTCGGCTGTACTACTTTTCCAACGGAAGAGCCCTCTAAAACCCTATATGTTTTCCTGTTCGGTCCTATGTGTACTTGAATTCCTGATTTCTATAGTTTGTGACTTAATTTCCTAAATTCTATTATTACTTCACGAGCTGTGGGATTTACTTAAGATCCATTCCCTTACAGTGTTAAAAAGATCATTGGTTTTATCAATTGGTCCACAGGTAAAGATAGGTTTGTCTAATCATATCTTGCCGCCAATATTGCAATGATACAGTTCCCAGCTTAATCTGATCCTATATTGTCTGACAGGTAACAGTTTTGAACCAAATAAATAAACTATTTCGAGCAGTGTATTTTATTGCACAACAACAAATTGGCGAATGATAAATATTAAATTGCCATGAATTTATTACGTGCGCTGGTATTAGTGAAAGCAAAATAAAACGTAGGAAAATCAAAGTGTATGCGTTCATTTCTCTTTGTTGATAAAAAAAAAAAACTGCTGACTGCGTGCATTCTTTAGTGTGTAACTCCTACTCCTGATGTAATCATTTCTTCTGCTGTATAGTCATCATTTAAAAAGATGTTCTATGTTCCAAATGCCTGTTTTCAACAACCTTAAGGCAAGACTTTAAGGTCAAAAGCTGGTACATTAGATATACGGTAAGACTAACTTTCTTAAACAATTTAAGCAATGATTAATGGCTCTCTTCTGCAGACAGAGAGGCAGACGTAAAAGAAAAAATTATACACAGAGATTTGTCAAAGTCAGTATTTCATTTTATTTGAAAGAAATAGAAACAAAACAAAACAAGATTTATTTTCTTTTTTCCCTTGGGATTATATTTCTGGTTGTTTTGTTACTTCGTTTGCTTATAAACCCTTTCAGCTGAGAGTGTTTCTGTATATGATGTAACGTTACTAATGGCTTTTATTGTACTTTTGCAACTCAATTGTAATTGTGACCCGTAAAAAGTTATTCCAAAAATTCTTATTAATAATATAGCCACCACCACCATCATCGCTACCACTATTTACCTTATAATCCTCTATTTTTAATTTTAACAAGATAAACTGAATTCAAAACACCAAAGGGTTACAAAATTATGTAGTCAGTTATCGTTATGCTGAAAGCCAAAATAAAAGAAACAGGATCTAATGAAACCAGAAGAAACTACAAACTGTCACTCATCAATTTCAATAAATTTTGTCCTTTCTGTCTACGCAGAGAACTGTGAAGAATTTATTTTAAACAGGATTAATGTGGCTTAAGAACTAAAATTATATATTTTCTCCTTTGCATTTTCTACAAAGCAAATGTCGTTTGTTTAATTAAAATTAAGTCTTAAATTACATTATTTGGTTTTTCATTTCTTTTTGCATTTCTGGAAATTTGTCTTGAAAGAGAATTTTTTTTTTCAAATTAATTGAAATGGTTTAATTACCTCAGGCATTAGTTGTGTTGTGTAAAGGGTATTTGTTAGGAATTTATAGGCAAAATTGTTGTCTCTTTTAATTTTAATTAATTTAGAATGTTCAGAGAAATATTTTGTTATTAGACAAGATAAGTAAAGTAAGTAAATAGTAGGGAGATCGGTTAATCGATTTTTTAAAAAACCGATTATCGAATAATTTGAAAAGTAGCAATTCAAAGCAAAGTCAATTTTCGGTTAATAATTAATCAAATAACCGGTGAAACAGTTGTTTTATTTAAATAAAACTGTTCTTAAATCTTGAAGCACAGAGCTGCACCACGTCGTTTTTAAAAATAAGCAGATGCTAATTATGCCAAAACGAAGCTTATTACACAAAGTACTGAAAATTGCTCAAGTTTCGAACAGCGACTGAAGGAGATAATTTGCCTTTTTGTTGTTGTATTACTTGGTAGAGAATGGAATTAAAAGTTTGTTAATATAATTATAGTTTAGGTGCCTAAGGTAACAAAAATTAAATGTTTTACTTTGAGTAAATCTATTAGTAATATACGAGTCCTCAATTGCCACGACAAGAGGCACTGTATGTAAATTTATGCACTATGTATTTAATAGTGTGTGTGTCACTGTGGTATGTTAGGTAAGACACCGACGTCGGTTCAATCCCAGGCTACAACATCTGAAAATTTTTAACAGCGATAGCACTGCTAATTTTTTTTTTTCTTTTTTTCGAGACCAGCAATCACTACGAATTAGTTCCTTAATTTCGTCAGAACACATTCCGTTATACTCGCAGTACCGATAGAACAATGAAACACACGCCACATTGCGACGATGCTCTAATGAATCGATAGAGTTGGCTACCCTACCGTCATTAATAAGAATCTTCGCCCTCTCCTGTACACGGTCGAGAAGCTCCAAAATAGACTTTGAAGCACCGGCCCATACATGAGAGTTGTATTCCAATTTGAGTCGGATATAGGTCTTGTAAATACTAAGGAGATCAAATGGAGTGAAGTAATTTTTACACCGTCTTAAAAAGCCGAGGCATTTAAATGTTTCTTTCACCACCCGAAATACGTGCTCGTTCCAACGAACGTTACAGTGAATTCTCATGCCCAGAATATCAAGAGCATCTGATTCCTCAATATCTACATTACCTGTAGATACAGATGACAACACACCACCATGTCTGTGTGTCAGAAAACAACATTGGATATTGCGCGCGTTAAAGTCGACCCTGTTTGCGCGACCCCACTCAGAGATTTTCGTCAGGTCGCTTGCAAGAGTGTCGTTCATATTCTGCCTTTTCGCCCCAATCTCCAAAAGACTCGGCCTACGATCAAAAGAATATGAATGAAAAATGTTGCTGTCATCAGAAAAAGAGTAGATAGGTTTAGAAGTGAGACAAAGAAAGACGTTAAGAAATATTAGAAATAGAGTTGAACAAAGAACAGAACCTTGCGGTACTCCTGAATTTATCCTGAACTCGTCGGATGAGATCCATTCTATAACTACTCTTATAGTGCGACTTCTGGGAAAGCTCGATATGAATTGAGAGAAGTGACTACCGACACTAAAAGCAATAAGTTTGGATATGAGAGTCTCGTGCCAGACTCTGTCAAACGCCTTGGAAATATACAGGGCCACAACCTTACTCTCACTAAATCCATGAATGGACCTATTTCACCTTTCAGAGAGTAGAGCCAGCACGATCGCTCAGCAAATTGTTGGACGCTAAATATTTCACAAGGTGATGATTAATCATAATCTCCATAACTTTGGAAAGTGCCAAACAAACTGCTATTGGGCGGTAGTTTTCAGAGTTACTAGCCTCACCCTTTTTAGGGATTGGCGTTACATTAGCAATATTCCAGCAAGATGGAAAAACACCCGAACGATAAGATGCACTGAAAAGATTAGCCAAAGAACGCGCAAGCGTCGAAGAGCATTGCTTCAGGACCAGGGCTGAAATGCCATCCGGCCCAGATGTCTTATTAATGTCGAGGTTTGCAAGAACCGTTTTTACTGTACGGGCTCGCAAGAATATTCTAGACATAGTCTCTGATACTATTTCAAGTTCGGGCAGTGGTTGAACGCTCTTCGGCAAGTTCGAATTACCTGCAAACATTTCAGCCAGTAGGTGTGCCTCATCAACCGTGCATGTTTGGTCATCCTTTATAAGGACTGGAATCGAACTAGCGCTGTTCTTAAGCCTTTTAATGAATGACCAAAAGCTCTTACTTCCCCGCGGAAAAGTAAAAACTTTAGCACGTAGACGCTGTTCGTATAGAGTCTTTTCGCACGTAAGTACTGCTGCACACGAATATCTCGCCTGTCTGCGTAGCGAATCAGTAGGATCGCATTTGTTATTAGGCTAATTTCTGAATGCTTCATCTTTGGATCTGACTGCAAGCTTGCGACTGGTTTCGTGTATTTACGCTGTGAAAATCTTACTAACATTCGAAGCCTGCGTTTGTGTATCTTTTTCAAACAGTCTAGTTTTCAACACATAAGAGTAATTTTTGCTTAAGTGTGCACATCTTTTACGATCTACCTTGGTTTTCACATTCTTTATGAGACGTCCAGAGTTTTCATATATACAAAAATAAGAACTAAATTCATACAATTAGCTCAACGATAAGCATACATAAAAAATATACAAACGTATAAAAATTATATAGGGTCCGCCAAATAATTTTTTTTTTTTTTTTGAAAATGCTTAAAAAAAACTATTGAATATTTTCTCAAATTTCTTTTTTTATTTGAAAGTACAATCCCTCCGGTTAATAACGGAAAATGGCTGCCTCAGCTGGCCATTCAGTAGCGTACACGATCGGTCCAATTTTTAAGCACATTATCGATTGTGTGCAGCTGTATTTCACCAATGGCTTCACGAATATTGTCCTTTAAAGCGTCAATTGTCTTTGGTTTATTGGCGTAACACTTATCTTTGACGTCACCCCACAAATAATAGTCCAACGGCGTCAAAAAATCAGCTCTGAGGTGGCCAAACGACATCAGCTCTGCGGCTGATAATGCGATCTTCAAAAAGAGGGTGCAAAACATCGAGTGTAACTTCGGCTGTGTGGCACGTAGCGCCGTCCTGTTGAAACCAAATGTTGCTAATATCCTCTTCTTCAATTTTTGTGAACAAAAATACATTCAACTTGGCCCGATAGCGATCGCCATTGACTGTAACGGCAACTCCTTGCTCATTTTCGAAGAAAAATGGCCCAATTATACCTCTGGACCAAAATCTGCACCAAACAGTGACTCGTCTTGGGTGTATCGGCTTTTCAATGTATGCATGCGGATGTTCTATGCCCCAAATGCAACAATTTTGCTTGTTTACATACCCGCCAAGACCAAAATGAGCTTCATCTGAAAAGATGATTTTTTTTTTGCAAAATCGACATCTTTTGTAAGTCGATCGCAGGCCCAGATTCCCAGCGTTGCTCAAGCGTACACACAACCATATTCTTTCAGCGAAAGGATAAAACTAATTATCCGTCAAATCAGACATGAGCTAAGTGTTACCATTCGCGAAATAAGCACTAGTTGAATAAAAACATTAGATGACGGACCCTATACTTATTTAAATTAACTGTTTATTCGTGTTAAGTCAACCGGTTTATTAGGTATTTGAAAAATTACGATTTTGACAAAACTGAGTAAAACCGGTCGAAAAATAACTGTCCCATATCCCTAATAAATAGAACTCAATCAGTGATAACAGTGGTCTACAGCAAAATACGCTTTTAAATAAAACTATATAATATTTCATATATTATTTGATTTTGATGCGCTGAATTCAAACCGGTTTTCATTTTTTTTCCATCGTACTCAAATTTTTTTATGGTCGTAGCAAATTTTCCACCCAAATATGGTAGATATGACAATATATTCAATCATATCTTGAAAACGACTTGACCGCTTTTAAAGCACGTACCACTAAACATTTAGAAACAAAATTCTCATTAAATCATTTGAACAACATGCATTTTCTACACTTTTGGAGTTATTCGCAACTTAGCTGCGAAAAAACTATTTATTCGCGCAAAATTAAAGAAATTTTTTAATTTTTTTTTTTTTTCAAAAAGTCATAACAAATTTTTCAGAATGAAAATTTTTAGATGTTCAGCACTTAAATTAAAGCTTAAGATATTGAGAAGAAAATAAGCTATAAATCAAGAATATCGGTTGGCTATTGCTGATATTATTCAAAATTATATGCAGGTACCTAACTTTGACCCAAATTAGCGAAAAAAGTTTTCTTGCAAAAGTAGAGGAATTTCTTTCTTTAATTTGAAAAAGTTATGGAAAAATTATTAAAATATAATATTTACATTTAGGCATTTTAATTAAAGCCCGATTTTTTTTGCAGTAGGTGGCGTGTTTTTCTTGATCATTCGTCTGATGTTTGTCATAATCGGCATACGTATGCGAGAAAGGTCAGGGGGGCTTTTTTCTTTATTTTTTTTTTTAGATGGAATTGTCTGGAGGGAAGAAGTTGAAGCCTTTTTTTGTTATTAGACATTCGAAACCACAATTAAATTTTTTCTTCGTCATGTCTTCTGCTGGGGCTCGAACCATGCCACCCCCAATTAGATCCGGATATGTAACCTATAAAGGGAGGTACTTAACTTTGCAATTTGTAATACATTATTAGGCAACACAAACAATACAAACGTATATGTGTATCTTTTTCTTTGATGAATCAATAAAGAGTTGCCATTCCTCAGACTTTTCAGGGAAACCTAGCTTTCGTAATAGTCCGCATCATCACAAAATGCTAAATCGCCATCTAACAAATTCCATTGCTGTAATCTTGACTTTCATTTTGAGAGTTCTAAGTCCCGCACAAGATCATTCAGTTCAGACTGTTTTACAAAATGAGGTTTCCTCAATGGACTTCTATATTCAGATGAAGTAGGACTTACAGATGCGTAACTGGTTTCACTCTGAACGGAAAAAACATCTTCTACATTAACCATTTCATGACGTTGAGAAGGCATTGGAGGTAAAGAATTATTATTGTTTAGTAGAACTGGTCGTCTGGCAGATGAAATGTTCGTATGTACGATTTTGTTCTTATTTTTTCTTGTAAGTCCACATGCAGCGGTCATGCTGTCATGTTCCTGATTTTGAAGTTCACTCCATATCATTGGTTTCATGAATGACATGATCTTTCTATCGTTGTCAAGACAATCTCTTAAAGCTCTTGCACAGGCATTACAACATATTTTTGGCAGCCAATATTTGTTTGTTTCATCGATAGGAAAGCCAAAGTAATGTTTATAAGCATTCCTAATTTGAGAAGTTACTGTATGGCGTTATGATTTTAAAGTTACTTTCCTATAGATGTAGCAAAACAAATTTGGAGAATTGTTGCAAGTCCAAGCTTTCTGCTAGCAAAATTAGCGGAAAATTTTTTCTTGCAAAATTAGTGGAAATTTTTTTCTTCTCTTTCATTACCAAAAAGTTATAAAAAAATTCTGAGGATATTAATTTTGTATTTTAAGCATTTAAATGAAAGCAAGATATGTTGAAAATAAAATAACCCAAGAAGGCAGCTGCATAACTTAGACCAAAAATGCGTAATACATTATCAGGCAACACACAAAAATGATGAAAGAAAATGTCTGTTTCAAAGAAAACTGGTCGTTGGGCAGACGAAATGTTTGGATACATGATTTTGTGCTGTATTTTTATTCAAAGGGCAGACCAGTTTTATTATTTGTTTCGATTATTGCATAACTCTCTTAATGGTGTAAATTTACATTCCGAAGAGGCTTGCAAAACCAAATTGGTTACCGATCGCAAGGTTGTCGATCAAAATAATACAATGTTGGTTTAATAAAGCTCGTTTTAAACATGTAGAAGAAAAATATTGTTACAAAATTCAGGTTGGGCACCCCTGTCGTTTATTATATTGCTAAAAAAATCAACGAAAGCCTAAAAAACAGCTATACGTGCGGTTTAAGAATAGCTAAATCGATAACAACAAAATTAGCAGAAATCTTGTAAACAAAGATAAGTGGCAACAACAAAAACAGACAGAAAAGAAGACAAGTAACAGACAATAACAAACAAGAAGTAGATGTGTACATTCGCATGGCCTTATATGAACTAAAAATAACGTAAACGAAAGAAATGGAATCTACTTGAAATATCGAGAGGTGCGAGATCTTTCGAAACACTGTTTAGTCAGGCATTTAAAAATCACATCGATACGGACAGCAATCAGCTTATTTGGTGTACACTCAGCAATTGGTTTGAACTCAGTGTAAAGAGAGTTTAGTGTGGTTAAGCTCTGATTGGAAAAGTTGAGATCAAATCGAAGTGGAGTAATTTTTAATGTTTACAAAGTGGTAAACAGAGAGAGTAGTTAAGAGGAGAAATTTTTATTGCTCTTGAAAAGGCTACTAGCAGGAAAATACAAAACCGTGTTAAATAAAGGATTTTCATTAAAAACCCAAACACAAAATTTGTTTTATTTTAACTGCAACCTACGAAATCAAAAATAAACGTTTTTAAAAGGTAAAAACGTAACAATATGTTAAATTTTTGGTCAAATGCGACCGAACTTAAGCGAGCACAAAATATAAAACAATTAGAACATTGAGGTGTGTAAGATACATAAAGATATAGTCACTCAATCAGGTCTATATATTTAATTTCGAATAAAATTTAAGTGTCGTAAACAATCTTCTGCCGTATGAACACTTTTAAGGAGTGTCGACCAACAGCAATGATATTGTTTACCCTGATAATCATAAAATAATTATCGACGAATCCCTTTTAAATAGACCAACAGCAATGATATTGTTTACCTTGATAATCATAAAATAATTATCGACGAATCCCTTTTAAATAGATTCGAAATCAATTCTTGATGAATTATATCATCAAGACCAATCCATGAATTCATTAATACCAATTAGTAGATTTATGTCTTTGTAACCCTTTCCAAATGCAAGAGATTTGATTCAAGCGAACAGCCTATAGAAATCGCATTATCTGAAAACCAAAAAAAGGCTAGTAGTGCTCTGCATTAAATGTGTAGAAGTGATATGAAACTATGTTGAGAGATATCAATTATTCCCACTACGTTTTGCATTTATATTATAAAGATTTTTTTCCTATTCATCAATTTACATATTTTCATTATTATATCTGACAATAATTTGGGGTTTAAATTATAGTAGTTTTACCGTAAAAGTATTCCTTCCATCACTCGTTTAAATAAAATTTCAATAGTTTTAAATTATTTACTTTAAAAAAAATTGTTTGCATATTTCATTCCCACTACATGTTTTTGGAACCAAAAAAAAAATAAATAAATATTTTAATACAAATTTTATGTTTATTTAAGGTCTACCTACATATACTTATATTAAATATACATTAGGGCGGGTCGATTTAAAAATGGCCCAGGTGACAAGAAAAATCGTATTCTAGGGATTAAAATAAGAAACTTTGATATTCCTCTGATATTCCTTATATTCACCCAAAGGTCAAATTTGGAAAAATCCCACTTTGACCCATTTAAAGTGCTCCAATCCAGTCTAAATGTATGACCGATCTCCACTAAAATCACCATTTTTGTCATTTTACATAAAACAACCAGCTAAATGGCTGTGTTTGTTTTGTCTTAGAGATTTATTTGTTTAATAGAACTTAATATGTATATGTGACGGAATATTTAGATCATTAAACGTTGGGTCATCTTGATTTAAATATTCTTTCAATGTCTCGTACGGAATGCTTCGCGTGAATGGTGGTTCAAATACGTTATTTATATCATTCAAATTGATCATTTCCGTGCAATTTATGCAATGATAGTTTATATTTATTTGTTTCCGTGTATCGAAGTAAAATGTTGTTTTTGTTGCATTTTTGCAGTGTATTTGACTGAATTATCAGATTTTCAGGAGTTTTCAGCCAATTTTGTCACTGTACCTAATCAAAAATGTATGGGATAAAAAAAATTTCTTTTTTACAATTTTTTCGGTGTATTTGGCTTAAAAACCACGATGTCAAGTGTTCACAATAATTTTTTTCGCACTACCTGTTCATAAATGTATGGGAATGGTATGTTTATCTTCACTTTTTTTCCGTGTATAGAAGTAATATGTTTTATATTTTTTAATTTCTTTTCCGTGTTTCGAGGTAAAATGTTGTTTTTTAGAATTTCTTCAGTGTATTTTACTGAATTATCACATTGTTAACGGTTCTCAGGCAATTTTGTCACTGTAACTAATCAAAAATGTATGGGACAAAAAAAAAAGTTTTTAATTTTTTTCGGTGTATTTGGCTTAAAAACCACGATGTTCACAGTCATTTTTTCGCATTATTCATAAATTTATAGAAATGGTATGTTTTTTTCCGTGTATAGAAGTAATCTGTTTTACATTTTCAATTTTGTTCAGTATATCGAAATAGTTGAATCGCTTTTCTGAGTTATCTTTGCTAAATTTCTAATTTCCACATCGAAATCCTCCAGTTCACATTTTTTACTAAATTTACCCAAGACACACACCAAATAAACAATTTTCTAATATAGCCAATTCTTTTTTTTCCGGTTGGGTCTTCAACATCGGTGCGATAGCGTAGAATTTTCTTTATAGCACAGTCTCGCTTTTCTTTGCTATCATCAAACAACATTGATAGCAAGATATTTTCTGAATGCGCATAATACGAATTATCTTTAATTACTTGATTGACAATACTGTGTAAATGAGGTTGTAGAAACCGTGACCCACTAATGAACTTAAAAAATTCTACACTACCGTACACGACAGAGCTGTAATACTTGATATTGGAGTACACTGGCACATAACAATTAATTCTAAGTTCAACCAGAATCCGTAAATTTTCGAATGGATTTTCTGTTGTCACACATAATCTTAATAATCTGGCGGCCTTGGTGAGCCAGCGAGAATATACAATTTTCCCTGGTTTGATGTTACTTGGACACACTGAAACCACGCCGCTTGAAATTGCATGTTCAATGTCGTATAAGTACTTCGAAACGGTGGAAAATTTAATTTTTTCTGCAGCAGGGGGCATATTTTCCAACGTAATTTTCTCAAAGCCGTTCACCACCTGAAAATGGTAAAATAAAGGAGTTAAATAATTAAAAGCGGTTGAATGAGTGATAGCAATAACTTAACGGAAGAATTTTACAAGTATCGACTTGATTGCTCAGTATTCCGATTGCCGATCGTGGTCCAGTGCTGTTTGATTTATCCAAAGCTTGAAACTAATGCTGAAACGGAAGTTTGTTGAAGGGTAGAAGGCAAACGAAATAATCCAATGATCTTTTTAACAGCAATTCAACTCGTCGTATAATTCCACCCAGTGCTTGTTGGCTCACCATCAGTGCATATACCAGTTAATGCATCCAGTGATATATTTTTATCGTTGAAAAGACCATTTAATTTGGTTTTTTTGTATTCAGCCGTTTCATGTTCCAGACTTACGTAACTAATCAATTGAGAACTTGAATCTCTCAAAATGACAAGATGCGGTTCTTTTACCATCCTGGTATGATACTTCCCATCAAATTTATCTCTCGTTACAGCATCATCTTTTCTACCGTCGAATAAAAACGCAAACAAATTAGCATCGTCTAACCGTTTGTCACTCCTCGTCTGCATTTGTCTTTTTCTCTGCGAACTTTCGATTTATCCATGATGAGAGGTTTGCCATGCCGATCTTTCATTTCGAAATTTTGGAAAAGAGCGGTTCCCAATGCTAATGCTGCTCTAACAGGCATACCAAATCTGTCACATATCAAGGTAAGTTAAATAAATAGTTGTATCTTCCTGTGCATTGTGAACCATTGCTTCTCTCCATATCTTCTTCAACCATTGGAGGGACGTATGTTGTATCATCGGTATGCAATGTTGGCATTGATGACATAACCATTGCTCCTTGCTCCTTTTCCAATCTAAAAATCATTTTTTAGAGATTTTACAGACTTGTATGGGGACCGCCTTGGGAGGTTCCATTGGGTGCTTCAATAGCATGGGTGGGACGGTCATACATTTAGACTCGATTGGGGCGCTTTATATGGGTCAAAGTGGGTAAGATAAATAAAAAGTGTCAGAATTCATTTTAGATGTATGGTTGCTTGGGCAAATTGTCTTATATTTTCCCTGTCGCTTGTGCGATATTTTGCGTCCCTACAAATCGACTCGCCCTAATATACTCGTACATATATGTAAATTCCATTTATATAAATATACGCCTAAACAAATTGCAAAATAAAATCCAATTATTTGGTAAAAACAAAACAAACAAACAGAAAATAAATAATTTTTCAATAAAATTTGTATGCGAATATTTATGTCTGACAGCAAAAAATGGAAAAAATAATCCATAAAATACCATTATACGAAGGAATTACTTTTATATTGAAATACCTTTGTATTTAATAAATATTTACATAAACAAATAAATATGCATTATATACATATATATTTGATATAAAATAAAATTAAAAATCCCAACCTTTGTCACTGACTGATCCAGCAGAAAACCTGGAATTCACATCTAAAAATGTTTTATTACAAAGAGATGCAGGAGAAGAGAAGGAGTATTAAATAAAAATTTCCATAAAATCTATTTTTAAATGATAAATAATGATGATACAAATCAATAACGTTACTAACGTATATATACAAATATATACCGACGCTTAAAGGAATGGGTACTAAAGTCGTACTCGTGTGCAGTCGTATTCGTATGAGTTTTAAATTGTAGTTAAGGTAACGTTTATTTAAATACCTCGCACAGACACACTCATTACACTTACTCTGTCATTTACTATAAGTGTATATCTGTATGTAAAATACTATGGCAACACATATTCAGCTACACTTACCCATACAAACGTAAATATGCCAAAACAAGACCACAAAATTAAAAAATAAAAAAACAAAAAAAAAAATATTTGAAATAAAACGACTCCACACGTGTAAACAAATAAATTTATTTCATTTCTGTTTTTTGCTCACATCTTGGGTAGATATATAACTGTACAGTAAATAAAGTCATTCTAGGTAAACTTTTTTAGCAATAAAAAAACGAGTGTACCCGGCTTGATCGGAAATTTGCTTATTCACCAGAACAAAATAGATTCCTCATTATGTCAAACCCCATTATTTGGCTGAGACTAGAGCAATAGCCGACATAATTAAACATTTGTTTACTTCTAGGCATAGGGGTTCTAGGCTCCTAGGGGTTCTAGGATTATACACCAACTCTAGAGAAACATAGGTGGCAGACTGTTCTAGAACGATGTGGTCCCCGTAAGGCCAAAGGTCGAGCCAATTGTTGTATCACAGTCATAGAAGATTTTCCGGTAGTTAAGCAGGAAACCATTTTGACTTTAGTTCTTATGTGACCTGGCTACCTTTATTCATTTCTATGAAACAATTCTAGTGTCACGTACTACCACTTTGATCAAAAAGCGCCCGGAATAACCCTCTGTATCGGTCTCATCATTTCCATATGAGTTTTTTTTTTAAAGAATATTTTTATTTCAGTTTATTAAAAATAGGTGCCGCTTGAAAATGAAAAATTATTTAGGCCAAGTGTCCGCCCTGCCGGCTCGGCAGTCAATCAATCACGTTTTTCAATAAACTGTTGTTAATGGTTGATATCTGCTCGATAATGTTGGTTTAAGCTCTTGAACTGTTGTGGCATTTTTGCTGTGCACTTTCGATTTCAGAAAACCCCCACAAAAAAATCCAAAGTTGTTAAGTCGCATAATTTTGGTATTTCTCTACGAGAAATAATGCGGTTTTAGAAATCTTCTTCCAAAAGATCCATTATTTCTCTTGCTGCATGACAAGTGGTTAAAACCACATATTTTCTACGTCTAAATCATAAATTTTTCGCCACAAAAAGCTGCGGATCGTCTTCTTCTAGCGATCGATTTCCATTGAACGTTATCACATTTCCATTTTCGTTTTCAAAAAAATGTGGTCCGATGATTCCTCCAGACCACAAACCACACCAAACCGTAAATTTTTGTGAATGTAATAATTGCTCTAAGACAACTCTTGACTTCCCTTCGCCCAAATATGGCAATTCTGTTTGTGAACGTAGCCATTAAGCTGGAAATGGGCTTCGTCTGGGAAGACTATTTTCCTTTAAAAATTCTGATTTGCTTTTTGTTTTTCGATGACCCAAGGAAAGAATTTCCTACATAATGCGTGGTGAGCTGGAACTTATAAGCCTTTTAATGGCGATCATCATGCAAAATATTGAATAAATCAATCGTTTAAGGTTTAATGGCTGTATACGATAATGAATGGCTGTTTCTGAATCAGCATAAACACTTCTGATCACATCTGCTATAACATTGATCAAAAGGTCCCATGTGGCAGTCCCATCGGAGTGTAGCTTCCATCCTGTTGAAACCAAATGTTGCTAATATTCTCCTTCTCAATTTTTGTGGACAAAAGTTCGTTCAACATGGTCCGATACGATCGCCATTGACTGTAACGGCCACTCCTTGCTCATTTTCGAAGAAATATGGCCCAATTATGCCTCTGGACCAAAATCCGCACCAAACAGTGACTCGTCTTGGGTGTATCGGCTTTTCAATGTATGCGTGCGGGTTTTCTGTGCCCCAAAGGCGACAATTTGGCTTGTTTACACACCCGCCTAGATCAAAATGAGCTTCATCTGAAAAGATGATTTTTTTTTTTGGCAAATTTTCAAAGTAATGTCGCAATAATTCCCAGCGTTGTTCAGGCGTGTACACAACCATATTCTTTCAGCGGAAGGATAAAATCAGTTATCTGTCAAACCAAACATGAGCTAAGTGTTACCATTCACGAAATAAGCATCAGTTGAAAAAAAGCATTAGATAGCGGACACTTTACAATTTAATATGTATTTTAAACTCAGCTATTCAAGGTTTAAATTTAGCTCATTTAAGTATTTAAACTCGGTAAATAGGTCTCTACCCAGCCCAGAATATATTAAAAAGTTTTAATTTATTTATTGTGGCTATAAATGAATTTTATTAGCTTTTCTTATAATTATCTAACCAACTGTAAAATGAATTTTTTACTATTTTATAATGAATTACAGCCATTAGCAATTTAAGCATTTACGGGTAACAATGAGAGTGTGTTTCCTATCTATCTCCATACCTGTGAGTGTGTGTCTATTAAAAGATAAAAGAGACACAAAATAATTTAAATTATTTATTATACAAGCAACACTCCAACACTCTGACATTACAACACTAACATATAGAAAATAATAATTTGCCAGCTCTGTCTTTTCCCTTGCCACTACAAATACACTTTTTCTCGTATCGTTACGAGTATTAATTGTAAGATATGGTAACACAAAAAGAAACGAAAAGAAAAGAGCTTTAAGCGAAATGCAATCATTTAATATTTTTAATAATAAAACTTAATAATGCCAATTCATCATTAGGGAAAATCTTGTCTTAAGTACCTTCAAGTAAGTAAGAGAATTATGGAAAAACATAAATTTGCCTGAAGAAATTTCAGAAGAATAGAAAGCAAACTTTTTTTTCTTGTAATTAATTGTTCGATTTTATATTTTGGTTTAAACAAGTGCCTGAGAAATTGCGATTGTAAAAATCTTAATTGTGTAATAATTCATTTGTAATGTAATAAACTCTTGAGTTGCAAGTAGTTTCGTTTTGTATTGATTTTTTATAATTTTCTCAAAGCTACTTATACGAATGTATTAGAAATTTGTTGTATACATTAACTTTTTTTTTTTCTCTAGTATACTTATTTGAAAGTACATACTTATTGCCTATCTTTTACATAAATTATTTTCCATTTATTTCATTTTATTTAACTATTGACTCAAATATTTGCTCTACCACTGCAATATGCAACATTTTAAGACGTCTGCTTTCTTATTTACAAAATAATAAATGGGGTTAAGAACTGCTAGTTAGTTAGTTAGTTACGACGGGTAGCCAGACAGCGGTCTAGCCCACCTGGGTCTCATATTGTTTCCACTGTGATACCCATCAGTAATCCAGAAAATGAACAGCCCACAGGTTCGCGTCCCGGTCCCATCCGAACCAACCAGACGATTGCACAAAAGAAGAGACCTTGCCGATATTAACATCAACCAGATCTGACAAAGCATTCAGAAACGGACTGCCAAGGAAAGCAGTCCTAATTTCCGAAAGACCCTTATCCTGACAACCCCTACAGTAGTCATTGAACGGCAGACCAAATCTCATGGCGTGCGCACCAGCCACCCAGTGCCCAGTAATTATAGCCACAAGAGCTCGCGTCCTATGTCGCGCCATCCACATAATAGACTCCAAGCGTGCCCGATCATACAGGGGCCAGATTTGCCTCGATACAGAGCAAGTGGGTTCTTCATCCCACCGTAGCTGTGTCCTGCCCAACATGTATAGCAGGACCATATGTCTGCAAGAGAAGAGTGGCACCCCAACTGAATGGTCAATCTCCTCATTTCTGAGGAGAGAAGCCCATCCGTCTGCCCCACGGTGTCCGAGTGACCCTTTATCCAGATTATCTCCAGGTCTGAATGTCTTGCCATCTCGTTCAATAATGCCCGGCATTCACATACCAGTCGCGATGTCGAGTAGACACCGGACAGCGCCCTGATCGCAGCCTAACTGTCCGTACAGATTCGAATATCACTGTCATATAACCCGCAGTACATCAATCATTCCGCTGCCATCTTTATCGCCGAGGCCTTCGCCTGTATGACACTGCAGTGGTCCGGCAGCTTAAATGATTCCCTCACCCCGTATACAGGAATAAAGATACCGTCCCCAACCCCTTCCGAGGATTTTGATCCATCCGTGTATACCCCAACAGAACTGGGTCCAAATACTGGCTTTGGTGAGATGCACACGGAGAACATTCTATCCAGTAAGGGTTTGGGTGTGCAGTAACCCATCCCATCAGGGTTCGTATCCAAATATCTAAAGATGGCCGTACGCCCGTAAACCAGCGCGCAGACATGCCCGCCATCTGCCTAGCCATCAGGTCCGCTAAGAGCCAGTTCAGTGGTACAAACAAGGTCTTCGAAGGAGTGGACCTGAGCGCACCTGTAATCATCTTTGCTGCACTCCGCAAAACCATATCAAAGATTCTGAAATATGTGGATTTCTCCAGAGACCTCCACCATTCTTCTAAAAACATGTAAGAAATTTGAAGAGTCTTTCTTAGTTTATAGTTTTTAACATTTTCACATTTTTAATAACGTCGGTTCAGACATTGCCGGGAAACTTTTGATTGAAAGGTTTGTTGCTGTTTGTTGGGGATGCTGATCTGTAAGGGCCCGCTGTGGAGGGCTTGTCGCAATAACTGCAGTGATATAGTTATAGGGTATTTATTTCTCGAGGTAGAATCAGAGCTTTACACTTGGAACAACCCCAAGTCTTGCAGTGCATTGTACAGTGCATTGTGGTAGTGCTAGAAAAATAGGTTGTGGAATTGAGGAAAGATAAAGTAGTGTTTATGGGCGTTCAATTTAAATTTACTCATGTGGCTGAAAGATTCTTCCACAAACGAACACGAACGAAGAACGATTCACTGGACCATCAAATGCAAATGCAAATAAGGACTTAATTCCTTTATTTCTTGCTAACATATTCCGTTATAGTACTGATAGAACAATGAAACTCACGCCGCATTGCGACGATGATCTAATGTACCGATAGAGTTGGCTATCCTACCGTCATAACTGAGCAACTTCGCCCTTTCCTGTACACAGTCGAAAAGCTCAAAAATAGGCTTTAAAGCACCGACCCATTTTTTGGGAGTTGTATTCCATTTTGGGCTGGGTATAGGTCTCGTAAATATTAATGAGATCAGATCTTACACCATCTTAAAAAGTCCATGCACTTGAATGCTTCTCTCGTCATATGTTATCATTCCAACGAACGTACAAGTGAATTCTCATGCCAGAAGAGTATCTAATACCATAGACACAAATGACACCACACCACCATGTCTGTGTGTTAAATAACAACATTATGTCTTGCATGCATTATAATCAACACCGTTCACATAACCACACACGGATATTTTTACCAGGTCACTGGTGAGTGGCTGGGCCAACAATCAAAAGAATATGAATGACAAATGTTGCTGTCATCTGCAAAACTGTAGATAGGATTGGAAATGAGAAGAAGAACGTCATTAAGAAATATTAGAAAAAATGTAGGTGAAAGAAGTGAAGCTTGCGCTACCACTGAGTTTATCCTGAACTCTTTAGATTAGACTCCATCTACAGAGCGATCTCTGAGAAAGCTCGATATAATTCGAGAGAAGTGATTACCGACTCTTAAAGTATTAAGATTCGAAATGGGAGCCTCAAGCCAAACTCTATCAAACGCCTTGAAGATATTCAGAGCCACATACCTTCGCAACTATAGATGGCTATCGCTTAGCAATTCGTTGAAGTACTTGAACTCAAAATGTGGTGATCAATCATACTCGCCTTGATGCTGGCATGTCATCCATCCAAGACGACTTATTAACTTTAAGATTTGACAGGGTGAAGTAATTGGTTGTTATCTTTGTCCCCAAGCTCACCTAAGAAGAGAAAATAATGATTAGTGTGAAGAAGGCGACCATAACACCTGTAAAGGAGCTGCGAGCAAGATTTAATGGCTTAGGCCTGCCATCATCTACTGGCTCTATCAGGCTGTAGTAGATGGAACCTGCTCTACTTTATGAAGTTCAAGTTTGGTGAGAAGTGTGCAAGTATCAGTTTCATTTTGGGATAATAAATGCTTTGCGCAGGTAGGCTGCAGCTTGATCACCATTCCAATCAAAAGCCTTATTTGCTTTACTTAACAGGCTTCCCACCAATCTTCTTTTGAAACGGAAGTCTATGGAGTGATCCTTGTGGACCATAGACACATTCTAGTCGATTACATGATTCCCCATATTTTACTCCATAAGTGATTTCACTTCTAGATCCCTACTAACGACTTTTAGTCCAATAGACCAGAGATTGCTGGCAATGTCCTTAAGGTTTATATGGACGGCATAACGATGTTGGGATGGTGGGCTTCTTATATGTAGCCTGACAACTGCAGTGTAGTTTCGACGGAGTTCATACCCTTACTGAAGGCTGTGCAATGTTTGTTAAGTGACAGCATTTTCCCTAAAAATATTCTGATTTGTAAGGATAGCCAGACTGCATCAACCACCTTACAAGCGTCACCGTGAGGTCTATCCTTGTCCATGAATGCCAGATTTTGCTCATAGAAATGTCAGATCTTGTAATTTGAGTGTGAGTTCTGGAATACAGGGATATCGTACGAAATTTCGTTGCTAATGAACTGGCTAGAGCGGGTACTGAGCTCGAAATTTTTGATCGGGAACATTTCGATAGCTTGAGTTAGGCTGAATATTATTCTCCAGCTCTCACGGGCCATTGCCTCATTGGAAAGCATGCCGATACGCTTGACATTTCCTCCTATGATTTTTTCAGGAGATGATTTTCCGCGGAGGAGGAGACTGTATTTTAGATCGTTTGTCAGTGCCCACCTCATGCCATCAGACAACAGGTTTTTTCCTCCTATTTTTTGTCATCTTTGATTGAACTCGCCTCGATAAAAGTTATTGCATTATCGAGATTTATTTGGAGTCAAAATTATTTTCTATATTGACTGCTTGTTCATCCAGCTAGCTCCTATATTTGTGGTATCAACATCTGGCCGTAGTGGGACTCCATTCATAAACTTACACTTAGATGAAGCCAGTGGTACAGGCGATTTTCCTTACTATTGCCGAACAGTGCAAAATAATTTAATCAACCTTAACAAGAACTTGAGCACTCGTTCAAGAGTTCTGAAAGCAGTTGAGGCATTTTACTGCTACGAGAAATAAAATGGCTTCAAATGGAAAATGAAACCGGAAAATGTACGCTGACTACGAAGCTGCTGTCTAGTGGTCTTTACTTGAGGAGAGTATCCATCAGATTAAGTTCGAACGCAGTGTGAAAACAATAGCTATTATGCAAATAAGAGTGCTAGGAGCCAGTTTACTATATTGAATTGGTAATTATCGGATATTCACAAGGAGAATAGATGCACTAATGGCTGTTAGTTTAAAGGCGAACAATTCATAAAGATTTCGTAACTACCTATATGCTAAGACTTTAAAATGAATGAGTTGTTGTCTTGACAACGACTATAGGATAGATCACAGTAATAAAGTATTAACAAGTTTAGCATAATCTAGCCTTATACATCGAGTAAGAGTAAGACATTCCCATGTCTGTTCTAATGGAAATCCTTCTTCACAAGCTACATGCAATCAAACATCACTATTATTAATTTAAACAAGTGTTGAAATGCTTAAGAGAATGTTGCAAGCAGCAAGAAACTTAATAAGCAAGAAACTTAAGAGAGTCTGTACAATTACGTTTAAGTAGATTTCCTTTTTTTCGCTTTTTGGAAACATAATTTCAAGTAATTTTTCCTAGAAAATAGTAGAAAACTCACAAATACGAAATCAGAGAAGCAAATGAACGCATAATGTTTTTAAATTTTAAATGCATTTTGTAGCACTATGGGAATAGGATGGTGCTTAACCTGCTTAAATCTAATTTTAAAAGAAAAGTTTTAAAAGTGTTTGAGGAATAAGAGTAAAAGTTCTTTGCTCGACACCAGCTGTCACATAAAGTTCTTCCCAAACATTAAAAAAAAAGTCAAACTTCATAGAAGTTGTCATAAGTAATCCCGTTTTGGTTTTTACCAAAATTGTTTTTTTTTTTTTTTTTTTGATGGATAGGTGTGTCATTTTTTTCTATTTTGATTACCTTTTTTTGAAGTAAAAAAATAAAGGCAATGATTTATTTTAACGTTTATTATCCAAATTATTTATTGAGTGTATGGCTTTAAAAACAAGATTTTTGGCAAACTTTGATTCGTCCTTCTAATAGCATACGAATTTCGTGCCAAAAGACTGTACATTTTTTTAGGCCAAGAACGAGTTGAGCCAATTTCTTATTCCCTGTTCTAAACTGAATGATACTTCGATCGAAACAAATGGCAAAGTCTGTGTTATAAGACGGCTGAAACGGTTTTCTATATAGTTTCAACTGATTTTGAAAGATTTGGACAAGAGTTGTCCTAACAGATCAATTTTTCATCGCCAATAATGATCGGATGTCACTATAATTTTTTCTATTTTGAGTAGCTCTTTGAGTTTGAAAATAATCTTCATAGAGTAATGCCCTCAACTGACTAACTCCGAACGTTTTTGCCTGACCTGGGAGGTTTTCCTTTTTCATGTTAAGATCATTACTTCTGAACAGCATAACTAATCTTTCGCACGTTGAGATAGGTTTGTTCTCACTGATTAGTTCAAAAGTTTAACATAAATAGGAGAATATGCTTAATCATGTTTCTTTCCAGTCTATATTCAGTCAAAACTATTATAAATTCTATACATAGCTAATATCTTAACGTTTTTTGTATTAAAATTATGATTTAAAATATTGGTTATCTTTTGATTACTTTTCTAATTGAAATTTGGTTACAAAATATTCGAAGTTGTGGCAACGCTAGTTGTCATAACAACTGTTCTTAGTAGTCTTCGTCTCATCCTTAATCAATTCAACGTAACGATTTCTGCCCACGTATTTTCTTTTGATACATTTTTCGAACATATTTTGCAAATATTGTCCCATTGTATTCAGCTGAAATACACATCTGTGCGTAGAAGTGGAAAACAAAATAAAATCATATTTAAAGAATTTTACAACAAAGTCTTTAGCGTAATAGTATTAGTCTTGGAAAAGGCTTCAGGCAAAGAAAAAAGAAAACAAATTTCGTTTTATTTCTTATTTTTTAAAGCAATTTAATAGGGAGTCAAGAAAATAAGGATAAAGAAAATTTTAAGTAAATAACAGTTAATTTATACGAAACACAACACATCGTATGAGTAATATTGAGAAAATATTTACAAATATTAGTCATACGTCGAGTAAAACATTTAGAATATATTTTGCTTTTATTTAAATGAGAAGGAGAAAGATATATATCATGCGGACCATCTGTCGGTTTATATTTGAACCAGCGGTTATTTCGAATCTGGCAATACTTATGTCATTAGTTTCTGTCACAAAATTCAGTAGATTATCTCCCCTGAACGAAATGAATCGATTTACGATTGAGCAACACTTGAATTTATTGGAAATTGGTGCGGAAATTGCAAATAAATAAAAAATAAACCAAAAAATTAGAAAAACCATCTTTTCGGATGAAAAGACTGGTGGTGACTGTTTGGTACGAGTGACTGTTTGGTGCGGCTTATGAACCGGAGGCCTGATTGGCCCATATTTCTTTGAAAGTCAGGACACCGCAATGATTATGGTCAATGGAGACACCTATCGCACCATGATATCCGATTTTTTGTGCCCGCTCTTCTTGTGTTGATATGAACTGTGTTTGGTTTCAGGATAGTGCAACTTGCCGCACATCTCATGCCACAATCGATTTGTTGCCTCAAACGTTTAATTAGCTGAAATGGTGATGTTGGACTATTTTCTTAAAGACAAGTGTTATGCCAACAAATCAGAGACAATTGATCGTTTGAAGGCAAACATTCCTGATGCCATTGTCAATATACCACCTCATACACTTGAAAAAAATTTGGAAATCTGGTCCGATCGAATGGGGTACTGTGAAGCCAACCGCACAGCCATCTGAATAAAATAATATCCAATTTCTAACCAGAACAATTGTACTTCAGAGCAATGAATAAACTGTATTGCGTTTTAAATTTAGACTTTTAAGTTACCCAATCGATATAACCGGTCAGACTATTTCATAAATACCCGAAAAAATAGTCTTACTGAGGCAGTAAAGGCCTTACAGCCGAGAAAAATAAAAACTATAGGCGCTATAGGAACTCGTTGGCTCCTACTCGGCTATAAGCACAATAGCGTAGCGATTGATATTCAAATGAGAGCGAAAACTGGCTCGTCGAGTAAATGTGCTCGAATAAGTCTGTAGTGGATCTGCAGATCGATTCGCATTGATCGTTTTAAAATTGATAAAATTATGACCAATGAATTTTATTTAGAGTTTTGACTGAAAATTTGACTTTTGCTGAAAATTTTTTTCTGAGTGTACTCACTTTCCACATAATATTCAGATTCAAGTCGTACATATTTTAAATCAACTATGTACCGTTTTTATTAATAACCAGTTTTGGGATAACGCGAGAAACTGATCTAATTACATATTGCAAGCCTTTCCGGAAAGAAGAGTTGTGCAGAGATCAAAACATACAATAATCTTAAGGTTCAAGGTACGGGATATATGATGGTTGCATCAAAATTTAGCAGCCAAGCTCTTTCGTTTTCTGCCAGAAAATCAAAGGTGGGTGTGATGTGGTCTGTTGATCAGTTTTGTCCGTTTTTATTGAATTTCTTGCTACAATCTCATTAAGTGTTATCATTATTGATCAGAATCTGTGCTTTGATCAGATTGTGGAAGCACATGATAAACAATTCTCTTCAAATCTTATCAGACGCATAGCAACTCTTTTCGTGGCGCCCTGACTTTGGCACCGTCTTCTAAGCTTTACCTTATTTTGTACGTGATCTTTTCGCACTCTGTTATTGTACTTGATCCAGTTTTCACCGTCTGTAATTTTTCATTTGGTAAATGCTTTAATTTCAGTTCATTTCAGAACAGAATTGAAAATAGAACTTCGGTCATATGAATTTTTTAAATGTTAGTCTATATGGCATCCAAACATCTGCCCTCTTTGCGTATCCAGCTTTCTGCAAATAGTTCTCTGTTTCCATAGCAATATTCACATGCGGCTTACGCAATGGTTTTCTCACTTTTTTTCCGCAATTTCATCAAATTTTTTAGCGATTGGTTGACTGAATTACATCAAAATTATCAAATCGATCATCAGCAAACCATTTCGCTGCTATATTCCTAGTTACGGCATCGACTCCGTAAACTTGGACTAAAATGGGCGTTCAAATCAAAATCGTGATTTTTTATCAGCATAGTCAACCACCATGATAATTGTGCGCAAAGTTCAGCAAGCCGGGTCTGTAGGAAATATGGTAATACTTGCGCATATTTGCCCAGTTCTTTCTGAGGAAAACACTGCTGTTGTTCGCGATAGTGCGGCAGAAGAGCGTTAACTTCGACATGTTGTCGTGTCCAGCAATTGAACATCTCACGAACATCAATAATGTGAATTTTTAATAAAGATTTGAATTTAAAAGCTTTGAGGGTTCAATTAATTTAAGAGATAAAGCCTACTTACCATTTCAAGTGTCGTCAATATGCCGAATAGTTAGTTGAACAGACAGAAGTGAATGGCGACGAGGCACCTTCACTTCAGTGGATGCGTTAACAAGCAGAATTGCAGCATTTGGGCACATGAGAATCCACGAGTGATTATTGAAAAGTCAATGCATCCACAAAGAGTAACTGTTTGGTAGGGTTGCTGGGCTGGCAGCGTTATCGGGCCGTACTTCTTCGAAAATAAGGTCGACCAAGCAATTGCAGTGAATGGTATTCGATATCGCGAGATGATAACGGACTCTTGCGGCTAGAAATTGAGTATGGGAAACTAGACGATACGTGTTTAAAATAGGATGGTGCCATTTGCCACACAGCCAATGAAACAACGGCTCTTTTGCGCGGTATGTTCAATGGCCGTGTTAGCTCATGTCGTGTGGATGTTGATTGGCCGCCACCATAGCACGTATTATTTTATTTGGTTCGCTCGTTTTATGACTCGTGCTCGTGAGTCTCCCATACTTTTTGCTCAAATTATTCTCTGCTCGGCTTTTATTCTTTGACTCGTGAGCACGAATTTTACATTGCGAACGAATTAAGAATAAGCAAAAAAGAATCGATAACGAGCAATTGCTTTCAATGCATGTTGTTTGAGTAAGATTAAATGCGTAATACCATGCATTCGTACGTGTGTGTACAATGACAAATAAGTGTCACACACACATAAAAATAGTTGCTCGCTTGCAGCCCGTTTCGATGCTTTTCGACTTAGATTTCGTTCCGAATTTTACTTCATTTTATTTTTTTTATTGTTCTCATGAGTCGTATTTAAAATTCATTTAAAATTCGGCTCTGAGATAGAATCGTTCTTTATGAACAAATTCAATACGTGCACTCTTCCTATTCTGACTGCCACAATCATATGATTTGACACATTGGGACTTCGATCTTTGGGGATATTTGAAAGAAAGGAAACATGGAAACTAAGCCAAAGACAATTAAGGAGAGGGCACATTAACGACATTGAAACTGGATTATGTCTCAGAGTCATTGAAAATATGGATCGACGGATAGAGGTAAACCACCAAAGCCGTGGAGGGCATTTGGCCGATATATTTTATCACGCATACTTGTCCTAGATCCTTCTATCATAGTAAAAAAATATGAAGATAACATATCACAGAATAATGTGATTTGACAATGTCTTCTAACAAGGTGAAGCCTAAAATGTCACCTTTCAAACAAGTTTAAGGGTCCGCCATCTAACGTTTTTTTTTTTTCAACTAGTGCTTATTTCGTGAATGGTAACACTTAGCTCATGTCTGATTTGACACATAATTAGTTTTATCCTTCCACTGAACGAATATGTTTGTGTATACGCTTGAACAACGCTGGGAATCTGGGCCTGCGATCGACTTACAGAAGATGCCGATTTTGCCAAAAAAATCATCTTTTCAGATGAAGCTCATTTTGATCTTGGCTGGTATGTAAACAAGCCAAATTGTCGCATTTGTGGCACAGAAAATCCGCACGCATACATTGAAAAGCCGATACACCCAGACGATTTGGCCATTTTTCTTCGAAAATGAGTAAGGAGTGGCCGTTACAGTCAATGGCGATCGTTATCAGGCAATGTTGAACGAATTTTTGTTCACAAAAATTGAAGACGGCACTACGTACCACACAGCCGAAGTTACACTCGATGTTTTGCGCCCTGTTTTTGAAGATCGAATTATTAGCCGCAGAGCTGATGTCGTTTGGCCACCTCGGAGCTGCGATTTGACACCGTTGGACTATTATATGTGTGGTGCCGTCAAAGCTTAGTGTTACGCCAACGATCCAGAGACAATTGACGCTTTAAAGGACAATATTCGTGAAGCCATTCGTGAAATACAGCTGCACACAATCGATAATGTGCTTAAAAATTGGACCGATCGTGTAGGCTACTGCATGGTCAATCGAGGCAAATTATTTTCCATTATTAACCGGAAGGATTGTACTTTCAAATAAAAAAAGAATTTGAGAAAATATTCAGTAGTTTTTTATAACATTTTCAAAAAAACAAATTATTTGGCGGACCCTTTTTATGCTCACAATACATATTACAAGAGATATTATATTTTAGAAGTATACACTGACAATTTGTAGCCGAACTTTCGAAAACTCAATATATTTTTATCATTCTCATATTTTATTTTTAACCCGACATAGTAATTTTTACCTGAATTTGAAGGACTGACATTAACAATTATTAAAAAAATTCATTACACAAAAGTTTCCGTTGAATTTTAAGTGGCATGAGTTGTATTAAGCAGTTTTCTTCTGGCATCTTAGGTTTGTGTTGTATTTCTATTTTTAATATTATACATCCCCACAGTTTGAATATTTTTATTTTTTGCAAAAAATTATACTTTTGGGCCACTGACATCCAGATATTCTGAACCTACTATTATACATGGCTACGAAAGTAGAAACAAGAAAAGTTTTATTAGTTTTTTTTTTTCATATTGAAGTTCTTTTTTTTTGGAAAAAAGTTTAATATGCTGCAACAATGTGTAGAGCGAATACTAATGCTGCTTCTATTTTTAACAAATTCTTACCATGCAACTGCTGCTCTTAAAGGCAACTACTTGTGTTGATATTTGAGTTTTTGGGAAAAATAAACTACCAAAGTTTATATTGTATAACACTACGCTTCACTCCTTTCCTCTCTAAGGTATTATTGTGGGATAACTTGTCCGGTTGTGTTCAACACAATAAGCCAACATTATTGTGTTATTATGGTTCTTCTTCTTGTTGCTATTGTTGCACACTAAGCAGCCGTACACGATAACAAAGTTGCAAAAATTTTACTTTTAGAAATTCTGTATTTTTTTGTTTTTTTCTTTTTTTGTGAGCTATGGGAGGCTATAAAAATTTAAATATAGCAGAGATGAAAAAAAAAAAATCAAAACTTTTTAATGACCGGCTTTTCCTGTAATATATTATTCTCTAAAGTAAATGGGAGCATCAGCAGCAAAATGAATATATTTTTTTGTTTCTTTATTTAAGCTTAAGTGTTAAATAAACAATTTAAGTATTATTTTCAAAAAGGCTTTAAAAATATAAAATTTGTTATATTTTCTTAATTAAATAGAAGACCTGAATAGAGTGAAGGCATACTAAACGTATGAGTATTATTTCAAAACAATTTTTATTACTCAAACGTCATGCCTTGCTAAGTTGCGTTAGTTTTATACCAATAACATCATAAATCATGAAACTTTGTTTTTTCAAATTGCACCAGACAACTCAGGAACAACCTTTCTAAGAGAGGAGGTCTGTCAATGAAACTGGCCTTGTTGGATAAAATGTCGCAAAAAGCCGATATTTGGAACACAAATTTGCACAAATTTTTCGCAGCATATGCGGCCGTATATCGACAATAAAACCTAGAATATAGATTTCTAGGTGTTCACTTCTCTCTGGTTTATTGTCGTCGATAAGTGACTTTGTATAGCCATAAATGGGATATTATCACACGATCCTGGCAGCCAATTAGTTGGACCATTACGTATCTTTGTATTATCGCCTCTAATAACGGGTCCGCCATCTAACGTTTTTTTTTCAACAAGTGCTTATTTCGTGAATGGTAACACTTACCTCATGTCTGATTTTACACATAATTAGTTTTATCCTTCCGCTGAACGAATATGGTTGTGTATACGCTTTTTTCGCTTCTCTAAGTGGGCCTGCGATCGACTTACAGAAGATGCCGATTTTGCCAAAAAAAATCATATCTTCAGACGAAGCTCATTTTGATCTTGGCGGGTATGTAAACAAGCAAAATTGTCGCATTTGGGGCACAGAAAACCCGCATGCATACATTGAAAAGCCGATACACCCAAGACGAGTCACTGTTTGGTGCGGATATTGGTCCAGAGATATAATTGGGCCATTTTTCTTCGAAAATGAGCAAGGAGTGGCCGTTACGGTGAATGGCGATCGTTATTGGGCCATGTTGAACGAACTTTTGTTCACAAAAATTGAAGAGGAGAATATTAGAAACATTTGGTTTCAACAGGACGGCGCTACGTGCCACACAGCCAAAGCTACACTCGATGTTTTGCGCCCTGTTAAAAAAAAAAATAAATTATTTGGCGGACCCTATATTTAATATTGTTTTTGACTTCATTATGGCAGATCCAACATGTAAAAATAGGGGCTTAAGCAGGCGACTACATGAATGTTTAGGAGACCTCGATTACACAGACGATATTTGCCTCCTTGCAGAACAAACTCTGTACGTTACAAGATATGTCCACAAGAATGGGACTAATAACACTATGCAACAAGCAAAACTACTTTTGATAACCACTATATTTTTTATGCGCTAGGTCCGCCTAACTTAAAAAATCATCTGAAATGCTGATTCTATGGATATGTTTTTTTTTAGAAATTTTTTTTTTTTTTCTAAAATGTGAGATTTGTGGGAAGATTGCTTCATACATCTTATGATAACTTCGGTCTTTTTCCTTTCCTCTGTCACTTGCTCTAAGAAGCAAGCATCCATTGCTGTATTTCAGTTTCTTTAATCAGTTTGATATTGCCAAGCTAAGTAGATGATTAATGCTCTGTAGCTTCCTTCATATGATTTTATTTTTGTGTAGTGGTGAAGATCCTTGCGAATTGGTGATGATCTTTACTTTAGTATTGTAATTTTTTCCCAGTAGGTGGCGTGTGTCTCTGATCACTTGTCTCACGTTTGTCATTATCGCCAGAGGAATGCGGTAAGATCAGGGGCTTTTTCTTTATTTTTTAGATGGAGTTGTCTGGAGGAAAGAAGTTGGAGCTTTTTATTATTATTAAACATTTGAAACCACACTTAGATATTTTCTCCGTCATGTCCTCTTCTGGGACTCGAACCTGGGTCGTTTGTGTTGTTATGCATGCGCTCTAACCACTACAACACGCCACCCCCAGAGAATGAGTCGACTTTAATTGTCATATTCAGTGAACTTACCCTTCTTGGGCATTAAACATACGATTTTTCTGTTCGAGAACTGACGAGTTCAAATAAAATTTTTATAAAATTTTTACAAAACATCTTAACATACTTGCAGGGGCCTTTTAGTTATACAACTTTTGTTCAATATTACTCTTATATTGTAATACAAACAAAACTCAAGTAAAAGTTTTCATTTCCATTTCCAAAAAAAAAAAAATCAAATTTCCACTGGGAACTGTAAAAGAAAAGCTCTTTGGTAATAAGCACTTTTGAGTTAAAACTCATACTCCACTTGTACTTACAATATAAATGAAAAGCTTTTACTACGAAAACAAAAAAAAAAAAAAAAAAACTGAAATAAAACTTGAAAAAATATTACAAAAGTAGCTGGATTTTATTGATTTAAAGAGAGAGAGAGAGAGAGAGAGCAAGGGAGAGAGAGAAAGAGTGAGAACAAGAAAAAGATTAAGAGGAAATGGAAAATGTTGAATACTCATATTGAATGTGTAGTCGACTACGCAATTACTATAATTTATTGCCTTATTTATTGTTGTAAGAACCGAGAGCATGTCAAAGTCCTTGAGCAAGGAAGTTGTAACAAATAGGGCAGCAATTACCATGGAATGTCAGTTTTAATAAAGATTTCTTATTAAATTTCTATTTTTGCTTCATAATAGAATATATTGTAATAGATTACAGGGCCATTTATGAATCAATTACAATCAAATGAGTGTAATGATTATTTATATTTAGAAAACTGCATTTGCAAATTATAGAAGAATGCCTTATAATTGATGATGATTGTATCTTATGGTCCACAAAGTGTTAAGTATGTTTTCAAAAGTGTGTTTTGTGAATCGAAAAAAATGCTGTAATTGACAAGTAACTTGACTTAAATGAATGTCCTCTATTCTCGACAACGTTTTTGTAAACACTACAACCCTTTCGGAAAAGGGCGACAAAATATCAATTATAAACCCCGATCTGGCTACATCGTCAAATAACCATTAAAACAACAGTTGTTTTTCACTGTATTGTTTTTCACTATTTTTTTGGCTCATATGTTAACCGTTAATGATGAATTTTTAGTTTGATTTTATAAAATCTCCAATCAATCAAATTAATGAAACTGACAGTGGTCTGGGTGTGAACCTGGGGAAGACGGTATTGATGTCATTTAAGCAAAGGTAACTTTCCTCCAACAGTGTGTCTTTATTCCCGCAGAGAGAGTATCCTTTAGACTTCCGGACCAGTACAGTGTCTTACAGGCGGAGGTCTTGTCGATAAAGAGCACTGTGTACCGACTGCTTGAAGTTGTTCAGGATATTCGATGTTGATATCCGGATGATCTGTACGGCTAATTAGGCTGCGAGCATACTGACTTGACATCGTGGCTGGTATGTCAATGCCGGGCATCTCTAAACGAGATGTCGAGATATTCAGACCTGGAGATTATCTTGATGAGATGTAATTGTGTGGCGGGGGAAAGCTCTTTCCTTGGCAACGAGGAGATTGCCACTTTCCTCTTGCAGATTCAACGGTGACCAGTCCGGGGCCGTTATGGGGCCAAAACTGTAGGTGTGCCCCTTCACTGACGTGCTACGAAGCCAGAGCTTCGTGGTGGCCGTGGTTTAGACGTAAAGCGCAGGTACAGCGCGAGCTCGATGTGGTGTTGCATCTCCTCAACCGGTTGCTGGGACCCATATCGCGGCCGGAGTTTTGATAGTTCCGACTCCTCACAAAGGTGTGAGGATTATTAGTGTCCTAACAACACGCTTTTGAATTGGTACTCACTTGTGATATTAACTCGTGGGTATCATAGGTGGGTGGTAGGCGCATGGTATTCACTCGTGCCTTGGGCACTGTGGGGTATGCCAGCGCGCCGAAGAAACTCGCGTAAACTCAGATAGCACTCCTTCCTCTTACAGATTAGCGGCGACCAATACTGGGCTGAAACTGGAAGCAACACGTGGGCATGTTCACTCTCGTGCTACGAAGCCTAACCAGAGGTATTCTGATGCCAAGGGAGTCAGAAGCCCCAGGGATTCAGATCTCTGCCCGACTGTTTGGATGGGCCTTTATAGGAAATTCGTGGTGTCTGTGGCTGAGACCTAAAACGCAGTTGGGATTTATATAGTTTCCAATACTTCACCAAGGTGTGAAGGTTAGTGTCCTCACAATGCGCCTTTGAAATTGGTACTCACTCGTTATTTTCACTTGTGTTTATCATGCGTAGGGACGTTGGTGGGACGCGTGTTATTCACCTATGCCTTGGGCACTGTGGTGGTATACCAGCACGGCGAAATTCACGTACACCCATGATATCACTTCTTATTGCAGATGTCTGGTTCTGCTATACTTGTTGGACAGGGAACAGCGAAGGTTGGAGAATGAACCCTTCTGGTCTGTCTGTCTTAAGACAAATTTTCGTTCTGTACGATCGGGCTCGTCCATCACTGGGCACTGGGTCTACCATTCAATGATTACTGTACGAGTTGTCAGAATGAGGACGAGGAGGAGACAGTCGACCATTTCCCGTGTCAGTGTTCGAGTCTCTCGGATATTAGGACTCATTTTCTTGGCAGTCCATTTACGTATGCCATATTAGACCTGGCCTGTGCGCAAACATGTAGGTCTACCTGGACACTAACTTCTATGGACATTACATTGGATCAGTGAATTGGACTAGTGTCTGGTTATCCATTGTAGCTAACTAACTGAATTCTCCCTACAGTGCCTGTACCGGGCGCAACTGCGGATTCCCTAGAGAGCAGAGAAAGCTTATCTTCGATCGAAAGGTAAATTGTCTTGCAATTCGACCAAACATTTTGACATTGAAATTTCTGAATTTTCTTAGGTTCGTCGATGGTTTAAATTCCATTTAAATGTTTTCGTTTCATACAATCGAATTAGTAGTGTTGCCTGATATAAAGCCAGAGAAGACCTGTTTATTGGCTAAGTCGAAAACAAGGTTGCTCGAAAAAGCCGTTTTGTAAACTACCCTTTCTTTATACGTTTTTTATGGTCAAACCTGTTGGCTAATATCGAAAATGAATATGTTTGAAACTAGGAAAGATCTTAGATCAATTCTTATTTTTTTTTTTCGGACGGTGCGCAACAACTCATTCTCTTCTTCATGGCAAAGAGACACGTATACAATACAGTCCGAACTTGGAAGCAAATTAATACGTTGAAATTTTTGCACAATCTATGGAAAGAAAACGAATTCACATAGTTTGTTCTGCAAAAGCCCAGTGCCCTTCTTTAATCTAATTTAGGAATTTTTATCAGGACCAACAAGCCTCATATGAAGAAATCTATCAATATAGTTTTATACCAAGCCATGCAAACAGAATAATAAAACCTGCGTTGCATGGACTGAATTGAATCAATACTACACCGATTCCAAATAATCAGGGTACACTCCAAACGAAATGTATGAAATGTATGAAATGTATAACTTTCTCGTAATATAAGTGAATTGGACCTGAACCATCTTTTCATAAAATCAGTCCGACTCTATAGTCATCATATTTCATTATGGAAAAATCTCACTGGTACTTAAAAGTAGTACCTTATGTACCAATAAAAAAAGGGACAAATAAAGTAGATTTTAAAAATTGCAGCACAAGTACTCGAAACATAATTTTTGGTGACCCAGCCTTACTTTTTCCTATGGTTCAGTTCTTC